>JAVXUP010001809.1:0-189812 GCA_033070095.1 Escallonia herrerae | reverse complement strand
CTACATATATGCTCTTCCGCTTATCACCCGGATATCTCTTTCAGAAAAATTGCACTACAAATGAAGGTGTGGATTTTAAAGTCCTAGTTGGTGTACTCTCCCTTGATCAAATTACTCTATCATGCTGATCAACAATGATTACAACATCAGGCAATGCTGTCATATATTTAATCATGTCTGGATGTGTTTCCAAGTGAGGTAAGTGTCTTTTTAACATAGCCGCATCTCTTTACGAAGACAGTTGAGTTTTTGTGTTTGTTGTTCCTGTTTACGTTGCTGAGCAAACTCACTATCGATCAGTGCGCCAACGACACAATCGATTAAAAGCGTGGGATCTTTTTTGCCCCTGGGGACTTCCCTGAAAGCTAGAAACTTTGACGAACAAATGAAAATTTCATACAGAAGACTGTGCGCCCATAAATGACAAAGAGAGCTTCAATTGATTGTGAACGTTTACGCAACAATGTTCCCAAGTCTGGAAACTGAATTTCCTATCGATAGACAGCCAAAGCGTCTAAACATGAAAGTAAAGAAAAGACTTGAAAAAGTCTTGATAAGTCTAGTTGATGATTGATTGATGATGTCATCTGCTTCTCCTTTGGCTCACTATATATATTAGAGGCTTTGTAGAAAATAACTACCATTGCAAGAAACTACCCACTTAGAGATAAACTATCCACTTAAAAAATAACCAACCACATTTATCCCTTATCGATAGGGACACATTTTCAGAAGTTGGTTTTTTTCACTTCTTGAATCTTCCATTGTCTCTTCAGTAAAAATAATAAAAAGTAAATGTCATTTAGTAGCATTTAATAAAAGTGAGCTTATTAGTGAAAAAATATATTTTCTAGTGTAAGCATTGCCCCCTTGACTCAAGCAATTGAATACTTGTAAATTGCGAAGAGTTATTGTTCAAAGGGAAGCATTTTCTCACTATATCGATAGACTTTCACTATCGATATATAGCCTTTCACAATCGATAGCCTTTCACGATTGATAGTCTCTCACTATCGATAGGCTTATATTTTTCACAATTGATTGTGAAGAGTCAATTTTTTCACTATCGATAGACTTTCACGATCAATATATAGCCTTTCATTATCCGTAGCCTCTCACGATCGATAGCCTTTCACGATCGATAAGCCATCTATTGGCTTAAACTGCACCACCTTGAATTTGCATACACTAGTATCAAGATAACATTTGCGATCGATATACCAGTCACTATCGATAGGCTTGTATTTTTCAAAGTGAAAGCATTTTTGCTGTCGATTAGCCATCATTTTACTATCGATAGCCTTTCACTATTGATAGTCTTGCATTTTTCACAATCTATAAGCCATCGATTGGCTTTAGCTCTCTATATTTATTTCGGAGTCAATGACCACATTTGGCCAAGCCACTGAACAAACCATGACTATTTTTGGCCAAGCCACTAACCAAATAATGACCATTTTGGCCAAGCCATTAACCCAATCAACATATAAAATGGGTACCGATAAGCCAATCGATTGAGCATTTCTTTATTCAACATGCATGGAGAAGAATAAAACAAAAAATATTCAACTATATTTGCAGTTCTGGATAACCATTGAATTAACACTCTACCTTGATGTGCTCCACAAACCCAAATATGGTATCCATTTTCAAAAAATGTAACACCAATCGGTTCCCAAAATACATGTTCTTCATCATTTTTCATGGTGTCAAAAGCTTCAAACTCACTAACAGTGGAGAATTTTGAATCGATAGCCACGGTTGGCTCGCTATACATGGTGCATGAAAACGGCTCTTTTTTGCTTTCAACCAAAATAGGCTTACAAACTTGCCCTCTAGCGATGTCAATTAAATCTCCTTTTGACATATCAATCCCATACGAGAATGGACATGGTTGTTCAACTTTTTCAGCCATTTTTGGCACGATATCGATTTTACAAAAATTACTTACACCATTTTTGGTGTAAGTTTCAGCCAATTGCATAATGAATCCAAATAATTTCCTCTTAACACACACTTTTCATGCCATTCATCAAGTAACTCATTTGAATTGTGTGAATATAACACTTGAGGTTGGATATTGTGAAACAACTCCTCTTGATAGGAACAACCTTGATGCAACGCTCCATGAGCTGGAGCAGAAAAAAGCTCATCCTTCTCTCTACTTTCTCTTTCTAGAAGAACCTCCTTCTACTGCTCCGATGCCGCCGGCCGTCGGGGAGGGGGTTGAGATGCTCTTCCTCTCCTCTCCCCCACCACCCCTCTCTCTCTCCTTCTCAGTTTGTAGCCTCCCCTGACCATATTATCCTCTCAAGCCCAGCCACCAACAGTTCCGTAGCCGGCCAACCACTTGCTCCCATCAGAGTGGCTCTCCCTTGATCGCTTCTCAGGCCCGGCCTTATATGACGATGTCCCTGCCTACCACTATGGATTCCAAGATCAAGCTCTCAACTTCTCTCTCCATGGCCTCTAGTTTTACTTTATTCCTCTCTTCTAATTTTCAGTTATATTTTATTCTAAGTGGGAGTGTAGCTAGATCTGGGTTTTGATTTGTTGTTAGATTTCTTCTCTCTGTTGTTATTCTTGTTTGATTTTGGTCTTATTTTTCCCTTCTTGCTTCTGTTCTTCTGGGGGGTAAGGGGTGGGGGGATAAGGGACAAGGAGAACGTGTTTGTTGGGTATGGAATATGTTAGTTGATGTTCTCTCTTTTTGTTCTTTTAATCTTTCTGTGTTTGTGAGGAGATGGGGATAGAGTTAGAGGTCGGGAAGATGGTCGGGGAAGTGGGGTGCAGAGATTGGATCATTTGACTTGTGAAGAACTGTGGCTTTGACGGTGCTGTTTCAGGTTTTCGTCAGATTTTACAGCTGTGGTGCTGAAGTGGTGTAGTCCAGTTCACCGGATTTTGCAGCTGTGGTGATATGTTGAAAGGACTGGATATGACTTTATGTCCCCATCACAGAAAGTCTTGGATGTTGGATGTTGGGCATAGGGGCTAATATTGGTCAAGACCTAGTTACTCTTTGTTCATACCCTATTCTGGTCGCACCCCAAGACCCGCCAAGGGACCCACTTTGCACGACACATCACCCAGTCAGCGGTCAACTTTTCAACGCTCGAGGGCCGGTCAAAGCAACGCATGCTCAAGTCACGTGAACCATTCGTGAAGCGACTTCGGCGTGCCTTCCACCCCAAGGGGTCGGCCACCCCAAGGGTCGGCCTCCCCAAGGGTCGGCCTCCCTTGGGGGTCGGCCACCCTCGGGGGGTCGGCCTCCCCCAAGGGGGTCGGCCACCTAGAGGGGTCGGCCTCCCTCTAGGGTCGGCCTCCCCCAAGGGGTCGGCCACCCTCTGGGGGTCGGCCTCCCTCTAGGCTCGGCCTCCCCCAAGCGTCGGCCTCCCTTGGGGGTCGGCCACCTGCCTTGAACACCGACGCCGTCACCTTTGACCCCACCCCATTGTCACGACGACCGTCGCTCGCGGCCGCACTTCGCCATAGTCGCGACAACCGTCGCTCTCGGCCGTGCCCCTTCGTCGCGATGACCGTCGCCCGTAGTCTCGATGACCGTCACTTGTGGCCGCTCTGTCGCCATGACAACCGTCGCTCACGGTCGCGCGCCATCCGCGCAACGACCCTCGTCGCTCGGAGATCACTCTGCGACCTTCGTCGCCCGCACTCAACCGCGCCCCATGCGCTGCAATCATGTTATATGCTTACGGGATAGGCTACTCCTCCAGGACACTATCTCCGCCAGGGTGCCTGCGTGACTAGCCTACGTGCTCTGGCACTGGGGGCTCGCGTCGGCACCCCTAAGGACTATGACCCCCGGGTCACTCGGAGACGGGAGCAGGTCTTCGGAAGGGCATCTTGCCTAGTCCACCTGGCAGCTGGGCGTCGGGTCTTCCCCGCCGCTGCCAGACCTGTGGGATTCAGTAAGGGCTTGGACTGGAGGCTGGGGCAACGGGCTACTCTGACCATGCTACCGCGGCATGATCAGTCTCCTCAGACAGGCAGAGAGGTGTTGCAAGGGCAGGGCAGCACGAACTTAGGAACCGGCAGTCCAACGAAGGGTCAGTGCGGTGGCCCCCTGGTGACGTGTCGTTCCCAGGGGGCGACACATGTCAACTTATGACACATGCACATTTTTGCCTATAAATAGTGGACTTTGGAGCTTTTTCAAGCATCTGATTCTCATTTTGGACTTTTCACTTTCTCTCTCTAAAGGAAACATTCTCTCTGGAATTCTAGTGAGAGAAATATACTTGAACTCCCGTTTACGGACCCTGGACGCCATACCCTCATTACGGACTGCAGACTGTCGGTCCTGTTCATCGTCACCTTGCCTGCGCAGCACTGCCACCCCTCACGACCTGTCTGGGGAGCCTTGTCCTCGGCCCTTGCGCCGTCCTTGCTGTCTCCCACGTTGCCTACCTGGAAGCCAACTCAGACCGCATCCTTTGTGGCACCTCCACGTATCATCGAACCATTTCCGGCACCATCATTTTGGCGACTCTGCTGGGGAGGTGAGCATCGTATTGCGGTTTGCATACCTTCCGGACTTAGGCATTATGCCTGTGCAATGGAGAGCTACTAGGGCGACCAGCCAAGGACCCAACCCCGCCCTGCAAGAACACCACCTCGGTGATCAGGAGGAGACTAGCGCCGCGCGGCTCCGAGACCAGCTGCCGACCACTACCCCCGACGTACAAGTGCTCGTAAATGCAGCCATCCAGCAACTCACTCCGACCATCACCACGCTGCAAGATTCGCAGACCGCTCTACTAGCCGCCATTATGGACATGCAAAAATCCATACAAGCCCTGTCCTCACAGCAGGCCGCTCCGTCAATCCAGCCTTCAGGACCGGGGCCAGCTTTTGACATCGCCCCGGCCCCAGTGTCGCGACTACCGCCGCCTTGGACATCTAGACCCTTGGCGGTAGGGCTCGCAACACCGTCGCTGCCGGTAGCTGACATATCTCCTTCTGCAGTGCCGCCCCGCAAGCTACACACGGATCTCGGGCCAGTCTTGCAGCAGATTCCCCCGCTGTCACACCATCTCATCTGACGCCGGCAAGAAGCTCCTCCGAAACGCATGACTCCATTGAGATGGAACCTAATCCCTATCCAGTTGAGCAACACCAAACCCCCGGCCAAGTGATGGGTATGTCTCGCCAACCCACACTTGCCCTTGCACAGCTGCCCCTGCCAGCACCTGCACCATACCAACCCTCCCATGTCCCCGTTCATCAAGCCGTGCCATCTGGGGGCTCGGGGGCTTGCGACCCACCAGGCGGTCATCACCCCTTGACCGGCAATGAGGCACCATCCTCCAACTATGTCACTCAGTCAGATTTGGAGGCCCTTGTCCGTCGCCTGTCGAGGAATTCCGAGCCGGACTCCTCAACCCGTCTAACCGGACACGCCCCGTACGCTAATGATATCGCCATCGCACCCTACCCCATCAAGTACAAGCAACCAAACTTTGTGCTCTTCAACGGACGTGAGGGAAACGCCCGTGAGCATCTAACAAGGTTTGCAGGCTCCTTGGAGCAGTATGGTACAGGAAGCAGCTTGAAGTTGAGAGAATTCCACAAGTCCCTTACGGGCTTGGCTTACACTTGGTATCACCAGATCCCCGCAGGGACCGTCCACACCTGGGGCGACATGGTCCAGCTGTTCTTAGACAAATTTCATTACGAGACCGAGCGCGTGACTATTGTTGATATTGCTGGCATTCGCCAGAACCAGGGGGAAGACTTGAATAAGTATGTGCATCGTTTTCATCTTAAGTGCCTTGAGTGCACAGATTTCAGCAAAGACGAAACGTTGGTTCCCATATGCATCAAAAATATGATTGACGTCTACAGAGTGCATATCGAGAACCTACAGTTAAGGTCATGGGGACACCTCAAGGAGGCAGCCCGACGAACTTACGAGACAGTTGGTCCTGTCAAGTCATGGAAGCCTCGACCGCAAAGTATGCTGTTGGCCTCAGCTGATGCACCTATCACTCAACGTAGCAACGACAACAACAACTATGCAGGCTTCAAGCGTCAGCTTCCAGATGTGAACCAAGGCTCCGACAAGCGAAGGCAACAAAGACCCGCCCCTAACTATCCCTGTGACCTGAATACAGTGAAGGAACTCTTGGCCGAATGGGTGGCGCATGACAAAAATTTCCAACTGCCACCAATGCGGACCAATATCACAGACGAAGAAAAGGCCAGGCCCACCTACTGTCCTTTCCATCGAGCCATTGGCCATCCGCTCAAAGATTGCAATGCACTGCGAACCATCTTTGCAAGGAAGGTAGCGTCGGGCGACCTGCAGCTACGGAAAAATAACGATGTGCGCAAAGATCCCTACCCACCGCATCGCAACAGTAGGGGGCACCAGGCCCTTATGGCTGTCACTGACCATGTCGAGCCTGTAATCCACGAAGCCCCGGCAGAGCCCACACTGACCCTCGTGCCTCCTCCAGCTAAGCAGTCGATGCCTCCCCAACGACAGATGACGAAGATCAAAAGTTTTTTTGATGAAATGGGGTTTTCACCCGCCGCCCGGACTTACCTTTCCAATTGCCTGCTCGAGGTCACCACCGGCCTCGGTTCCGAATGCTTCGCCGCCCAGGCTGAATTACGTCACATCCCCTCTACAGCCTTAGTCTTCTCGGATGAAGACTCTCCGCCGATCGAGCATCACAATCGGCCGCTGTTTTTAGAGTGTACTGTTAATGGCACGGGCTTCCGTCGTGCCTTGGTTGATTGCGGCGCCTCGATCAACATCATACCCCTCATCACCCTGCAACAGGCCGGCATTCCCCCAAGGAAAATCATCCGTGACCCCGTCAATATTACCGGCTTTGGACAGGGTCCTCAGTCGACCCTCGGCCATATCACCATCGACCTCATGGTCGGAACTGTCCGTCGCGGTCACCAGTGACAGCATCCCGCACTGCCTCGCGACTGTGGCCGATATCAAACTCAGGGCTCGGTCACATGCGAACACATCTACCTGTCGACGTGTGCCTGACGGCTGTGCCAGCCATCCGGCCCAGCTCCCTCGCAGTCGCTCCCACCAATGCGCATAATCCGCGGTCACCGCCCCTGCCACCTCTGTCCCTGGCTGCCTCCACTCTGTCGTCGGTGCCGGCCACTCGCGGGCTCTGTCATATAGTGTATACCCAAAAGCCGTCGCCACACTCCACGGGCTGTCATAACCGCATGGGGGCTCTAGATCGTACCCGAACGCCAACGACAGACGGTCCGGGCAATACCTCGCCACATAATAGCAGCACTCGGCGGGCTTCCCGCCATCATCTGTCAATACCGGAAGCCAGCCGGGAAAATACGCGACCAATAGCGCCAGCTGTCCTGGCGCTAGCTCGCCTCTCCGGCTCAGATCTGTCGTCACCTCCTGCACGTGCAGCCAGGGCGGCGTACCATATGACGCATGCATCTCCATATAGGGCCGTCGCTCACATTCCCCCCGTTTGTCTAGAATCTGTGCCAACGGGCACCCCGGCCTCCTGATGCCTGCCCAAGCAAAAGCCCGAGACCCGCTACACCACAACGCCACCTGCCGCGACCTGCCTGGACGGGTCACTGTCCCCATCGTCAGTGACGGGTGTGCGAGTGGGTATCCGTCAGGACGGTACCCTGGAAAGCACTCGTACAGGTACCTCTGCAAAAACATCCAGTCCACGTATGTCGCCACCTGATACCGACCATACGACCGCTTCACGTCATTCACGAACTGATCTAGCCGCGAGTATAACGTGCCCAAGTACACCGGAGCCAAGCCGACCCGCCTTCCCTGCGCCATCCTAATGGCCAAGGGAAACACCCTCGGGGAAATGCCATCCTCAGGTGTCCCCTCAAACACAAACCTGCAAACAACGACCGGCAACATATGTCAGTTTGACGTTTTACAGGGCAAGCAGGACATACGATATATTCACGAATAATCACACGACAGTACAAAATTTACCTCGATAAGAACATCGCCAGAAACGCCACCAACTCGTACCGATCGCTGCCATGATACGGACCCATCACGAACTGGGCAGCATTGCCCAACTTCTGGCCTGTCCTCGCCTGCGGCGTGCCGTAGAACTGGCGCAGCCACCCACCGTACGTCCCCTTCCGGTGCCTCTTCGTCTCCGCCAAAATGTCCAGTAGCTGCGTCTGCAACAACCGCTCCTCCCCGCTCAGCCGGGTCACCCGTGCATCCACCTCCCCGTGTATCGGCAGCCCTGTCAGCATCAACACATCGAGTAACGTCGGCCCGATCTCCCCGAACTCGGTCACGAACGTATGCGACTGCGTGCTCCATCTTGCCAGCAATCGGGTCATCCCTGGCGTATCCCTATATAACTCCAGCCCCCTCGCCGTAACATTGATCGCCGGTAACAGCCCTAGTGCCTGCAACACCTGCGCCCTCACCGGTGTCTCCAACATATGCTCACACCAAAAGTCCCACCCTACCGGCATCGCACTATGGCCCTTGAACATCACCGGCGACCAAGGTATGTCCTCTCTCCCAATCAACAATGCCGGTACATACCTCGGCGACATCACAGGCGCCTCCGCCGGGCTCGGCGCGCGAAGGTAGGGTGACGACAGCCGAGGCTCCTCTCCCATCGACGGACCACCCCACGGTGTCCTGAACGCTCCGTCTGACACACGAATGGCCAACTCCCTCCACAGCTCACGGTCCGGTACACACGGTACTACTCCCCTCGCCCCCAGCAATGTGTTTGTCTTATCTGGCTCCGGATCGTAGGACCTCCTACCGCCATCATCAAAGGTCAACGGCACTGCCGCCTCGACACCCACTGACGGTATGGCCTCATCGACTGGCGGCGCCGGCACAGGTACAGTCATCATATCCCGCGGCGGTCGCGATGTACCCGTCGCGGCCCCTCGCGGCTTCGCCCACATCTTCTGCCGAACTTTTTTCGCTGCTGGCGTCGCTCCGGGCTGTGAGGATGGGACTTGGGCCTGTCGGACACCCTGCGTGACCGACCCCCCGTGACTGGCCGACCCCCCATGTGTGGCCGACCCCTCTCGTGCGGCCGACCCCCCGTGGCTGGCCGACCCCCCATGCGCGGCCGACCCCTCTCGCTGGGCCGACCCACCCCGTCCGGCCGATCCACCTCGCTCGGCCGACCCCTCTCGTGCGGCCGACCCCCCGTGGCGGGCCGACCCCCCATGCGCGGCCGACCCCTCTCGCTGGGTCGACCCCCTTGCCCGGCCGACCCCCCTCGCTGGGCCGACCCACCCTGTCCGGCCGACCCCCCTCGCTGGGCCGACCCCCCTCGTGCGGCCGAGCCCCCGTGGCTGGCCGACCCCCCTCCCCTCGCAGAGCCACAGACTGGCCGACCCCCTGGCCCCGACGACCCCTCGCCCAATTCCACCTCTTCTCTCACCATCCCTTTTTCTCTCTTTCTTCTCTCTCTTTCTCTCTCTCTGACTTGCGTAGGCACAAATGGCGGTGCCTCCGCCCCTGCCCCCCTCCGCTCCTTATATAGGGGTGGGCAATTTTCTTTTCTTTTTCTTTTTATTTTTCTCTTTCTTTCTTTCTTTTTCTATTCTTTCTTTCTTTCTTTTCTTTTTCTTTCTTTTTTTCTTTTACTTTACGCTCCCGTCCGCCGGCGCCTCGCCACAGTTTGTCGACCACGCGCCGTCACCGCTATGACCGCAGTGCGCGCCCGCGCGCCACCTCCACGACCTTCGTCGCACGCATTCACATGACAGCTCCGCGACAGGCCCCGTCGCCCGCGTGCCATCTCCTTGAACCGCGTCGCTTGTGCCAACTCATCGCGCTCTTTACAACGCGCGCTCAACGCCAATGGTCACTTGATGCACTACCGCGACGTTCGTCGCCGCGCCCGTGCGCCATGCTCATCATGCGTGCCCCCGGCACCACGTATAGCTCCGCGACGTTCGTCGCCGCGCCCGTGCGCTATTCTCATCATGCGTGCCCTCGGCACCAACTGTAGCTCCGCGACGTTCGTCGCCGCGCCCGTGCGCCATCTTCATGATACATGCCCCCGGCACCAAGTATAGCTCCGCGACGTTCGTCGCCGCGCCCGTGCGCCATGCTCATCATGCGTGCCCCCGGCACCACGTATAGCTCCGCGACGTTCGTCGCCGCGCCCGTGCGCTATTCTCATCATGCGTGCCCTCGGCACCAACTGTAGCTCCGCGACGTTCGTCGCCACGCCCGTGCGCCATCCTCATGATACGTGCCCCCGGCACCAAGTATAGCTCCGCGACGTTCGTCGCCGCGCCCGTGCACCATCTTCATGATACGTGCCCCCGGCACCAAGTATAGCTCCGCGACGTTCGTCGCCGCGCCCGTGCGTTATTCTCATCATGCGTGCCCCCGGCACCAAGTATATGCTTCGCGACGTTCGTCGCCCCACCACTTTCATGACATGTGCTCCGGCACCATGTATTGTCCCCGCGATAATCGTCGCCATATCCAGGCACCACGACCATGTTACAAGCCTCCGGGCATAACACCCGTTCACCACACCATGCGCCCCCGCCATGGGCATGGAAGACCTCCAACCCACTCTCTAGAGTGTGCGGCATTCTGGAGGCTCCGCTCGTAGTGCTCCTGCACGAGGACCCCTCCCTGCGGCATGGGCTGAGCGCCAGCACGGGCTAGTGCCATCACTGGCACAATCAACTACGGGATGGGCTCACAACCTTGAAGCCATCGCCGGCACAATCAAACTACGGGATGGGCTCACAACCTTGAAGCCATCGCCGGCACAATCAACTACGGGATGGGCTCACAACCTGGAAGTCATCGCCGGCACAATCAAACTACGGGATGGGCTCACAACCTTGAAGCCATCGCCGGCACAATCAACTACGGGATGGGCTCACAACCTTGAAGCCATCGCCGGCACAATCAACTACGGGATGGGCTCACAACCTGGAAGCCATCGCCGGCACAATCAAACTACGGGATGGGCTCACAACCTTGAAGCCATCGCCGGCACAATCAAACTACGGGATGGGCTCACAACCTTGAAGCCATCGCCGGCACAATCAAACTACGGGATGGGCTCACAACCTTGAAGCCATCGCCGGCTCAATCAAACTGCTACACGGGCTTAGCGTCATCGCCGGCTCCATTACCAGGAACCTTGGCCCCCGCAGCAACAGGGACTGTAACCACATCGTTTATGCATGCGACGCCCGCTCGGGTTGCCCCTCCGCGCCCGCCGCACGCAGGGGGCTTATGTTCATACCCTATTCTGGTCGCACCCCAAGACCCGCCAAGGGACCCACTTTGCACGACACATCACCCAGTCAGCGGTCAACTTTTCAACGCTCGAGGGCCGGTCAAAGCAACGCATGCTCAAGTCACGTGAACCATTCGTGAAGCGACTTCGGCGTGCCTTCCACCCCAAGGGGTCGGCCACCCCAAGGGGTCGGCCTCCCCCAAGGGTCGGCCTCCCTTGGGGGTCGGCCACCCCAAGGGGTCGGCCACCCTCGGGGGGTCGGCCTCCCTCTAGGGTCGGCCTCCCCCAAGGGGGTCGGCCACCTAGAGGGGTCGGCCTCCCTCTAGGGTCGGCCTCCCCCAAGGGGTCGGCCACCCTCTGGGGGTCGGCCTCCCTCTAGGCTCGGCCTCCCCCAAGCGTCGGCCTCCCTTGGGGGTCGGCCACCCCATGGGGGTCGGCCACCTGCCTTGAACACCGACGCCGTCACCTTTGACCCCACCCCATTGTCACGACGACCGTCGCTCGCGGCCGCACTTCGCCATAGTCGCGACAACCGTCGCTCTCGGCCGTGCCCCTTCGTCGCGATGACCGTCGCCCGTAGTCTCGATGACCGTCACTTGTGGCCGCTCTGTCGCCATGACAACCGTCGCTCACGGTCGCGCGCCATCCGCGCAACGACCCTCGTCGCTCGGAGATCACTCTGCGACCCTCGTCGCCCGCACTCAACCGCGCCCCATGCGCTGCAATCATGTTATATGCTTACGGGATAGGCTACTCCTCCAGGACACTATCTCCGCCAGGGTGCCTGCGTGACTAGCCTACGTGCTCTGGCACTGGGGGCTCGCGTCGGCACCCCTAAGGACTATGACCCCCGGGTCACTCGGAGACGGGAGCAGGTCTTCGGAAGGGCATCTTGCCTAGTCCACCTGGCAGCTGGGCGTCGGGTCTTCCCCGCCGCTGCCAGACCTGTGGGATTCAGTAAGGGCTTGGACTGGAGGCTGGGGCAACGGGCTACTCTGACCATGCTACCGCGGCATGATCAGTCTCCTCAGACAGGCAGAGAGGTGTTGCAAGGGCAGGGCAGCACGAACTTAGGAACCGGCAGTCCAACGAAGGGTCAGTGCGGTGGCCCCCTGGTGACGTGTCGTTCCCAGGGGGCGACACATGTCAACTTATGACACATGCACATTTTTGCCTATAAATAGTGGACTTTGGAGCTTTTTCAAGGATCTGATTCTCATTTTGGACTTTTCACTTTCTCTCTCTAAAGGAAACATTCTCTCTGGAATTCTAGTGAGAGAAATATACTTGAACTCCCGTCTACGGACCCTGGACGCCATACCCTCATTACGGACTGCAGACTGTCGGTCCTGTTCATCGTCACCTTGCCTGCGCAGCACTGCCACCCCTCACGACCTGTCTGGGGAGCCTTGTCCTCGGCCCTTGCGCCGTCCTTGCTGTCTCCCACGTTGCCTACCTGGAAGCCAACTCAGACCGCATCCTTTGTGGCACCTCCACGTATCATCGAACCATTTCCGGCACCATCACTCTTTTTGACCTTAAAGAGAGGTCTACGATAAATTTACTTTATTTTAATATATGTATTAAAAAAAATAGGTGTAGTACTTTTAGATCCATCAAGGTGAGTTTCTTGATGTTACTTGTATTGTTTTAGTGTAGATTTATCTGGTATTCTTAGACAGTAGTTTAGCTACTCATGTAACTAAGAAGATGTAGCGCTCTAGGAAAGTAGCTTGCCTACTCTTGTAACTTGATTCGCATATTTATATCATTATTCTCCTGTTTAAATAAATAAAAAAACTCCTCTTGATAGATAGTCGTGTTATTTTTACTAACCATGAATTGGTTGCATCCATCTTCTAAATATTGTCTTGTTTCAGTCATGTCTAGCATCATCTCATTTGCAACAGTCAAAGAATGACTATTGGTTTGTAACTTTTCAACTTCAGCAAGTGTGGAAAGGAATAATTCTACTTCCTTCCTCATCCACCTTACTCTATGAATTAAAGCCCAGCATTATTTTAATTCATCTTGTACATCTTCCAGAAAAGACGGATGATCTACTCCCATCAAGATTTTAATATTGTTTTCAAATTGATGTAATTCATTGGAGGTATCTACCAAAATCAATAGTAGAATAGGCTGACCATGGTTTGCATCAATGCAATCCATTAATTAGATCATACCAAAATTTCATTAAATCATCCACTGTCGAATTCATATAAGATGAAAGAGACAATGATTTAAAATTTCTGGGCAATAATGACGCCAAAGTCAAATTTACCCAGAAATTGGCCCTTAATTCTTCAAATCGAACCTAAAATTCTAAGGAATTACTTGGAAACATATTGCTGACTTTTCCCACTTTCAAATTAAAAGGGTCCCATTGGGCGTGCCAATGTTTGCTCTGCTGGGCAAACTCACTATCAATTGATGCGCTGACGGCACAATCGATTACAAGCGTGGGATTTTTTTTGCCCCTAGGGCCTGAGGACTTCCCTGAAAGCGAGAAACTTTGAAGAACAAATAAACATTGCATACAAAAGACTGTGCGCCCATAAATGACAAAGAGAGCTTCAATTGATTGTGAATGTTTATACAACAATGTTCCCAAGTCTGGAAACTGAACTTCCTATTGATCGGCAGCCAAAGTCTCTAAACATGAAAGTAAAGAAGAAACTTGAAAAAGTCTTGATAAGTCTGGTTGATGATTGATTGATGATGTCCTCTGCTTCTTCTTTGACTCACTATATATACTAGAGGCTTTGTAGAAATAATTACCATTACAAGAAACTACCCACTTAGAAAATAACCACCCACTAATAAGTAATTAACCACACTTATCCCTTATCAATAGGGACACATTTTCAAAAGTTGGTTTCTTTAACTTCTTGAATCTCCTATTATCTCTTTAGAAATAATAATAAAAAGTAAATGTCATTTAGTGGCATTTAATCAAAGTGATCTCATTAGTGAAAAAAGATATTTTCTAATACAAACAGTTCCCTTCTCAAGTCTACTTATGGAGAACACCTTTCAGGAGTATCGATCTAGTTAAATGAATCGTAAATGCATGAATGCGATGTACCAAAAAACTCTGCGGTTCTTAATGCAATAGGTACAAAGCCACTTATCCGCCCACTCAAAAAAGGGGCTAATTAGCCAATGACCCCCTGTATCCCCCCCCCCCCCTCGTCGACTTCAAAATTAACCACTAAACCTCCCCTCTGGCTTACAGAAATTGGGCACTTTAGACGGATCCGTTATGAATAGCTTGAAATGACCAAAATACCCTTGAAGAGAAGATTAGGACAAGAGGAAAAAGGGATTGGGAAAAACTTCCCAGGGTAATTTCTCACCCTTAGTGTGTGTTTTCAGTAGGTGTGTCTTTGTGAGCAGCATATGTGTGTGTACTGTGTGTGTACCGAGGGTGCGTCTATGCATAGATGTGTATACGGGTGTAATTAAGGGAATTCATGAATAGACTTGGGTTGTTGTGTGTGTTTCTGAAGATAGCAAGTGAAATTGTGAGCTTTTACTGAATTTTCGAGGGGTTAGGGTGTGAGTTTGTGTGTGTTCAGTGGGTGTTCGTGATTGTGTGTGTGTATATTTTGTGAGTAAGAGGGGTGATTTCGGGTATGAACTACGTAGAGGGGGGGAGTAGGTGTATATGGTTGTGGTGTGGAACATGGTAAAGGTATGTGGGTGTTTAAGGCTTAAGGGTGGTGGATGGAGCTCGGCAAAGAGGGGAAGGGGAAGAAGAAAACCAAGTGTGTGCAGTGTGTGTTCGTATGTGATGCTTCAGTAGTTATAGTGTGTTTGTGAGTATTGATTGACGAATTATGTGTAAGTGTGTGTATACATGAAATCAGGCAAGGTTAGCGAGTGTTTCGGTGAGAGATTGTGTGTTTAGTATGACATTGAGTAAGTGTATAAGGGTCTCCGCAGTGAGTGGAGTGAGGAAGAAGAGACTGTGTGTGATTAATAAGGTGAAGTAGTGTGTGGGCTGATCTGAATAGTGTTTGATTTTGTCGCTAAAAAGGGAGTATTAATTAGTCAGTTCTTGTACGAATTTCTACAAATAATTAGGTTCAAAATTGGGCAAAGTCCAAAACAGTAACTCCTGATATTTTTACAAGACGTACGCTTTAAAATGTTTCGAGAATTTTCGGTATCCGTGAAAGGCACTAAATTGGAGTAGCGATTAAAGAGATTTATCAAATTATTTAGCATAGTAAACCAAGCTATTTTGACCTAAAAGTTTTAGACAAATCTTATTTTACTGATATGTTTCGTATTCTAAAATTTCGGGCCATTCTGAGACCGATCGGTATTTTTTGCTAAAATGGCCTTTTAGCGCTCGGTGTGGACACCAGTTCAGAATTTTCGGGCGAAAATTTTCTAAAATACTTTTTAGTCTAGAAATGATATCAAGATGCTTAAAATAACGTTTAAAGATTTTTTTTAGATTTTTAGGTGCCTGAAATTCTTGGGGCGTTTTGATAACTTGTCACCCCAATTGGGGCATTTTGATAATTTTATCCATAAAGACTATTTTTGAGTAAATTTACATCCGACAAGAATATTTTAGTGATTTAGTTTAGAGAAAAATCATTTTGATGATTTAAGTGTAACGGAAGATATTTTAATAATTTTACACATAAGGCTATTTTGATAATTTTATATATGCAGTTAGACCTAACAATCGGGTAAAACTGTCGAGTACGGGTATTACCCAGTTGGGTACGGGTAAAACCAGGTCGGATAAAAATTACCCGATTTTTTTTGGGTAGTCTTTTTTCCATGGCCGTACCCTGTCGGGTAAAACCCGCAGGTAAAATATTATTTTTGTCATTTTTTTCCTACATCAGATAATTAAATTCTTGAACTTATTTTCCTTTTCCTCCTTCAGTACACATACAACTTTGACATCTATTCCACAATTTCAAAATCCATTACACGACAGTCGCAACTTCAAAATCCATTACACAACCACCACAAGATCTACTAAAAGTCTTCCCAACGACCACAACACTGAAATCGAGATTAGGCCTTCTCGAATTAACAAAATAAAAAAAATCAAGATCAGGACTCTCAAGAACAGGAGTGACGATGAAATAACTCGTATTTTTTCTCCTTGGTCTTGCGAATGCCTGACCTTGGCTCTTGAGCAACGGTTGCAGTAGATCTGGTTAACGACAGACATATCTGGTCAGCGATAGAGTGACGACATGACGGTCGGTGATGGAGTGACCATGGCAGCCGATCGGTGGCTACGGTGATGGAGGAGTGATGACGAGACCAGCGGCAGAGCTGTGATTGATCCGTGGCGCCATGGAGTATTGTAGTTTGGTCGCGACTTTGTTGTCGCTGTGAGAGAGATATTTGAAAGGATGAATCTACAAGAGAGAGAGAGAGAGAGAGACTTGAGAGGATGAATTTGTTAGAGATAGGGAATCTGTGACCGCTGTGAGGGTGAGAGACAGAGAGAGGCGGCAGAAGTGAGAGGAGGAGAGAAAAATGAAGAGGATAACCCTACAATCATATATATACTCAAATAACCGGGTAAACATGGGTATCCGGTACCTGACCCAAATCCAACCGAAATTTATGGGTCGGTTCGGGTTCGGGTCTGTTTTAAGCGGGTTTCCTAATTATGTATCCGTACCCGGGTTTTTTGAGTGGGTACGGGTAGACCCGCAGTTCTGGATCAAATTTTGCCAGGTCTATACGCGGTGAGGGAGGTTCATTTTTGGGAGCATGTGTAAGTCTATATTAAGTTATAATATTGTTCTGTAGACTATGTTCTGATGTTTTGATCATCTCATTTAGGTTAAAGCTAAAGACTTTTGATTAGGATAAATTAGCTGCAGATTCAGGTAAGGAATTCTATCTAAAACCTGGGTAAGGACTTTCGTCTGAACCCTTATTTTGATAACTCATACTCGTAAGTACTCACTTGATGACTTATGGCTAATGCCAAACTCTGAATTGTATACTGATATCAACATCTTATTGCCCAAAAAACCTCAATGTTGAACCTGAATCGATTATTTAGAAATCTTGTGCTGCTCGCCTGTTATTGCATGCTGAGCAAATTTGATAATTGTTTGTATCCGTTTTTTCGAATTGTCGTCCCTGAATTCGATAACTATTAGCAATCATTTTTGCTGTGTATTTGTGATTTTCTTCTGGAATTTCAAAAGTTGGCTTATGTCAGTGTAATTATTGTTATTGGAATTCAAATTGAGCTTGGTAAATTGAGCTTATGTTAGAACTCGTTGATATTGTTGATTTTTTTGTGTTGACCTGGGTTTCCATTTTGTGGGAGGGCGTAATAAGGCTGGTTTGAATTTTGCATGAAAAGCAGGCTAGTACCCAGTGGGACTAGTATTTATTATGATACAGCATTCATGTGTACACTACCAACTTTGCCTGAGTGGCATTGTAACATTGTTACCGCCAGAATCAACGTTGATTTTTTATTTTACTTGCACCATATGTACCATGATTTGTGCTTTGGTTGAAATCCCTTGACAAGTCATTAACGTATCATTTGAAACGATTTGTGCTTGGGTTGAAATCCCTCGAGAAATCTTCAATATATTTTGGAAAGAATTGTCTCAGATGACCTACGTACATTTTGAAATCCTTTAGAAAACCATCATCGTATTTTAGAATGATGGCTTTAAAGATGATCTTTTATTGATCGTTTTGAAACCCGTCGTGATTGTATTTGTTTATTTTGATATTTATTTATGCTGAATTTTGATCGTTTTCAAAATCATCATCGGTTAGATTCTTTGGAATCGTGTTGTAATTTCTTTTTTTGTGTGTGGTCCTTGTACAACCTTCCTGAGCTCTCAAAAGCTCACCCTTCGTTTGATTCAATTCTGCTGGTGATGATAAGCTGTAGCAAGTTCGGGAATGGGTTAAAGTCTAAGTGAGATTCACAACTGTAAAGCACGACCCCTGTGCGGGTCGGTACTGTTAATGTGTTTCTTAGAAATTTGAATTCTGAAGGACTTAAGCTGTAATAGTTTAAGCTAAACAGCTTGTAATCTAGTATTTTGGAAAATTTGAGTCGATGCTGAATTGGACGATTTAGAATATGTGTCAGATTTGACACGTTGGATGTGATCTGGTAGAATAACAACCCATGGGTTCAGGGTGGTGGATCTCCGAATTTCCAGGGTGTTACAAAAATGTACTGCACATGCCCTTATTGGCACCTCCTAACTTATTGCAGGCAATCTTTGTGAGTCGGTACAGCCCAAGGATGGTTGTTGCTTTGATGGAGTCTCTAAAATAAAATGGCGCCAAAGCCTCCGCAATTGAAGCAATGGGTTTTCAGTCTTTCTTCAATATGCATTGTTCGATGTTGCCAAGGAGTTTCCTACTTGGCCTTATTGACAGATTTGACCCATACATGTGCAAGAAGCGGATAGGCAAGACTGAAACCATACGTGTAAATGTTAGTGATGTTGGACTTGTATTAGGCATTCCATACAAGGGCAAACAAGTTCTGACATCCATTGACGATAATGTGTTGCATCCCATTCGAGATCATTTTTCTCGAATGAGAGTTAAGGCCTTGGCCTCGCACCTCACTAGTGTTGAAGTGGTCAATGAGGAATTTTTCAGGCCTTCTTGTTGTTTTTGTTGAGTACATTTCTTTGTCCCACGATTGGCAAGCCATCTATTGACGTGTATCCTGCCCTTTCTGTCACATCAACGTCCGCACAATACAATTGGTCATAGCTTGTCCTTGATAAGTTGGTCCGAGGTGTGACCAATTTCAAGCAAGGCTCGAGTAAAACTGGTATCACCAGCTACGTTGCTTTGTTGATGGTAACAAAAATTTGAATATGTATATTCTAATATCGAGCTATGTTTATTATTGACCTGATCTCTATTAACATTTCCCATGCAGTTTTTTTTACTTCTACAAAGCTCCATGCGGCGTCCTAGACATTGAAGAGGTTCGAACTCCCTATATGACAGCTGGGACACCATGCCATAAAAAGAGCCACATTGAATTGGAGAATCATGGAGACAATCAGAGGATATCTCCTTTGTCCCTGCTAGCACTTCTTTCACTATTCCGGTTTGTAGCTTAGCAACTTAATGGATTGAAGTTATTTGTTTTTGTTGGGTTTTTTGTGTTCACTCTCAAATATTTGTTTTTGAATCAACTAAAATTGAGTCATTTGCAGTGGGTACGCAAGTTTGAGGAGATTGTGCCTCACTTGCCCGAACTTGAGAAGTTCCTCCTTGCAAACAAGGGCGTTGCAGCTTCTATAGAGACACCATCACCTGAAGTTGGCCCAAAACTTCGAGCTTGGCCACCAACATCACCAACCGAGCACGAGATTCAGATTGCTTCAGTTCGTGCCACTACTGGAAAGAGCAAGAGAGGGAAAAGGCAGACAGTTCCTAAGAATGATTGCACCCAACAAACCTGTATCTAAGTGCCTAATATCCTTGTCCTCCACTCCTGGAACCAAAATGTCTCCTGTAGTTGTACACTCCGAATGTGGCCGCCCTCATTGTTCACCATCAACTCCAAGTGGTGACAACATGGAGGATTCTCCCCCGGCCGATGACCTCCTCGCACCCTTATTAAAATTGTCCTTTAAAACGACGAGGACAAGCAACCATATTATTGCAGAATCTGATGGGGCTGAGGCTGAAACCTTAAACATCCGTCCTCGTCCAAAGAGGAGGTCTGCTTTAATTAGGAGGGTCAAGTGCTCTAACACGACAAATAGCCCCTTTGTTCGTATTGCCGGTGAACAAACGGTAACGCTCTCAAGGCTTAAAAAGGAAGCTGTGAAAGACGTCTTCCCGTCCAAAGTCCCTACGAGGTGCAGTCGGTTAAGCCTTTTGGGGTTTTTGGGTCCTTCTATTTATAGAAGTTCTTATTACTTTTTCTATTCTTTTCATCTGTTATCAACAGTGAGGTTGTCGTTAAGATACCTCAAACCTTCTTGACAAAGGAGCAAATTCTCACGCTACAGCGAAAATAGTGGGTCTCGTCCGAGGTACGACATCTCTATATACCTTTTCCAGTAGTTTGCTTACATACTTAGAACGCAAATAACCAACTGGCATGACCTTCCTTTAAAAATGACAAATTTTGATAATCACAAACCAATCAGAGCCTCTATCTTTATCTACATAAACGTAACGAGCGATTCTATTAAACGAAAGGCATTGACTTACAATCGATTTTAGCGACTTCAAAGAGTGTAAAAGGAAGCCTCATTCGTTTTTAGTAATTCGTTGCTTTGGTCTGCTGTATAAAATTCCCTTATACAAGCTGTCCAAGTAAAATTTTAAATTGAAATGGAGCACCGGTGATTGTGAGCAGCTTTATAGACTAAATGTGGTCTTCTCAATCACATTACATTTTACAAAGTAAATCCTAGTACATGGTAGGCTACAACATTTTGAGTTTGCATAGGAGACTTATTGACAGTATATAGTTGCCAGTTCTTTCAAAATTGTTTGTTATTTATTCAACATATTCTGTGTAACAAAGATGTGAATTCAAGTTAAATTGAACTAGCTTGCTTTGTGGGTGCATTCCAAATTACAGTTGCCTAATGTTCGATCAGAAAAGAAATGAAGAAAAATGTAATCTCTCCTGCACCAATTTTAGTACTGCTAGTAGTCTCTAGGATCTTGGTACTAATATTCATACTTTGTGTTTTTCTTTACAAAGGGATACATACTAAGAAGGTCCATTTATAAGAGTTTCCAACAAGAGATGTAATGTTGAAAGTGTCGTATAGAAGTCTTTACAGAGCGACTGATGGGTTTTCTTCAGCTAGTTTGACTGGTTCCGAAAATTTTAGCTGTGTATAGAGGATAATATAGATGAAACTGAATTGTAGTTGCTGCTGTGAAGGTAATTAACCTTCAACTTCATGGAGTGAACAAAATCTTTATGGCATATTGTGAAGTATTAAAAAGTATCAGGCATCGGAATCTTATGAAGATCTTAACTGCCTGTTCTAGCATTGATCTTCAAGGAAAAGATCTTAAGGAACTTGCTTATACGTACATGGTCAATTGGAGTTTGGAGGGGTGGGTGCATTAGAAAGCCATACTAGGTGTTGGGAATGAGGAACCTAAGAGTTTAACCCTGCTGCAAAGACTGAACATTGCAATTTGACGTGTTTTGTGCATTAGACTATCTTCATCATCATAGTGGAACAAAAGATTGGTCCATTGTGGTCTCAAATTTGACCCTTTTGATAAGACTCCATTTAGATGTTAACAGTTTATAGGGTAGCATTCTGGCCTCCCTTCTCTTATAACAGTTTTAAAGGAATGTCATCATTTTCAGTGTATCTAGATCTCTCTCACAACTGTAGCTCGGGTGGCATTTTCTTAGGAGCCGGTGAGTTGTAAAACTTGGTTGACATCTCGCAATGTTAGCTAGAATGTTACCCTGTAAATGATGATGGCATATAAAGAAAGTCTTATCAAAAGGGTCATATTTTCCAAATAAGATGTTAACATTTAAACTGTAAACATCTGAATTTCCCCACTGTTTATTAGGCTGCATGATGGATTAAGGTCTGCATGGGCTCATTTTGGGTCATGCTGCCTCGAAAAGGTGTTCAGGGAGCTGTGGCCCTTATTTTTGGACAATGTTTATGTTTTCTAGTATTGCTATTGATGTGAACTCTGTACTCTGCCTACTGGTTCAGCTGTTTTAATGTTTTTGATAATGGTAGGTTGTGCTCTCAGCCTTTCTGTTGTTTCAAACATAGAGTGCAGACCTTTGTTCCATTCTTACTGCTCTGCACTCACTGTTCACTTCAATTGCATAGTCCAATCATTCATTGATTGCATAATGTAAGAAACAAAATGTTTTCATGGATGGTAACAAAACTTTTTAAATTGTTCCTCACTAGTTATTTAAATTTCATATGTCAACATTCTTTGCTTATGGTAGTGCGATGAGAAGAATATTGCATATTCCATGGTTCAATAGTTCATGGATATCAATGGGCAATAAGATATTGAATGCAATAAATATACATGAACGAGGTTTCAAGAAAGTAATCCCTGCCTTATGTTTCCAGGCTGTTAATGCATGGTCGGAAGTCGTCAATGCAGATCGTTCGGGCTCTGTGCTCCGTTACACATTTGCTTCCGACTTTGCGGTGATTTATGTCGTTTCAATTTGAGTATTGCTCATTTGCTTCAATTATTTTGAAACTGAGCCATGTCTACCTATATAAACTGCAGTCCTCGGTTATGAAATTCATGGATGGTGCCAGGTCCGACGATGAGATCTTCGACCTTTTCTCCTGCTTCTTTGAACATGTCGACCCGCTGATTAAAAAGGATGACAGTTGGTATATACTCTTCGGTCATTAAATTCTTCCATAGCATTATTCTATCTGTAAATTGACTTTGTCCACTAGCTAGGTTCACATGCATACTTGTAAATATGGCACTAACTATCAAAAAATGAGATATTGTTGCAGTTAGCATTACCTTTTTGTCAACCATTTTAAGTGTAGTGTTAATGACTCACCTTAGATACTCAATTTTCTTCCCTTTTTCAGTTCTTTGTGTCAACCTGTTGGAACTATCATTGGCTTATGCCCTGCATCAACATTAACAAGGGATGTATCAACTATCTCGACACAGTGTGTTGGATGTGATGGAGGTTTTTCGCACGCACTTGATATATACTCAGCCATGGCATTTATTAAAGTTGTCGAATTGATATAAGATAAAGTATAGCCATTATAATTCGTTTGACCTTTGTTGTGGTTTGGCTCGCATCCTTACACTTATGTTCAGGCATAAAGCTGGAAGAGACATTGATTTACAGCCTTATGCTTTCCAGAGTCATCGGTGTCCAAAACAACCAAATGAGTACGATCTTCATTCTTTTGTAACCAAGCTTATCTCAGCTCCGTTCCTAACTTCATACTCTTAGTGACATTACTGAATAAGGTGTCTGATGAACTATTTTAGTGATGATTGCAGAGTGATTCATTGAAGTTTATGGAGCATTGGTGGGGCAAGCTGAGTGTAGCGATCTTCCTGGTGCGGGTGTAAACCTTGTTAACATTTAAGTTTTCACAATGTTTTAGTACGCATGATTGCAAGTATGTCATATCTTCATGCTCCACTAATTACCTTCTCGACGCCCCAACAAAATTTATGCCCTTCTGAACAATAATGTTATTGTTTTGCTTGATATTGGTTGGGGCGTCGAGAGTTGTTTTGCTTGATATTGGTTGCAATCCATCAGTGGAAAGGCAAGCCATATGTTGAGCATACAATATCGGTCTGAAGAAAAATGTGTATATTTACCATATAATTACCTCGAGAAACAATGGAGGGCAGGAAAAGTCTGCGACAGGCTCAGAAAGACCTTTTGTCTCAGAAAGTCTTCTATTCTACAAAGAGTTGCGAGCCAAAACTGTTATCTGAAGTCTCGGAAGATAAGATCTTAGACGAGATGGTTCAACATGACGAGCTAAGGGAAATTTTTGAATCCATAACTTACCATTGATTTGGTAGATCGTTAGATAGTAAAGATTTATGAATGATAATTTTCTCAGCTCAAGTTCACTATTTTGTACCGAACCTAAATAGATAAGAGCAATTAAGGTGAACATGCCGAGTTAATGTGTTAATTAGGGGCAATTAGTGTATTTTGAGCTATTTAGGGTTAATTATGTTTAGTTAGACTCAATTAGTGTCATTCAGAGTTTAATTCGTGCTACTTAGGGCTAATTGAGCCTAATTAGAGAATATTACAGTTAATTATCCTAATTTTCTTTAATTATGTAATATCCCACATCGGATTTGGAGTAGTATGAGATGACCATTATAAGACCTTGCCAAGGAACTCATAAGTACCTACTTGGTTAGCCCTTTTGAGGGAGGCAATGCCCTGTGGTGGGGCCGTGGACCGGGTCGTTACAGATGGTATCAGAGCCGACTCTCGAAAACTCAGGTTGGGCTATCCAGTCGGGTTGCCGATGGTTGGGGAAACGAAGGCAAGCCCAGGTATATCCCACATCAAGAGGATGGTTGGGGCAACGAAGGTTGAGCCTGGTATATCCCACATTGGCTAGAGAGGAAGATTCTAGGCTATGTGTGATTGAGCCTTAGCGAGGACGCTAAGATATAAGGAGGGGAGATTGTTATATCCCACATCGGATGTGGAGTAGTATGAGATAACCCTTATAAGACCTTGCCAAGGAACTCATAAGTACCTACTTGGTTAGCCCTTTTGAGGGAGGCAATGCCCTGTGGTGGGGCCGTGGACCGGGTCGTTACAAATTAGGATTTGTTTACAATTGCTATCGAGATTAATGTGTTTATGCCTTTACATGCAGGGCACTGCTGCTAGAAATGCCGAGCCGAATCCGGATCACAGTGCCCCATGGACGAGGATGCAGGATCTAGATCCGGGACTAGTCGACCCCTAATCAGCCCTTCCCCTCCTAACTATTTATATCCCGCTCCCGAGCCCCCTGACTTGTATTCCCCTCCCCTACTCTATTGTACCCCGCTCTCGTGTCCTCCTGAACTTTATATATATTTTATTTTTCGAATAGTATAGAATCCATACTTTATATATATATGTGTGTGTGTGTGTGTGTGTGTGTGTGTGTGTGTTGTGTCTGTTTTAGGGTTAAATAATTAATGATATATCATCAATTATTTAACCCTAATGTGCATCGAGAAATATTTGATCGATTGTGATTGTTGAGGATTTGTAATTATAGGTTTAGGTATTAAAAATTTTAAAATTAGTTTGACTTAATTCCTTCACTAAGAGTCTTAACTATTAATAAATGACTTTTAGCGACCGAGATTCCATCGTTAAAGTTTTAAATGACAAACATTTAGCGACGGATATTTCATCGCTAAAAGTCATCAATTTTTTATGACGAAATATTCCATCGCTAAATATATTATGTAATAAATTATTTTTGAAAAAAATATGAAAAATATATTTAGCGACGGATACTCCATCTCTAATTGTATTAATATGTTCGTCGTTGAAAGTTGAATTTTAGGTGATGGATTTTAAAATTCCGTCTCAAAACACTTAGCAACGGGGTTATAGGCAACGGACTTTTAGCGACATCTTCTCCGTTGCTAAAAGCCTTTGCCGACGGATATGGGACTTCTAGCGACGGAATTGTCCATCACTAAAAGTCCTTTATCTTGTAGTGAAACCTACAATTCAAAGGAATCTTTAGTAAGCATCAATATAGCAACCCTAGTAGTTATATTAATGTTAAATATACACAATATTGTAGCCCCCATGGTGACAAACTGCATGGCTAAAACCAGGGAATTGCTCTGAATTCGTCATCATTTTCAACTTTTGGTTCTTCTAATGCCTTTCTATAATACTCTTGCGTAGGCACGAGAGGCTAGCTGGAGGAGACATCTCTCTCCCTCTCTTTGCCTTTACGTTGCATGGCCCTTGGAGTTCGAGTAGGGCCCGGAATAAGATCACTAGATGATGGTTTTGGACATGGGGAGGGCAAGCCTATTGGTGGGATGCAATTTCTGGCTAGTCGCTTGCACAGAGACAAGTGAGGCAATGTTTGAGTCACCTACGTCCAATTGTTCCCACCACTGGTCATCCATAGAGGAAGATTCCAACACTGGAGCAACCAAGTTCGTAGCATGTTATATAACTGGAAAAGGATAGATACGCATAGGCACTAAAAGCAAGCTTTGTGTCCTAAAATAAAAAAAGGGAGGGAACACTTTCATAGTGTAGATGGTAAAGTCTCCCCTCCTTAAATAACTACAAACAAAGTTGTATGCCATCGCTAAAATAACTTCGAGCTAGAAAAAAAGCCTTGTCTTTGTGTAATGAAAGACAGTCAACTTGAGTGTTGTTTGATCCCTATCACTTACATGCTCAATAATTAACTAACGTTATGGTATTCCCCACATCTAAAGGTTGTGATACTCTGCTCTTCAATGTGTGACGTGCGGATGTATGAATCTCGTTAATATCTTATGTGGATGAATATTAACACAAACGAACAGGAACTGTAACATCCAAGGTCTTGCTTTTTTGCAGAATAGAAATTGTACCACTTAAACTATTCAGGCCCACAAGAAGCTAAAAACGAAAGCCATATCTATGTGTAATTCCAGAAAATCTGATTGAGTGTTGTTTGACCCCAATGAATGGTGGGATATAATCACATGCGGAGATTTTGGTAATCCCCTCCTCCAAGCTTGTGTTCCTTCTTGCAAATTTCTGGCGTACAAAGGGAGACTAACACATGTAAACATAAGCATAAAGGCATCAATCTATATGTATGTCAATAATTTAAGTGGATGAATATTAACACCAATTGACAAGAATTTTAACATCCAAGACCTTGCATTTTTGCGGAACAGAAATTGTACCACCGAAACTCTTCAGGCCCACAAGAAGCTAGAAGCAAAAGTCATAGCTTTGTGTAGCTCCAGAGAGTCTGATTGAGTGTTTTTTGACCTTAATGAATGGTGGGATATAATCACATGCTGGGATTTTGGAACTCCCCTCTTCTAAGCTTGTGTTCGTATCTTGCAAATTCTCGCGTACAGAAGGAGGCTAACACGTATAAGCTTGAGCATACGGAGGGATACTAACACATATAAGCTTAAGCATACGGAGGCACCAAGCTATATAACGTCATTAATTTATGAATATTAACACAAATCGACAATAATTTTAACATCCAGGAACTTGCATTTTTGCAGAACATGACTTGTACCACTGAAACTCTTCAGGAAGAACTAGAAATAAAAGCCATAGCTTTGTATTGTTCCAGAGAATCTAATTGAGTGTTGTTTGACCCCAATGAATGGTGGGATATATAATCACATGTTGAGATTTTGGTAATCCCCTAGGCTTTTGTTCCTTCTTGCAAATTTCTGGCATACGGAGGGAGACTAACACATGTAAGCATAAGCATGAAGGCGCCAATCTATGTACATCCATGTTTTACGTGGATGAATATTTTTTGCAGAACATAACTTGTACCACTGAAACTCTTCAGGCTCACAAGAAGCTAGAAATGTTGTTCCATAACTTTGTGTAGTTCCAGAGAATCTGATTGAGTGTTGTTTGACCACAACGAATGGTGGGATATAATCACATGGTACTCCCATCCTCTATGCTTGTGTTCGTGTCTTGCAAATTCTCACGTACAGAGGGAGAATAACACATATAGGCATAAGCATAGAGGCACCAATCTATATTACTTCAATAATTTATGTGGATGAATATTAACACAAACCGACAAGAATTTTAATATCCAGGAACTTGCATTTTTGTGAAACAGGACTTGTACCTCTGAAACTCTTCAGGCCCACGAGAAGCTAGAAACAAAAGCCATAGCTTTGTGTAATTTTAGAGAATCTGATTAAGTGTTGTTTGACCCCCAATGAATGGTGCGATATAATCACATGCTCAGATTTTGGTAATCCCCTCCTCTAAGCTTGTGTTCCTTCTTGCAAAATTTTGGCATAAGGAGGGAGACTAACACCTGTAAACATAAGTATAAAGGCACCAATATAAATGTACGTCAATATTTTATGTGGATAAATATTAACACAAACTGACAAGAATTTTAACATCTAGGACCTTGCATTTTTGCTGAACAAAACTTGTACCACTAAAACTCTTCAAGCCCAATAGAAGCTAGAAATGTTGTTCCATAGCTTTGTGTAGTTCCATAGAATCTGATTGAGTGTTGTTTGACCCCAATGAATTGTGTAATATAATCACATGCTGAGATTTTTGTTCTCCCATCCTCTAAGCTTGTGTTCGTGTCTTACAAATTCTCACGTGCGGAGGGAGACTAACACATATAAGCATAAGCATAGAGGCACCAATCTATATTACGTCAATAATTTATGTGGATGAAAATTAACACAAATCGACAAGAATTTTAATATCCAGGAACTTGCATTTTTGTGGAACAGGACTTGTACCTCTGAAACTCTTTAGGCCCACGAGAAGCTAGAAACAAAAGCCATAGCTTTTTGTAGTTCCAGAGAATCTAATCGAGTGTTGTTTGACCCCAATGAATGGGTGAGATACATTCACATGCTGAGATTTTGGTAATCCCCTCCTCTAGGCTTGTGTTCCTTCCTGCAAATTTTTGGCCTGCGGAGGGAGACTAACACATGTAAGCATAAGCATAAAGGCACCAATCCTATCACCTCAAACATGTCACACCATGTTCACTAACCCATACCTCAAAGTATCTAGTTAGACATCAACTCAAAGCCCTCAAATACAGTATTACAAAACTGCTTGTACTATTAAGGCCTAGGTTCTTTACAACTCAAGTCCTTATAGAACGAGTTAACAGTACCGACCTGCACAGGGGTCTTACTATACAGTAGTGGTGGGCTCACCGGAATCGTACACAGACTTTAAACCCTATTCACAAGCAATCTATTGTTGATCAAACCTGCAGAAGGGAATCAAACGAAAGGTTAGCTTTTGAGAGCTCAGTAAGGTCGTACAAGGACTAACAAAGAATTACAAAATGATTCCAAAGAATCTAACCGATAAAATTTTCCAAAACACTTTGAACGAGCAAAACTCAATGATTTCCAAAATGATCAAAATTCGTCATAAATAGATACTAAAATAACAATAACAATCACGATGGTTTGTAGACGATCAGCAACAGATCACTTCCAAAGAAATCATTTCCAAAGTACCACAAAAATTTCTCAAGGGATTTCAAAACAAACACAAATACAATCCTTTAGCCCAGACCATTACACACCAAATCCTCCAATACACAGAAATTATGAAATAATTCACCGATGCAATTCAATGATAATTTTTCAAGAGTTTCACAAGAATCATAACTAGTTTGATCAGATATCAAAGGAAATTTTATATGCGATGCAGACAATCATAGATACACCGACTAGTCCGTCAAGGTACTAGTCCATACCAATGCACCGACTAGTCCATCAAGGCACTAGCCCATACCAATGCACAATCTCATGTCAATGTATAGAATAACAACAATTCAATAATACAACATGTTATTTAGTGCCCGATGGGTAATGATAATGAGCATCGATAAAAGTTTCTATAAACGTTTTAAGGCTCAATGCAAGGTTTTTTTCTAAGGCAAGTAATGCAACTTATATCAATATAATAGAGTCCAAACGAATAGAGATGACAAATCAGAATAACATACGATTATCAAATTTGCTCAGTATGAAATAACAGGCGAGCATCCAAGATTTCCAAATAACCGATTCAGGTTCAATATTGGGGTTTCCTGGGCAATAACATGTTGATCTCACTTCATACCTCAGAGTTTGACATTAGTCATAAGTAAGTCAAATGAATACTTACGAGTACGAGTTATAAAAACAAATGGGTCCAGACGAAAGTCCGTACCTAGGGTTCAGATAGAATCCCCTATTCTGATCAGCAGCTAATTTATCATAACCGGAAGTCTTTAGCTTTAGCATAAATGAGACGATCAAATCATCAAAACATAGTCTATAGTAAAATATTATAACTTAATACGGACTCACACATACTCCCCCCTTAAGTGTAAAATTATCAAAATGCCCCTCTAGGACATAAATTACCAAAACGGCATTCCTGTGAGTAAAACTGCTAAAATAACCTTATCGGATGTAATTTTACCCAAAAAATACCTTTTTAGGTCAAATTATCAAAATATCATCTGTTACACTTAAATCATCAAAATGACATTTTCGTAAGCTAAATCACTAAAATATCCTTACTGTATGCAACTTTACTCGAAACTACCCTTTATGGGTAAAATTAACAAAATACCCCCGAGGTGGCAAATTACCAAAATAGCCCTGGGGATTTCCGACACCGAAAAAATTTCAAAAAATCTTGAAATTCTATTTTAAGCATCCTAATGTAATTTCTGGACTAAAAAGTATTTTAGAAATTTTTGCCCGAAATTTTCGAACCGGTGTCTAGAACGAGCGCTAAAAGCCTAGTTTCGTAAAAAAATACCTATCAGCCTCGGAATGGCACGAAATTTTAGAATATGAATCATACCAGTAAAATAAGATTGTTTTAAAATTTTTAGATCAAAATAGCTTGGTTTGATATGCTAAATAATTTGATAAATTTCTTTAATCGATACCCCAATTTAGCGCCCTTTGCGGACACCAAAAATTCCCAAAAAATTCCAAAGCGTACATCTCTTAAAAATATAGGGGGTTAATATTTTGGACTTTGTTTAATTTTGATCCTAACTATTTGTAAAAATTCACTAAAAACTGCCAAATTTAACGTCTTATCTTTTTAGCAACATAAACAAGCGCTATTCAAATCAAAGCACCTAGTAGTTCACCTTCAGAACACACACTCATCATCTACCTTCTTTCCTGCCGAGACCCATTTCATACATATAACTCATTAGCACACATTGATGCACTTCCAACACGCTATAAGACACTAAACTCTCATTACCGTATCCAAAACACATACGCTAACACCATCATACATTTAAATTACACACACATACACTCATAAACACACACTCGAAGCACCTACATTGCAACATACATGGAACACCCATTGCACGTCTCAATTTCATACACCAAAACCCACGGCACCCAATGGAACACACACACTTAAGCTAAACACAACTGAACACACTCATACGTGCTACAAAACCAATTAGTCTCTCCATAACTCTACACCCGAGGCACCCACACCCTTAAACGCATACCTAGTGAAGAACACCTACTAAACACGCAGAATACACACTAACTACACTCGGTTCACGCACACTAGAACACACACTAATTTAAATAGAGCAAAAGGCAAGAAATACCTTCAAGAATTGGATTGAATTTCTCTCTTCCTTCCTATTTTTCCTTCTGGCGAAGTCCTCAGTTCTTCTTCTTCTTCTTCTTCTTCTTCTTTGTTTTCTATTTTCTTTCTCTGTTATGGTTCTTCTTTTCTCACCTTGTTTCCTGCTTCATATTCCTCCCAAATTTTCTCTCTCTGATTTCCTCTTTGATTTTCTTTACGAAGCATAGAGCTCCTTCTCTTTGCTCTGTTTTCTTCCTTCAATTCTTTTGTTATTGTTTCCTCTTTCTTTGTTCTTGTCTTTGAAGGTTTGGTTTTGTTCCTTTTTTCTTTCCTTTCTTTACCCGAGACTTCTAATATTTTAATCTTTCATGTAGTTTAGTCATTAACGAAGGAGGAGGTGCCACGGTTCCAAAATATGGTTTATAGGTTATTTTTATAAAATTACACAAATGGCCCCACCTTTGCATATTTGCAAAAAGACCCCAAAACTTCATATAATTGCATGTAAGACCCAGAAACTTTTCAATCTTTATTAATTTAATTAAACACTACTAAAAACATATGCTATCACTCATTTTGTTATTTTTCATCGCTAAAAATATTAATTACATTTATGCCACCAAAGTTCTCCAATTAAAAAAAATGCCCCCAAAATTTCAAAAATTACATTTTTTGCCCCGAAATCTTTCTAAGCTCCTATGCACTACTAATACCCGAGCATTACTCAAATTTAATGCTCGTTTATTTTTCAGAGCATAGATAGTCATTTTAAACTGCTCCCAAAGTTCGGGATATTACATTCTTCCCAACTTATAAAAATTTCGTCCTCGAAATTTGTTCTCTGATATCCTATCACTTATAACATCTACATATTTTGCTTATGTTGCAGAACTCTGATAAGTATCTTATAGTAGCTAAGATATCTCTGACTGTCACATCTTGATTCATATCCCACCAATACCCAAGAACAACTATTTAACCTTCATATCGTAATGCCAAACTTAAAGCTGTCAAGTCATCTCGGTATTTCATGAACAATGACTGAGCTATTGTAAACTTATTGAATTAAACCCACACTGCTCCGATGTAAGCACATATCGAACAAATAAGATCAACTCTAATACGACAGGCTTTTACTGCACTTTACTGATAATATACCAGAGACTTTATCCTTTGTACAACTTACTTAATGATTCTAAGCTTAACCCATGGCTCGAGGAGTATTGAAATGCTAAGCGACAGTCACGTGTGACTTCTAGTCTACCAAGGCTATCACGGGTACGGTAACCAATTCATACAAGCACTTACACCTCCCAACAGACAGTAAAATTAAAGCTATTAGGCTTTCACTGCAAACTCTAATACCTTAAAACAACGAGTCCAAATTATTGCCAAGTTCATCACGGAGAGGCGTGTTAGCTTAACATAGATATGTAGTGCATACTTACGGTTTTGCGTACACTTCACAAAACGACTGAAAATTGTAAACCACTATGGTTTCGTTGCACACTCTATTGCCTTAGCTCCACGAGTCCAAGCGGTTACCGAATTCGTCACCTGGAGATGCATTCTCCTAACATAGCGCAGCATATGATTCTGGATACCTATGTATCCATTCCCACCAGAATTTAAGGGTCTAAGTTATCACATCACTTCCAATTCACAGTCACCTTACTTACAAAATCTCATAGCCTTATCCTTCAATCATCCATTTCACTTAAACATTTAAAACCTTTCGGCTCCCAAAAGCAAGTAACATACTGTCTATTATCACGTGTTCAGCTAAAATTCCAATCACACACCAAATCATCGAATAGCTTATCCAAACCTAATCCAAGTTCTCAAAGTCTATTCTCGCTCACAGATTATCTGAGGCTAGGAATCTACCTAACCTTACATTCAAGTAAGGAAAACTATACCAATAATGATAACAATAATTGCAATCAGGCAATCAAAACACAAAATCTTTAACAAAAATCATGCATATTGGCTCTCAGGGTTCACAACAGAATTCTGTGACATTCTAGAAGAAATGACAGACACAGAAACAATGATAAAGGTCTAGCAGAGCAAAGTCTACCTAGCGATCTGGAACAATCAAAATTGGAAGGAGTTATTGGTCCTTAACTAAATTCGTAACTTTCCCATAGCCAATGGGTCAGATACTTCCCCATAGCCAATGGTTCAGATCCTTCCCCATCAAGTCCAAATAAATTTGAAAGGATAGATAAATATCTCGAAAAGGAATAACATGACTCGGCATGAATGACATCTTCTCTGATGTCTCAGCGTAAGTTGTCATTCAATTAAATTGTACTTGAGTTCAATATGCAGAAGAATGAATGAGATGACGAAGTAAAATTCTAGATTTCTTCTAGTACCCTTAAACCAAATTTTTAGTGTTACGACCAATCATTTTCCAAAACACTACTCTTACTCATAAATCAAATCGCCAACTTAATTACCGCTTATACCTTATAAACTTCCCAGATACGACTAGGGTTTCCCCTATTGGGTAGAGCTGCCTTTCTACAATCATAAAACCCCATACAGAACATTTTTCAATCTAAAGATTGTCTAGTCAAGTCTTTCTAATACTGGAAAATTCCCTGCTCCATCTTATACAATCTATTGGAACCTCATCTATCGGGGACCTCTGGGCTCGCCATACTATCTCCACTGCAGTGCTTCAGGTTCGGACCATATCAATACAATTAACGGTTATCAGTGTCACTCTACACGTGTCTAAAGAACAATACAATTAAAAGTTAAGGCAGACTACTTAACTTTAACAGCAGACTTCTCAAGACTACCATCATCCTACCCCGCTCTCATTAACCAGAATACGATTCTACAGAATAGGGTTACCTATACTCTGTGGTTCTGTGCCTACAGAATCATATACTTAAGCTATAAATACCATAAGACCGAATTGCTCTGATACCGACTGTAACATTCCCGAAAATTTGGAGCTCCGCCTTGAACTCCTGGAACATTAACCTACCAGATCACCTCAAACCTGTCAGATCATGTTCTTTAACACATATCTCAAAGCATCTAATTAGACATCAACTCAAAGTCCTCAAATGCAATATTACAAAACTGCTTAAACTTGTACTATTAAGACCTAGGTTCTTTACAAACTCGAGTCCTTATAGAAAGAGTTAATAGTACCGACCTGCACAGGGGTGGTCTTACTATACAGTAGTGGTAGACTCACCGGAATCTCACACAGACTTTAAACCCTATTTCCGTGCAATCTACTATTGATCAAACCTGTAGAAGGAAATCAAACGAAGGTTGAGCTCTTGAGAGCTCAGTAAGGTCGTACAAGGACTAACAAAGAATTACAAAATGATTCCAAATAATCTAACCGACAAAAATTTCCAAAACACTACGAATGAGCAAAAACTCAACTATTTCTAAAATGATCAAAATTCGTCATAAATAGATACCAACATAACAATAACAATCACGATGGTTTCCAAACAATCAGTAAAAGATCACTTCCAAAGTCATCATTTCCAAAGTACCATGAAAATTTCTCAAGGGATTTCAACACAAGCACAAATCCAATCCTTTCTACCCACACCATTACACGATACATAGAAATTACGAAATAATTCACCCATGTAATTCAATGATAATTTTTCAAGAGTTTCAAAAGAATCATAACTAGTTCGATCAGATATCAAAGGAAAATTTTATATGCGATGCAGACAATCATAGATATACCGACTAGTCCGTCAAGGTAGTAGCCCGTATCAATGCACCGACTAGTCCATCAAGGCACTAGCCATCGACTAGCCCATCAAGGCACTAGCCCATACCAATGCACAATCTCATGTCAATGTACTGAATAATAAAAATTCAATAATACAACATGTTATTCAGTGCCCGATGGGTAATAGATAATGAGCATCGATAAGAGTTTCTATAAACGTTTTAAGGCTTAATGCAAGGTTTTTTTAAGGCAAGTAATACAACTTGTATCAACATAATAGAGTTCAAACGAATAATGATGACAAATCAGAATAACATACGATTATCAAATTTGCTCAGTATGCAATAACAGGCAAGCATCACAAGATTTCCAAATAACCGATTCAGGTTCACTATTGAGGTTTCATGGGCAATAACATGCTGATCTCAATTCATACCTCAGAGTTTGACATTAGTTATAAGTCAAATGAATACTTATCAAAATAAGGGTCCGGACAAAAATCCTTACCTAGGGTTCAGATAAAATCCCTTATCCGGATTCACAGCTAATTTATCCTAACCGGAAGTATTTATGTTTAGCCTAAATGAGATGATCAAATTATCAGAACATAGTCTACAACACAATATTATAACTTAATACAGACTCACACATTCTCCCAAAATGAACCTCCTTCACCGCATATATAAAATTATCAAAAAGTCTTAGGTGTAAAATTACCAAAATACCCCTCTCGCACATAAATTACCAAAATGGCATTCCCTTGAGTAAAACTGCTAAAATAATCTTATCGGATGTAAATTTACCCAAAAATACATTTCTTATGACAAATTACCAAAATACCGCTTCGGGTGGCAAATTACCAAAATACCGCCTGTTACACTAAAATCATCAAAATGATATTTTCGTAAGCCAAATCACTAAAATATCCTTACCGTAAGCAACTTTACTCGAAAGTACCCTTTAGGGGTAAAATTACCAAAATACGGGTGACAAATTATCAAAAGAGCCCTAGGAGTTTTCGGCATTGGAAAAATTCTAAAAATATCTTAAAATGCTATTTTAAGCATTCTGATATCATTTCTGAACTAAAAAGTATTTTAAAAAAATTTTGTCGGAAATTCCTGAACTGGGGTCCGGACCAAGCGCTAAAAGGCTAATTTCAGAAAAAAAAAAAAAAAAAAACCTATCAGTCACGGAATGGCACGAAATTTTAGAATATAAATCATACCAGTAAAATAACATTTTTATGAAATTTTTGGATCAAAATAGCTTGGTTTGCTATACTAAATAATTCGATAAATTTCTTTAATCGATACCCCAATTTAGCGCCCTTAATTCCCCAAAAATTCCAAAGCGTACATCTCATAAAAATATTGGGGTTAATATTTTAGACTTTGTCTAATTTTGATCCTCATTATTATTTATAAAAAGGGAGCTGATCCGTTGAGAGTGCTAGCAAAATAGGAGATTTTGCTAGCGCGATCAGGCCATCCATCCGAAGGGATGGACGGCCCAGATCGTTTTTTCAGAAGCTGTCAGTCGTCCGCTACATAGTGTAGCGGATGGACTTTTTTACCATATTGTCCCTCCTCCCTCGTTTGCTACACTGTATGGCAGACAACTTTTTTGGCCTGACATGCGACAGTCAAAAAGTCGTCCGCTACACTGTGTAGCGAACAAATTTTTGCCTAATGTCATCCACAATCCCCCTGACAGTTGTCACATCAGTCATGTCACTGCATGACTGTTACTTTGTCCTTATCCCACCATCCGCGACACTGTGTAGCGGACAACTTTTTGATTTTTATTGTCCGCTATACCATGTAGCAAACTTACCCACTCAAAAACACACTTTGAAACTCTTATTCATTCTTTCTTCTCACAATTTTTCTAATGGCGTTGGCAAGTAGATCGGCGCAATTTCTTCCTAAGAAATCCTTTTCTAGCGGCGTTGGAAAGTAGATCGGCGTAATTTCTTCCCAAGAAATCCTTTAATCGTCTCATCAATCACGTAAGTTCACAAACCAATCCTTTATTTGTTCAAAATCTAGAGTTGTTATGAGTATTATGGCTTATGCATGGTTTTGAATATGTGTGTGCTGCATTGTGCTAGCGTTTGTCAATTGATCTATATATATATATATATATATATATATGTGTATTGCGTATTATTTGTTCATGTGATTTCACTTGTAAAATCTCATTCAGTGTCTGTTTGTATGTATGTACAACATATATACAGCATGTGAACTTATGTGACCACACAGTAGCATTGTATGTATTATCTGATCACATGCTAGAATTGCATGTGCTAGCGTTGTATGTTTGAGAATGTTTACGCTTCCAACCTTGCCGTTTTTCCATAATTTCAGTTGCAAAAAATGGATTTCAACCCTGGACCAGAAGATCCGTCCGTATTATACGACCAAGCAAACCATATCAGTACGCTCATATGGGATGGTGGAGTAAGATACTTATTTTATCAACTTCCTTATTCTTGCGAACGTTGTATACCATTTATTTTGCTTAAATTGTATTTATTAATTCGTAGGAAAGAGCACTTCTCAACCCAGTAGAAGTATCCGATAATTTCAAAGCCTGGAATTGAACAAAACCCAGAAAAGATTACTGCGTGGGATTGGGTTTGGGATTTTCACGCATGGGAAGATCTTTCAACACCTTGACCGGCACTTAATAGGTGCCCTTGTTGAAAGGTGGAGAAGTGAAACGAATACGTTTCACTTCCCTCTCGGAGAGATGACAATTACCCTAGAAGATGTAGGGTTCATCTTAGGGTTACCGGTGACGGGGCGGCCGGTAATAGCTCCTCCGTCAGAAGCAACGAATAAGAGAACCGCTAGGGACTTCTTTACTTCGATACCCCAGGATCAATTTAGCACTGGTGGTATCAAGTTGAAGTGGTTGGTAGATACCTACAAGGTTCTGCCGGATAACTACACGGATCAGATGCTTGTGCTGTACACACAAGCTTTCCTCTTGTGGGTGATGGGGGCAATTCTGTTCCCAACAACGTCGAAGAATACGGTCAGCGTCAAATATTTACCGTTGTTGGGTAACCTGCTGGAGGTTGGGGATTATGCCTGGGGTGCAGCAACTCTTGCGTACCTGTACCGAGCATTGCACAAGGCAACGAGGCCCGACTCCAAAGCTATATGTGCATGTCTCTCGCTATTGCAGGTATATCATACAAATCTTGATTACGTGCTTGATTTTTTTTTGTTGAATTGACAATAAATTTTGACGATACTTTATTTAATTTGTCTTTGCTCTCAGGTGTGGTCTTATGAACACCTTGCTACCGGCGCACCCAGGCGTAGGGACGGAACCGATAATGTGTGGCCTCGGTTGTGCGCCTGGGAGTACAGCCGAAAGAACAGCCACTACCCGAGGAGAGACGATCCCCATCACAACATTACGTACTATCGGGGGGAGCTCGACTCGTTATCTCATTTGGCGTTATTGGTGGGAGAGTCGTTCGTCTTCACGCTCTCCGGGTTGCAACGCACACCCCTGATCCACTTCGAGGTCGCAGAGTGGCAGCTGCCAGATCGCGCTATGCGCCATTTTGAGTGCCTGCAGGGGTTGCCAGTCGATGCGCTGGATATGAGGCTTAACAGGAACCCACCGGGTGTCGGACGGTTTGGCAAGGCGAATGCGCACGACTTGTGCGCATGAGAAATTGAGGTTTGGAATTCTTGGCAGGACACGCTGGCGGCCATTGTGTCGGAGCCTGACCCCGTGATCAGCATCGAACAGTACAATGAGTGGTACTACCGCATCACCCGGAGAAGAGTAGCCCCAGTAAGGTTTGAACGCGGGGAGAAGTACCACCCTAGGGGTCAGATCGATGAGCAGATGGCATACAATCTGGTAAGTTGCCCAACCAGTGCTTTTAATTGAACTTGATGATTCTAAGTGTGTGTATAAGTTACTTATTTATTATCTCTTTGGATGTAGGTTAATGCCTCGTTCGCCTTCTTCCAGAAGTTGAGCGAGCGGAAGGATTTGGTGGATGCAATGGGCGAGGAGCTTCGCCAACAGGCTGAAGCGTTGGCGTATGGCTGCGGGAATTTTTTGGGCCAAGCATCGGGACAGCCTTCGAGCGTCAGCCCGGGAATGGGTTATCCTGAGTGGCATCCCTTTATGTGAGTGAGGGATACACTGATCCCTCGGGACAGACTTCGGGGGTGAGCCAGGGATACAATGGTCCCTCTGTACTGAGAATGGGTGGTGATTGGGGACAGCCAAGCACCAAGGGCCAGGCTCAAAAGGCGTGGGAAGAGTACAGTGCGCCCTCCTTCTCTTTGCTTCTGGACTCAGAACCCTAACCCATCTCTCAGAGTCAAGTCACGCAGGACTGGGGTTTTGAAAACATCAGTCTGTCCGAGACACTGCCCATTGTCCCATGGGCGGGACCATCTGTTGCTGAAGGAAGGCAATATCCCCCAGTCGACCACCGAGGACAATATCGCAAAGGGCATCCATTGAAGCCCCTAAAGCCGCATAAATGCCAAATAATCAGAGAGCGTTATTTTAGCGGGTACCCCTGGGACAAAGCATTGTATAGTGTGAATCACCCAGAGTGCATGGATTACTATTGCTCGTGGGGAGAAATGTCCTCCCTAGCTCCGGAGAGTTGGTTAGACAACGGTGTCATCTCTACCTACGTGGAGATTCTTAAGGAAATGGGTCGGGAGTAGCTGAACGAGTATCCGGGCATTTTTTTGGTGGATGCCTTTTTCATAGCCTCCTAGTGTCTGAATGGCATGAGTGGGTTGAACAAAGGGGGAAGAAAAAGTTGAGCCAGTGGAGACCGTCCGCTAACCTACGAGCGTATCTGAATAGGGATAGTCCAGTGAGCGCAAGGGTTGCCCACGTGTTTCTAATCCCATTTTTAGGGGAAAGCCACTGGTACTTGGTTTGCTATGAACCAACAGAAAAAGTCGTATTGGTGATCGACAGTCTCCACGACGATACCATCCACATGCCTGTGTTGTGGATGTACAAAGCCCAGTTGGACTCTATGGTAATCTTACAATTGTTGTTTATGCTTATTGTAACTTGCCAATTGTAAATGTTAACTCGTGTCTTATGCCGTTCTCTGTTTCTCGTAGAATCTATTTTGTGCCATGGTCCATGCTATCCGTGGTGTACATGTACCGGCGTGGCCAAAGCTCCATTTCCGATTGAAGAAGATGAGGCCCAAGCATAATACTTCGGACTGTGGCGTCTTCCTTTGCATGTACATGGATTACATATGTCGGTCTGAGAGCCTCAGGGTGGCCACCTGGAGTCAAGAATGCATAGAAGGCTTTAGATATAGGATCGCTTGGCAAATTATGAAAGGCCGGCCTAGAGCGGTTAGGTTTATTGAAAATAAGGACCCCAGTTGACATTGTACCATTAGACTAATTTTTTTTTAATAATTCATGATTATTTAGAAAGCTGTCCTTGATGTGATTTGATTTGTGTTGAGATCAATTGATTTGTGTTGAAGATTATTTATTGATTGATTTAACTGATTTGTGTTGAAATCAGTCGACATTTGATTTGGGTTGATTTGATTAGATTTTGATTTGAGTTGGTTTTTTTGCTCTCATTGAGAATGATCGAATGGTGGGAAACAAAATGGAGTGTTTAATGCTAAAAAGGAGGAATTTTAAACTTTTCTTTGCCCAAATAACTCATAGAGAACACTAAAAAATTTGCCGAAAATTCCTTTAAGCACAAAAAGGAATACAAGGTGATGAATTCGTAGGTAGTGATATTGAAGCCAATAGAGTGTCGCCCCTTAAGGATTTCACCTTTTGGGCTTTGACCAGTGAAGTGAACCTGTCACACAGAGAGATGTAGGTTACTTACCGGCGGCAGGATAGAGAGGTGATGAGAGAGATCCGTTAAGTGAGAGAGGAGAGAACCAACCGCCAGAGGTGCCAAATTGCGAAATGTTTGTTCAAACACCAAATCCTAACTCCCAAAATTTTGAGTTTAGCGTGCACTTTTCCTTTTTGGGAGGGTCGGCAGTAGGTTTGACAAATTGAAACAAATATAACTTCTGCATCGTATAATCAGATTGAAGAAGAGTAATTGGAATAAGTGGGTATTGTTTAGTAACGCTCATTCTTAGTGTTCTGGTCCAAAGGATAAAAAAGAAAGAAATGCATTGAGTAATAAAAAGAACAAGATATAGAAAACAGCGTTTAGTTGGACACAACCTTCCAGTCTTCGGTCAAAAGATAATCTCATCAAAAAAATATTACGCCATTTTCTAAAATGTCAAACAGACTCAATGGCTTATACAAGAAACTAAAGGTTCACTGCAGCTGCTTCTTCCTCATCTTCGGCATCATCTTTTTCCTTGTCTTGCAAACCCCCTGGACTTATCCCCAGTGCCTTGTAATGGTTTCGCTTGTCATGGTCGGTCATTTTGTTGCACAATGCACACCTTCTTAGCTTTTTAGGTTGAGTTGCTTGTTCAATAGAGCTCTTCATCCGCGTAGATCTCTTGCGGCCTTTCGTTTGCGATATAATTGGATCCAAAGGCTGGATATCATTGTCGTCTTCCTCCCCGGCTCGTCATCTTCTGATCCCGTTGTAGGCTCAGTGTCAACCGCATTGCTGACTGAAGCTGCTTCCAACTGGTCGACGATGGGCTCTTGCTGCTGAGCTACCTCGAGGAGATGTATATCCGGCCATTGTAGCAGCACCTTTTACGGACAAACGGGTGAACATTGTCACCAGATGATTATACCGCAACGTCTTCTTCAAAGTCAGTATACGGGTGCTCCGGAAAGGTAATGGTGCCGTGCAACCTGTTTGCACCTTTCGTCCACCGTGGCAGGACATATTTATCAGGGATTGTCCTGATATTCTTCTGGGTGAAAAACTGCAGAATGTGTCTACACAGGATGCCATGGAACTCAAACTTCTTACAAACACATGTCACCGAATCCGTCAATGTGTCATGGCTCACCGTATAAATTCTGCGCAGCTTCTCAGGGACGAGGTCATTCACGAGCGAATAAACCTTGTACTCACGCGCAGACATTTCTGCCACCTTGTTTATACTGTATCGTCCCGATTTTTGCAGCTCTACTTGGTATAGCAAGAAGATCTCCTTCGTATAGACTTTGGCACCGTTCAGCTCCAGCGGGGTCTCAAGCAACCTTCTCCTTTGTTTGTACGTTGTTGCAAAGTCTGCAGCCCTTTCTTTTACGAACAACGAAGCAACTGCTTTTTGTGCGGATGCCACGAAACTCTTCAAATTGGTAGTTGTACCCACATAACTATCGAACGTGGCATTCATAGATTCACTCCTGCCCGTCGTTTTCATGCCCGCTGAAAAATACCTCCTCGTGTAAACGCCAATCCATTGCTCTTTGCGCTCGTACAAGTGCTGGAGCCACTCGTTGTCTTGCAATGAGTAATCCCGAACAAGCTTTTCCCACCTCTCCTCGAATTCCTCAATCGTTAACGACTTGTTAACGCACTTGTCAAAATCCTGTTTAAAGTCTGGATACTTTGCGTACACGTGATGCAGACGTTCAGGGTATTTGTTGCTTATGTGCCAAGTGCACAAGTTGTGCCGAGTGTCTGGGAAGACGGTAGCAATAGCCTTCTTCATTGCCAAATCTTGATCGGTGATGATCTCTTTGGGTGCTTTGAAGTTCATTGCTTCCAGCCACGTCCTAAACAACCATACAAAAGAACCCTCGCTCTCGTCCCTTAACAAGGCGAACCCGAACAGGATGGAGTGATAATGATGATTGATGCCCGTGAAAGGAGCGAACGACATCGAGTACTTGTTGGTACGGTATGTGGTGTCGAAAGTCACGACATCCCCAAAATGCTTATAAGCTAGCCTCGAACGACCGTCGACCCAAAAAATTGTACTAACTCGATGCTCGTCGTCAAGTTTATAATCGAAGGTAAACTGCGGGTCCTCCATCTGCATCCGTTTCAATAGGCTCATTGTAGATTGAGCATCATTGAGGTCATACGCGGCTCGTCTATGGGTTCGGACCGCGTTACGAACGTCTGTCGTGTTAAAGTTTAAATTTTGAATTCCCCCAGCCTATTCAGCAAGAACATTAACAATCTCAGTAGGTCTAATTCGCGCATTGCTCATTGTGTGAATTAGGCTCCTCGCGACCTTACCCATCTTCTTGTGTTGATGCATCTGACTCACCTTAGAAGGAGTTACTAACGGGTGATTGTGTGCCAGTTCCAGGCTGGTAATAAGCCAATGATCTTGCTTGGGTTTGTAGCTTACGAACATCTTGACCTGGCAATTTGTGCGCTCAAAGCAGTCCCGTCTTCTACGCGAATATCCTATTTCGTCATCACTGTCATCATTGCCTACGCGTGTCTCATTTTGCAATGGGTTTCTGCCCCTATGACACTCGTATAAGCGAGAGCATATCTTTTTTGTTACGTTGCTTGTTCTTGTAGTCTTTATTCTAATGCCAAAACCAACCCTCAATGAATACGCTCGAAAACATTCTTTAGCTTCTTCCAATGTTTGAAACGTTCGTCCTAGATACGGATCACTAGCATCTACGGGGACATTGGAGCTCGACACGAAATCAGACATTGTGAAACAAGACCTGTGTAGAAATAGACTACGCTTAACAATCAAATGGCATGTCTAACTGAAAATATTACCTAAAAATTACCTTGGCGAATAGACCAATTTAGGATGACAAACTTACCAAAAGTGTCTCCAAATTAACAATTATTAATTTATTGAACATAACAAATTAAAATTACTAAGATAAATAGACAAATTCATCATGCCAAAATACAACAAACATATCTAAAAAAATTCGAATTTGAATAGGATAAATTTTTCGAAGTTAGCGAACCTCAAAAAAATCGAAGTAAACTATAATGAATCTATTTAAAGATAACAAATTATACCTTTTTTATGAACATCATGTCTAGAACATCACAAAAAATCTAGAATAGAACATCACAAATTGATGAATAGAGTGACAAATTTCTAGAACATAAAAAAATCTATACTTTTTTGTCCAAACAAATAAATTATACTTTAACAGTCAATCCATAAAGAAAACTTCACCATTCACAAACTTACCTTGCTTGAGTGAAGCTTGAAGCAAGTGTTACTCGAAGCTTGAAGCAAGTGTTACTCGAAGCTTGAAGGGAGCTGAAAATGGAAGCGGGTCTGAAGGAGAAGCAAATTGTGCTGAAGGAACTGAGTTGCTTTTGGGAATAGGCAATACTGTCCGCGATACTGTGCAGCGGACAGCATTGGCGACAACATTGACTTGTGCAGAAATAAAGGTACAGACAAGTATGAAATTATATCAGTCGTGTTAGGTGAAAATTCGTCCGCTACATAGTGGACGACTTTTTGACTATCACATGTTAGGCCAAAAAAGTTGTCCGCCATACAGTGTAGCGGACGAGGGAGGAAGGGAAATATGGTAAAAAAGTCTGTCCCCTACACTATGTAGCGGACGACTGACAGCTTCTGAAAAAATAAAAAAGATTTGGGTTGTCCATCCCTTCAGGATGGACAGCCAGATCGCGCTAGCAAAATTTCCTATTTTGCTAGCGCTTTCAACGAATCAGCTATATATATATATCCATTCACCCAATGTTTCAATTCAATTCTCACAATATTTTTTTAATTAGGGTTCACAATCATACCCGAATGGATTGAGGTTCTTTCTTTCTCCCTTTCCTCTCTTCTTTCTTCCTTTCTTCTCTTTTTCCTCCCTTTTTCTTCCTCTTTCAGCCGTGTTCACTGTGCGTGTCCTTGTTCTACAGGTGCTGTTCTTCAGTTTCTCTTAATTGCATTTTTCACCCCAACATTTTCCTTTTATATTTACTCCATTAAATCTTATCCCCAAATAAATTATAATTCTCAATCTTTGAGTCAGCTTCATGCAACCAAGAGGTGGCCATCATGCATGATCCAATTTCTTCAACTTGTGACACATTTTACCCACTTTCAAAATTTGTACTTTGGCCCCTCAATTTTCCAGAATTACATTTTGACCCCTCTAGTTTAGAAAAATTACACTTTGACCCCAAAATCACCCTAACCCTTCATTTAGCCCCCTAACACCTCATTATCATCAACATGATGCTACTTAATAAAAAGATGCATCCCGTTCATCATATTTTTTAAATTTATATTTTTGCCCCTTAACTTTTCAAAATTACATTTTAACCCCCCTCCCAAGGCCACACTAACCCCTTATTTAGCTGTCTAACACTTAATTATCAACCACATAACGCTACTTAATAAAATAGCCCCCTCTTATTAATCTAACCCACAGTTAGGTTAGTTTTTGGTATTTTCAGGGTATCACAACTCTAAAGCCAACATTCTCTTCTTGACATGGAACTAAAGCCAACTGACATACTCCTCAGGCAGTATTGAAGTGATCAGATCCATGTAATCAGTGAAAGTGTCACCGCCTAACTCTTCAGGCAGATTTAATTACAGATGGACTAATGATATCTTCCACGACAGCCAAAGAAATATAAAATTCTAGAATAGCCTGTCTATTTTAGAATTCTCTTAGAATCCGACAAGCAAAGAAGAAAGTAGAATAATGGTATTTCAAGAGACGGACACAATAGTATCAGGGCATCTGCAAAGCAGAACCGCGAATTCACAGGGGATAATACTACCAATATCTTTCGACTCTCGTACACAGATAAAGCGAGTTCATTCGTCTATGCTTGAATGACCTTCAAAGAGCAAAGGTCGAGGACAAAAAGCACTAGGATGATACCTTTACTTAGCCGGAGGAGCTATCAGGCGCATATGTTCATGCAAAGTTTCCGCCACCACTAAAAGGATTATGGTTTTACCTTTCGTGGATGCCTGAATCAATATATTAGCTAGCCTCACATTGACAACATCAGGGCAAAAAAAGTGAGATATGTGACTACCAGACATAAGTCCAGAGCAGCTACCCAACCATAGGCATACCATGATCACGAACCGTCAGTTTAGCAAAAAAGTATTCTATCATTGAAGAGAGTAGAATATCTTCACCCTAAATGAAAGATCTAGCACGTTCTTTCTTCATCTTTAGCAATGTCTTTAGAGATTTAGCATAAGCAAGATGCTTATCAGAGCAGAGAATTCTTTGTAGGTAGGGTAGAATTCATCGAAACCGAAACGAAAGACATGATCATCCACATCCCAGAACTTGCATGCTGCACGGATAATGTCTTCATGAATGACCATACTCTTTAGATTCATTACATGTCTTAGATGTAATCGCCCATCGAGATGGATTAGTTCTATCTTATTGAAAGAATCAGCGAAGGCACGGAGTTGGAGCTCTAAAATTATGAGATCATCTTCGAAAGCCATCAGGAGTTCTTGGAAAAGAATGAGAGTCGAATGTCATTCTAAAAGGATAAGTCCTGAATATATAGTGAGAGAACCCCAAGTTGTAGGGTAAGGAGTCAAAATTAAAAAAAAATTGTAATATCCCGAACTTCGGGAGCTGTTTAAAATAGTCATCCGTGACCCGAAAAATAAACGGGCGCTAATTTTGAGCAATGCTCGGGTAATAGAAGCTTGTGGAAGCTTAAAAGAATTTTTGGGCAAAAAATGTAAATTTTGAAATTTTGGGGGCATTTTCATAATTTTGGAAAACTATAGGGGCATTTGTGTAATTTTATAAAAATAATTTAGAAAACCATATTTTTAGAATTTTGACACCTCCTCCTTGGTTAATGACTAATGGGATTTTATATTTAACAAATGTATTGGATAAGATTTAGACAAAAGAAATGAAAATTTTTTTTTGGGAAATTTAAAGCAAGAAACAAAACAGAGAATGAAACTAGAAATAGAGAAGAAATAGAAAACAGAGAAAAGAAGAGAAAAAACAGGGGAACCTTCGTGGATGGGGGAAATCTCAGCCGAATAATTCAAAGAGAGAAAGAGAGAGAGAGTGAAGAAGAAAAAAATAGAGCAGAGCACAGAAAGGGGGCTCGCGTGGGGCTGAGATTAGAGGGAAAAGGGGGAAAGATGGAGGGGTTTTCTTCAAGGTAATCTCTTTCTAGTGATTGTGTGTGTGTTTAACACCGGGTGGTGTGTGTTTTTGACAGCTGCAGTGTGTGAGATTGTTGGGTTATTCACGGTTGTGTATGGTGTATGTATATAGGTGAATTTTAGGTTATGAATAAATGTATATAGGGGTAGCAAAGAAGTGTTAGTGTGGGGTTTTAGGGTGTGAAACCGTAGGACTGCTGTGGGTCGTTGGTTGTGCTTCGCAGTTTGTGTCCGTGTTCAAAGAATTAGGTGTAATTATGTGTGTTAAGGTGAATTTTCGAGAGTTGTGGGTGGTCAGTGTGTGTGTGTGTGTGTTGGACGTTGAATGTACGTGTTCTTGGCTGTGCAGGGTGTGTGTGTGACTGAGTGGGTTGTATGTGTGTTCAAATGTGAGTTGAGTGGGATTTGTGTGTGCAATTCAGTGTTGGTGTGTGTGTGTTAGTGTATGTTAATGAGTGTAAATATGTGTAATGAATGTGTTTAAGTAAGGTAGTGTGTATGTGTATGAAGGTGAAGCATTTCAGTAGGTGTTCTAGCAGCCCATTGAGGAAGAAGGTTAGTGCGTTAGTTTCAGTGAAATAGTGTGTGGGCTAATGTGAACATTAACTGTATTTGTCGCTAAAAACAGAAAATTAATTTAGGCAATTTCTCACAAATTTTTATAAATAGTTAAGGCCAAAATTAGACAAAGTACAAAACTGTAACCCCTAATGTTTCTACGAGAACTACTCTCTGGAATGTTTTGAGAATTTTCGGAGTCCGCGAAGAGCACTAAATTGGGGCACCGATTAAAGAACTTTATCTGATTATTTAGCATAGCAAACCAAGCTTTTTTAATTTGAAAATTTTAGGAAAATCTTATTTTACTGATATGATTCATATTCTAAAATTTCGTGCCATTCTGAGGTCGATAGGTATTTTTAGCGGAATTAGCCTTTTGGCGCTCGGTCTGGACACCGGTTCAGAATTTTCTGGCAAAAATTTTCTAAAAGAGTTTTTAGTATATAAATGATATCAGGATGTTTAAAATAGAAGTTTAAGATATTTTGAGATTTTTTCAGTGTCGGAAACCCCCAGGGGTGTTTTGGTAATTTACCACCCCCGAAGGGGTATTTTGGTACTTTTACCTATAAGAGGTATTTTGAAGTAAATTTACATATGGGAAGCTTATTTCAGTGATTCTACTTACGGAAAGACCGTTTGGATGATTTAAGTCCGAGAGGGGCATTCTGATAATTTTACACCCTAGGGGCATTCTGATAATTTTACAACCTAGGGCGTTTTGATAATTTTACATACCCGGTGATGGAGGTTTATTTTGGGAGTGTGTGTGAGTTCGTATTAAGTTATAATCTTGTTTTGTAGGCTGTATTCTAATGATTCGATTATTCCGTCTAGGTTAAAGCTAAAGACTTCCGGTTAGGATAATTTATATGCAGATCCAGGTAAGGGATTCTATCTGAACCTTGGGTAAGGATTTTCATCCAAACCCTTATTTTGATAACTCGTACTCGCAAGTACTCATTTGATTTACTTATGGCTAATGCCGAACTCTGAATTTGATATGATATTAGCATGTTCTTGTCCAGAAAACCCTAATATTGAACCTGAATCGATTATTTGGAAATCTTGTGATGCTCGCCTGTTATTATGTGCTGAGCAGATGTGACAATTGTCTGTATCCGTTCTTCCGAATTGTTGTGCTTAAAACTTGATAATTATTTGTAATCGCTTTGTTGTTTATCTGTGATTTTTCTTCTGAAAATTTTGAATATTGACTTATGTCAGTATGATTATTGTTATTGGAATCCGAATTGATTTTGATGACTGAGCTTATGTTAATGCTCATTGATATTGTGGAGTTTTCTGTATTGACCTGGGTTATCTGTTCTGTTCTGAGGCGGGCGTTATAAGGCTGGTTTGAATCCTGCATGGAATGCAGGCTAGTACCCAAGTGGACTAGTAACTATTCTGGTACATCATGCATGTGTACACTTATGTGCTTTGCCGGAATGACATCGCGACCACCCAGGATCAACGTTGATTTTTGATTTTATCTGTTGTGTATACTGCCGTGACTGTTACGGAAATGTCTAAAAAGTATTATCTGAAATGATTTGTGCTTCTGTTGAAATCCTTTGAAAAATCTTCATTGTATTTTGGAAAATGATGACTCTAGAAATGATCTATTATTGATTATTTTGAAATCCGTCGTGTTTGTTCTGGTTTATTTTGGTATCTATTTCTGATGAGTTTTTGACCATCTGAAGTATTCTGGAAATTTTCGTCGGTTGGATTCTTTGGAATCGTTTTATGATTCTTTTGGTAGTCCTTGTACGACCTTACTGGGCTCTCAAAAGCTCACCCTTCGTTTGGCTCCCTTCTGCAGGTAATGATAAGGTGTAGCAGGTTCAGGAATGAGTTAGAGTCTGTGTGAGATTCCGATGAGCCCATCACCACTGTATAGTAAGACCCCTTTGCGGGTCGGTACTGTTAACTTGTTCTTAAGAGTTTGAATTGCGAAGAACCTAAGCTGTAATAATGTAAGCTAAGTAGTTGGTGATTTGGTATTTTTGGGAAATCTGAGTTGATGTTGAATTAGATGATTTGAAATATGCGTTAGTGAACAGGTCCGACAGGTTTGATGTGATCCGGTAGGTTAACGACCCGGGAGTTCGGGGCGGTGGAGCACCAGATTTTCGGGGGCGTTACAAAATTGGGAAATTTTGTCAACAAAATCAGACAATTTTCGACTATACTAGACGATTTTCCCACTAGATCTGAATATTTGATGGTCTATCTCTCTGACCGACCGGCCGGCTTCACCGAAAAAGTTAATTTTTGTCTAGGATTAACCGTCCAGTCTTACTATAAAAATGTAGTTGACTTCTTATCAACAGCCGATTTTCCTCGAAAAATCTTTTTGGCCACTGACTAACCAGCCAATTAGTTAGCTTCCAAGAAAATTGGCAGGGTTTGCCTGCTTTTAGGCCAAACCCTGTACCTGTCAACAACTCAATGTCCAAGTTATTCTTCAGCCAGTTTCAATCCCATCTCCTTTCTTTTTTATGCATGTGTTTGAGCATATAAATACATTCCACATTAAAATTGGAATTAACTAGTAGAGTCAAACTCAAAACACAAACAAAAAAAAAAGTTGTTTGATTACATCGAATAAAAGACTCTATGCCTACTCTAAGACCTAAGCTAGGCATTGTCATCACAGTTTCCTCCTAGTCCTCCTCGTGATGCGTTCCTTATCACCATTGGGCTCCAAAGCTTTCTCGGCTTCTTCTCAGCATCCCGACTTAGCTCTTCTTTAGCCTCCTCTGCGGCCTCCTCAGTCTCTATTTCTTCCTCGTCACCCCAGGCGTACTCTTCTTCCTTGGCAATTTGAGATGACTTTTGCCTTTGCTGTGGTGAAGGGGCTGAGCTTTCCTCTTACTCTCAGTGGCCACTTTTTTACTCTCAGAGGGTGCCAGCTTCGGTTTGGCAACTTTCTTTGTATAGGTTCGGGTCACTGCCATAGTTTTTACCCACTTTCCCTTCGAAACTACATAGGTTACTCTTGGAGTCGCAGCAGCAATAGTAGGGGTCGGGAGCTCCCCAGAGCCCGGTCGACCTCACAATCTACCTCCCGACAGCGGCACCGAGGGAGTGGGAGAAGGCGTCTATGTAGCCTCTCTGAGGTTCCATGCATAAATAGCAGATCCAGATAGCCAGGCACCATGCCTTTTAGGCTATGGATCATTCGATAAGCATCTTTGAGCACTGAATAGGGGTCTTACATTGAGAAAGCACACAAAATTAAAATCTAGCAGGAATAGATAATAATAAAGTAGTTAATTCAGGCTTAGAATTTACCTTATGGATCCTAGTCAAGTCTTTGAGCCCGAACACCTCGTAGTCCTTCTCCAAGGCGGGGAATGGCCCCTGCTCCTCAGTTTTCCCTCTAAGAAGATCGGCACAGTCTATGAAGAGAATAAAATGCCTTCAGCCAACTCCGCCTCCTTTTTGCCCTTCCCTTATTCTCTTGGGTTGCGCTCTCTTTTTGCACCTTCTTTAAGCATTCTGAATTCAGAGGAGGATACAAGTCTTCATTCACGAATGCCTTGTAAGTGCGAGGGTCATTTGGCCACTGTAGTGAGGACATATCGATCAACCAATTCAAACTCTATCTCAAGCCCCTATCTGGCTCCATTGTAAGGTACATCTTCTCGGTAAGGGCGGCTAGAATTTAGACATCGACGTCATGATGGTGTTAGCAAAGCACCATGTCTCCTAAGTAGAACTCCTCTTAAAGGATCCCACTGATAGTATTTGGCACCGGGTGCAGGCCAGCTCCTCGAGATACACCTCTATCGTCATTCACTGAGACAGGGAAGCCTGAAACAAAAGTGAAGAAAAAGGATAAGAATTCAACTAGAATGCATAAGGAAAATTGTAGAAAATTTAATGAATTGCTTATTGGGCGTTCTCTCAACCCATTCAAGTTGTCCCAATACACCATCTCTGAGACTCCAACCTTCTTATCCTTGAAATTCCATTGGTAATCACCCGTGTAGTCTCGTTAGTGTGCCTTTCCCTCAGTCAAAGAGCACGAGAATCGATGACCTCGAAGGCCCAAATCTGTGAACACGCACCATATGTGAAAAAAGATGTCTAGAGCATGCATGAGAATAATTATAAAATAACCTAAGAAGCATAGACATACCTACCAAATTTCACAGTAGCCCATGAAGCTGAGGTTCTGCCCCCAGGACACTGCACCCACAGACCTGAACAGATATGCCAAAGCGAAAGTACCCCAGTCGTACTCCCCTACCTCCTCTATACTCTATAAAGCCTGTCGGCACCACAACTGGACAGGATCATCCCCATTGCTAAAAAGGGTCTCCGCTGGAGCATAAAGTAAAAATCCACGGACAAACCGGTCAATCACCGTGTCCTCCATCCCTTCCAAATACATATTCTCATAATGTGCATCGAGGATACCCATCATGATTGAACCACCTTTTTTGTAGGATGGTTCATATCTGAGAAGTTGGACTACGAGGTTCAGTCTTTATCAAAATCATGGACCCAGGGTACAGGCCTCCCTCTAGCACGAACACCCATGATGTTCGTGAAGTCGAACGCGCAGGGAGGGGGGGCGTCGCCTCCCCAAGAGGCATGTGAAAAGTGTTAGTGGAGTCTCACCAATGATCAGCTAGACACAAGAGATGTCTTTTGCTTCGAGTTGAGATGTGAAACATGTTCAAGAAAGGGTCGAAACACGTATCGGTTATCCTAACCTTGATAGGATGGGGGATTTTTGTCCATTATTCTCTAGTGAGTTTAGGGGATCCTACAGTGCAAGTTCGTATGAAGGGACTGCAAAATCAAAAAAAAGGAAGAAGACTCAGATAGCCATCTGGTTCATGCATGAATTGCATGAGAAATCTTAGGCATGGGTCCTAGTTTGCAAGGGCACAGTGTGTTTGAATCAAAGTGAAATAGTTTGTGTGAGAAGAAGATATTCAAGCAAAACTCACCTCCTCTGCAAAGAAGTGCTGGTTTAGGTGGGTTCCTTGCTCTGGAGTCAGCAATGAGTGATCGCCTATCTAATTCTTCAGCCGAAATTGAGAGACCTTCCCGATTTGGGGGCCTCCCTCGTGCCCTCTTCGTGTCAGGATATTCGGCCATTTTTTAGCAAAATTGAGAGAAATGGATAGAGATTGAGTGAATTAATATGCTAGGATTATGATTAGGGTAATATTAACAATCTAGATGTCTCGGAAAAAAGAAATTATAGGGGAATTAGAGTTGGATTGGTTTAAAGTATTTGGGAAAAACCCCTAAAATCACGTACAAAACTGGCTGGCTTAATTGGCCGGTTTTGTCGTTAAAAATGGTCAATGCGATTAACCAACCGGCCAGTTTTCAACTCTTTAATTTTCAAAACTCCCAACGCAGTTGACTAACCGATCGATTTTTGTGCTAGAATTTTAAAGTTTCTCAAAAACCTGCTAACTAGCTGACTGGTTTTCAACCTAAAATTTCAAATTTTCATGACTCTCCTAGTTTCTGACCAACTGGTCGGTTTTCGAACCCTAAAAAAGATTTTACATCCATGTGTAAAATGCATGCTTATGTGCCTGTATGCTTCGTGTGTTTGCATCATCATTGCAGTTTTATAAATTTGTGTATTTGCCTTCTTGTGCATTTCGCACGATACATAGTCATGTGCCTAGGGGCGTTTTTATCCAACATTTGTATGCTTGTGTTCTTGCCTGTGCAGGTTCACTATCTTATCCCCGAGTTGTTTCATAATCCAAATTTTTTGAATCTGTTGCTCAGTTCAGTAATTTTTGTACAGTGTAATGCCTGAACAGAATCCCTCACATGTTGCTAGAAGTAACATTTTCTACATATCTAATTGATATGTTCAGCACTCAACGACTTCACGACATTATTGGCTCCGACTTTGAGTGATGTTCCCAAAATTTTTATGTCCAAGCGACCAACCGCTTAGTGACACGTTGTTGGCTCCGAATCTTGGACATATATTGGTGTTCCTAAGTAATCAACCGCCTAGTGATGCGTTGTTGGCTCCGGCTTTTAGAATCGCTCTATTTCTTATATGTTGTTGGCTCTGACTCTTAGAATAAGCCCAGTGTGCCTAGACTGTTAGACCCTGCATATTTAAATATTTATATATATATAAGAGTGAAATATATATATATATATATATATATATATATATATATATATATATATATATATATATATGGGGAAGAGAGTTTTGGGACATAATGGGTATTCTAAAATTTTTATTATTTCAGAAATATAAGTATATATGTCTTTTAGGTTATTGATACTTTATGTACGATATATTCTCTAAGAACCCTAGGAGCACACAAAAGTTCAGAAAAGACTCCAGAGAATCCCTGTGAAGAGATCTTTGGAGATTTTGATCATCACTTTGAGGAAAGCTTATTTTTTATTTTGAAATTGAGGTTTTTGGTAAGAATCACATAAATTATTATGAGTGATAAAGTTTTAATTGAAAATTTGGGTATTATACATTAGACTTTTGATACAATTAGTTTAAGAGGATCAAGACTTTGGGTTAAATTGCGCAATCAAAGGTAAGAATTTACTGTTTTTAAATCCAAATCAGTGTTGGATCAATCATTCGTTTAATAATTTAATTCTTCAATTTAGCTGTCTTGGTTTTCATGTCATCACTGTGTCGTTTTGGCTGCGATTGCTAATGCTTATTCAATCTCATTTTTTTGTGCCTTGCACCGTAGCATTCATTTTGCGGCAATTGAATCTGTAAAATTTGGATTGGGATTTGCTAGTGTTTACTATCTCGACCGTTGTGCCTTACACTGTCCAGCTTGCAGCTTCAGTTATTATGTTCTATTTTCCGTGTCGACTAGCAGGCTAGGCAACATAGAAGAACTCATTCTTGCCTCCTTTTGTGTGCCGATTTGTTAACAAATTCAACTGGCTTCTTTTTTTGTACATGTCTCTGCCTAAATTTTCAAGCTGTTATGAGTCACAGTCATATCCATATCAATTGCTCTATTGTCAAACTTGTTGCTTTATTATTCTTTGGAGATAAAAAAAAATGATGTTCCCCTTCAGTTAATCATTGACACATTTTTTTTTCCTTACTTCCTATTCTTTATTGTACTCATGTTATATATATTCACGAGTCACTTATAAGTTTACCTTTGTTATCCTGTTTTGCAAAGGTCAGTATGCCTTTTTTTTTTCCCTTTTCTTAAAAACTCTTACCGGGTAAATTTCATAGTTTACTTGGGATTAAGAGCTGGACCTTGATCTTGGCCTTGATATTCCTTTACATAATGCAAACATCCTCTTTGTAATATGATGGTGTCTAAATTATTTGGCTAGCGTAGTGAGATGAGTTAGAGATCGAGATCTTATTTTCTGAACATCGTCTCATGTGTCATCTATGTGACTTTTCTGTTTCTGACTTATCCACGAAAATTGGAACATGGGCTAGCGTAGTGAGATGAGTTAGAGATCGAGATCTTATTTTCTGAACATTGTCTCATGTGTCAGTGATGGAATGTATGACCTTATTCTGAATGGCTCTCTAGTGTCTGTCTCTGTACAAAGATATATTTTGGCATTTGAAATTCGGTTTGATATCTGTAATGTTAAAATCTTGTATCTATGTAATCTCGTTTCTCTTACATTACTATATATTCCTTTTGATTGGTCCACTGAGCAACCTTACTGGACATTTGGCTCACTCCCTTATTGTTTTCCTTTCAGTTAATCAGTAGATGAAATTGGATTACAGGACTAGCTGTGTGACTGAGAGCTAGCGATTTTTATTTCAGAGTCGGTATTAGTATTTTTAGATGTAATAATTAAGACAAATTAAATTTATTTAGATTTAGAATTTCGTGTGGGAGTTATTTGGATTATATAAATGCTTTAGGTTGCTATGGCATTTGTTGATGTATCTTTGGAATTGATTAGTAGATGCTCTGAATGACCACTTGGAAGACTTTTTGACTTTTTGAGGTTTTTAAAAATTGCTTATTTGATATTAACGCTCTGAAAATTCGGGGCGTTACATAGACAACCGACCGCTTTGTGACGCGTTGTTGGCTCCGGCTTCTAGATATATTATCTTGATCTGGCTAGACGACTAACCACTTAGTAACGAGTTCTTGGCTCCGGCTTTTGGACACGTTGTCTTTATCTGCCTAGACGACCAACTACTTATGACACATTATTGGCTCCAGCTTCTAGATATGTTATGTTCACTTGTCTAGACGACCAAATGCTTGGTGACGCTTTACTAGCTTTGGCTCTTAGATATGGCTTTTTCATATTCCTGGATGACCAATCGTTGCTACTTTTGGCTCGGGCTTATAGGAATATGCCCTTATGGGTAAGCAACCAATTGTAGTTACTATTGGCTCCACATTTGGACGACCAATCATTATTAGTGTTGGCTCAGACTTTTAGATATGCTTTCGTGTTTAAGGGACCAATTGTTTTACTATTGGTTCAGACTCTTAAACATGATTTCTCAGTACCTTTAGACGACTAACCGTCGTTTGGCCCCGGCTCAAGACAAGGTTCAACTTTACTTTCCCAAGTGATATTGTTCGATGATCAATCATTGTTACTGTTGGCTCCGGCTTCAAGCAATATCCCTATTTTTCACGAACTATTGGTCTGATTCCTTTCTAAGGATATGCAGGAAGCATGTAAAGATCCGACCTCACATCTGTGTCATGGTTCTCGAGTCTATTGAGAGTCTTGTAGTATTTTTCGTGTTTTGTTACTACAAAAATGTATTGACCTTTTCCTGGGTGATGTTCCCCCGCAAGCGAGCTCCATCACCGATGGGCTCTATAGACACCTCATTTTTATAGTCATTAATAATTAAATAATTAGTGGGTTTATTATTAATTAGAGTGCATTATTGAGTCTAGGCTTAGTACTTTGACTTAGTTAATTAATTCAGTCCAGTCTACTCACATGTTCAGTCCAGTGTCTAAGTCTAGTCCATTAGTCCAATCCAATTGTGTTATTCCAGTCCAAGGTATAGATTTTATTTAATTGATTAGTTTGTCTAAATAATTTAGGAAAATAATTTGTGAATTATTCTTGATGCAAAGACTAAATCAATCAATTTTATGGACAAGAAATGAATTATCCCGAATCTGGTGCATCCCATCTGTGAAAGTAGAGATAATTACCAAAAATAGAGTCAGATAATCCTCAAAATTTGTAAAAAAATATTTTTAATTGGTGGGATGAACGCGCCAGTTTTGGACTAATTTGCGATTTTATCACTTATTTTGACTTATCTCTAGTCTTACAGATTGACATAGCCAACTTATCAGATTCTGCGACCCTGAACTTAATAAATAGAGCCCTTAGCCTTCATTTTCATGGGTCTTAGTCAAGTATTTTGTCCAGAAACTTATTCTCCTTAAAGCTTGCATACCATTTCTTTGCGATGTGATATTCTTGCTCTTTCGAGAATTCTAGCCGTCCAAACTCACTTTTTATATAAAAAAATAAAAAAAAACTGTTAGCCTTTGCATCGTGGATCATTCGGAGAGCATCCTCAAGTCTTCAAGACAAGCTACTTCAAGAGGTAATCTTTTATATTTTTCCAGCAAAAGAAATCATATAGATTGTCTCCTAATCCCGTAGTCATATTTCTATTCAAAAACACAAAAAGAGTTTCACATTTTCATTACCTACGTCTAAGTTTGACATGTAGACTAATTCCAGTAGGACTAAGTCGAACTATGGCATGTTATTCCGGTTAGTTCGACCGAATACGTAGGCTATTCGATCCTCAAAATCGAGTTCAAGCCAAAAACATAAAAATATATTAGAGTAAGTTTTATCATATTTTGCTGTGTTTTTAAACCCAATAATCAATGGAAATGAAATAGATACCGAAAGGGCATGACGGATGTCTAACACCTTCCCGCTGCGTAACTTAGTCCCGGACCCATCTTTTAGTTTTTCATAGACTAGTTGTTCTTCTGGATATTTAGAGTCATTTCTTAAGGTTTTTCTGAGCTTCATTTTCTCTAATTAAATAAGATGGCGACTCCATTCTAAGGCGATTTGCCACATAAGGCCTTTGACCTACATTTTTGTGGATTGGCTTTTTCTCCCGACAGCTTTTATACCATTTTTTCAGAAGCAGTATATCATTTCTTAAGAGAAACTAGCACTTCATATTCCATTTGTATATATTCTCAAGCCACTTGCATCGTGGATCCTTCACAAAGCGTTCTCGAGTCTTCTACGTAAGTGGACTCGCGAGGTACATTTATTGCTTTCTAGGCTAGTTTATTGTAATGGTCTAAAGTTATTTCCCTTTTTCCGTGATCACATTTTCAGTTTCAGTATAAAATTACTGAAAAAGAGTCTTTTTATTTCTTATCTGAGTCTAAGACTGAAGTGTAGGTCGTATACCGTAGGATCTGAATCGAACTACGATGGTTTTGGTTTTGGTTTATCCGACCAGATACGTAAGGTCATTTGACCCCAATTGTTAAATTCAAACCAATAATATAGAAGTAAGCTTAGGGTTTGTTTTGATGATATTTATTGTTACGTGTTAAAAGGCCAAACACCAATGGAAATGAAGTAGAGACCGAAGGGTATGGCTGATGCATGATACCTTCTCGTTGTATGACCTAGTCCCCGAACTCATTTATTTGTTTTTGATAGACTAATCAGTCCTTTGGACATTTTCAAAGTCATTTTCAGGTTTTTATTTTTCTTCTGTGTTTAATTAAATAAGATAGCGACTCCTAAAATCTTTAGACCCCTTTTCGGGCTCGTAGGGTTTTTCGAGGTCGTTCGCTACATTTACCTCACTGCTACTTGACCTGACATCTCATCTATGATGCATCTAGGTAGTTAGTTCCTATAAGCTCCTTGTTCAATTCATTATTATGCCACTGATCTTCGTATTCAGAACACTTTTTAATGGTCTTCATTTTTCAAAACATTCCTCTCAAGAATTAGTGCATGTTCGGCTGTTGATGGGGATGGTGATCCTATAGACCATCGTTCCACGGCGTTATTTTTTCTTTCTATGTGATTTTCTTATCTCTTAGCGAAGCAAGAAGAAGAGGCTAACTGCTAGGTCAAGCACTAAGGCAGAATATCAAGCTTTTGCTAATATTACATAAGAGCTTCTTTGGCTTCGTTGGTTACTTGAAAACATAGGAGTTACTTGTTCGACTATTATTTAATTACATTGTGACAACCATACTGCCAATTAGATTGTTCATAATGATGTATTTCATGAGCACACCAAACATAAAGACATTGATTGTCATTTTATCTGTCAACATATTTTTTGTGGCACCGTTCAAATCCTATTTATCACTTCTCTTGAACAACTAACAAAGACATTCACAAAAGCACATCCAACCGGACGAAGATCGAACTTTCAAATCAAGTTATCCTCATATTCATCGCCTTGACTTTGGGGAGGGATGTTAATGTAAATTGTTTTAACATATATATATATATATATATATATATATATATATATATATATATATATATATATAGGCCCTAGATAACCTATCATCTCCACATAATATTCTGATTCTGTTTTATAAGTAGAGCATTTGTATCCACTATTAGAACACACGATCTGAATATATGATCTCCACCTTTCACCATCTTTCTCTTGTGTTAATACCATTGAGAGAACTGATTTTTCAACCTCCTTAGGAAAAAAATTCTTTCTTACCTTGCTGAGCATAACTTTTTGCAGTCTTTAGACCATTGGTCGTTTCCATTTCGCTTATGAGATTCTGTGAAGTTTGAAGCTTTGGAAGATAATTAAGTGGGGTAATTGCCGTAACTGTCTTTCAGATGAGTATTACTGCCTGCAAAACTGGACAATTTTTTTTTCTTTTTCTAAGAAGAGCATCATAGTTCATGGCCAGTTGGTATGGGAATCGGAACTAGTGACCTTGGGATTATCCATCACGTCCTTTTCCATACCTCCCGTCTCTTGGAGTTGCATCCCTTTCCTAAATTAAACCTGAATATAATTAAATCAAATAACCGACAAACTTTAGGACACCATTAAGTCTCATTAATGCCAAAAACATTCTTTGAAGCTTGTTTTACTCCATTTGAAACGTTGTACATTGATTTGAACCATTGCATTTACTTTTAATACTTCATGAATTGAGCACGCCAATAATAACCTTAGTAGGTTGTTATTTATCCCAAGAAAAGCAGTGACCCAAAACAAATACTGCTGGAGAGTATTTTCTAACAAATTGGGATGTATTGAACTTACACTTTTTTGTTAGAGGTTATTTGACTATCATTGTGCTACTAAGCATGAGGTCAATTTTATTTAGAACACAACAATTAAGTTTTTTCATATGTAAGTGGATTTACTTGATCTACGGTTGTCAATACCCTCCTAAATTTAGTTTAGACTTCCATTTTTTGATTCTTTGTTCCTCAAAAAAAAAAAAAACACTAGAAGAAAATATTGTAACAATTGGCATAGTACTAAATTTGGTTTCTTTGTTAGGGGGTTGAATCAGTCTCGCATAATAATGCAAATTAAGAAAAGTATGAAAGAAATGACACTTCGTATATTTGTCATCGAGATCTTTCCCAATGAACCAAACCAGGGACAACACTTTTGTTAGAGATTCATTTTGTTTTCCTAATACTTTTTTTGGGCATCCAAACACGATGGAGATTCTAATTTTTTATTTAACTTTTTTCTCTTTTCCTCTTTCATTTAATTTTCATAATGAATTCCATGATTTGAAAATAGCGTAATTGTTTGGTAGATACCCCTAGTCACATGGATTGACCTAGTGAATTTAAATATTTGTCTTTTTTCTATCGTTGTGGCACCATATTTTGAACGACCCATTTGTCTCATAAATGTTACGTTATCGCTGAATGTGTATTTGGCAGATAAAAGAACCAAGTCGACAAGAGTGAAATTAAAGGACGAAATCGTTATGAACGAAAGGACTGGACCTAGCAAACGGGTACCCGTGGGTAATCCATTACATATATGGGTTTGGTGGCTATAGGTAAATTTACTCGGAATTTTACGGGTAGCATTTTCTTGAACCTGTGCCTAACCCACCTTGAGCCAGGTATACTTGAGGGTATCCAATGTTTTGCCCACCTTTTTTTTAAAAGCCTTCCAACACACGTGCAGGCACACGGGGTCACACAATACAGAAGCACGCGTGCACTAACGCACGCACGCACAAACCCACAAAATGAATAACATACGTGTGTGTGCACAAATAGAATGAAACTATACTCACACGCGACAGACGCGTGCACATACTGACACAACACATGGAAGCGCGCACACACAAACACATTCACATACAGAATAAACAACACACGCACACCCAAACACGTAGTGTTGGAGTGTTAGAGTTGCTATGTAACTGACGAAAAAGATAAAATGATCCGAGAGCTAGATCAGAAGTTAAAACTTAAGGTCTGTTTGAAATCACTTACAGTTTCGGTTTTCAATTTCTGAAATAATAAAACTAAAACCAGTTTAGTTTCTTACAAAAACAAATGGGCGTTTGATTAGCCAGTATTTATGTTGTATTTTTTCTTTATCATTTTTTCCCTTGATCTTTCCACTAACTATTTTTCTCCAGTAGATTCCCAAAACTCCTCGAGCACCACCATCGGTGGGTGGCACCACCACCATCCAATTCACAGCACCACCACCATAATTAAATGCGATGGTGGTGGGGTGGTGACGGTAGACAAATTGTGGGTTGTGCGACGGTACTGAGATGGCGGTGTTGCTCAAGGTCCCATTAATTATCCATGGCAGTAAGGTGGAGATTGTGGGTTAAGTCTCATTCATTGTCAAAGGCGTGGGTTGGCGACAGAGGGACCAGATTTGCAGGTGGCGATGACGGTAGGGTGGCAGTGCTAGGGCAAATCTGTAGGTGGCAGTGGCGAAAGTGTGGCAGTGGTGTGGCTTGGGTTGGCAACGGGGGGCTAGATCCATGGGTGGCGATGACGGTATGGTGGCGGTACTGGGGTAGATCTGTGAGTGACAGTAGCAAGAGTATGGCAGCGATAGGGTGATGACAGCAATAGGGGCAGATTCGTGGGTGACAACGGCGATAGGGTGATGACGGGGCAGATTTGGCTTATGGAATAAAGTGATTGGTGGTGGTAGAGCTATGTGTGAGGGGGTTTTCTTAAAATGATACTCATTTTTTTCTTATAACAAAATTTGAAGATTAGATCTCCAAACAAAAACCAAAACTGGAAACCCAAAACTCTAAATGGAGTTTTAAAAAACAGCCCCATTTTAAAAACTGATTTTTAAAATTGAAGAAAAAAAAAGGAAAATTGTCTGGCAAACAGGTTTTTTTCTTCTAGTTTACAAAACTGGAGAAAAACTGGAAAAAAAAAATGTTGTCAAATGCTACCTTAGTATATTTATTTTAAGGTTTGTCCAGACTCGACTCTCACGCTCTAACTAAATGCGATTATGAGTAAATATATCAATAAATTTACAGGTAAAAAAATAAATAAACGCCCATACTCAATTTGTAGATCAAAATCTTCTGTTAAACAATAGATGTGTTGTACAGCAAGGCCTCTGCCATTCCTCCCAACTCTTGTGGTTTTATCTTTTTCTAAGCTAAAATTAGAATAAATTTCAATTCAAATTAGCGACAAATATTTAGGACAACATTAACTCTAATTAATGCCCAAAAACCTGTGTTTTACTCCATTTGAAATCACTATATAGAGCATGTGCGTTGCACGTGAATATAGTCAAGAGTAACATTTGAAGTGATATTATTATCTTTTTTGGGATCAAAATAATGTAATTCAATTATGTTTTTATTTTTTTTGTGGCTTATTTGAGAAGAAATGTATATTTGATGTTCGCAATTGTAATCAGTTCAATGTTTGAAAATATTCTTTATAGCCTTCTAGATTGAAAAAATGTTTGATGGTACAGCCGAAAATAAAAGCAAATGGAAAAATTAAAAGAATAAATCTACGTCTTTATTTTTGTAATCTATTAAATTAGTTTATGATTAAGATTTGTAATTTTCAAAACCAGGTCATCAATAAAAAATGCAAAACACTCGATCTTGAACTGTAATAACTAAACGTATTTTCAGTTCAAATTGACACCGTATTTAAACCTTGTTTTTTTTTATGCATATTTAACCCTTTTTCATTTTTTTTGTTTTTGTTTTTCCAACAATCTTTTGTTTCTTAATTGATTTTTTTACGTTTTCAGTTTTTTTTATTTTGTTTTTCAAATTTTCAATTGGTTAATTATTTGCTAACCTAAAAAAAAGGAATTTCTCATTAACTAGTTCAATATCTAATGTTTATTTTATTTTAACCAAATTAAAAAGAGAATAATAAAGGAATTTCTTTGTTCTGTTTTTCTTTCTCATCACACTTTTCATTTTTCAATGTATAGAATAGATTCATTACCCAATGATCTTTTAATTTCATTAAAATTTATAAGAGAGTAATAAAAGAAGGAAAAATATGTAATTGACGTAATTAACAGAGGACATAATCGTCCAAAAATTATTTACAACATTCATACTTTTATAGGTAGCGCTCGCTCGCGCGCACACACACACAAATATATTTTTTGCAATCACATATTTTGTTTCCCAATGTGTAAATATAGGTTAAGATTAAATTTATGACCTAATATTCATTAAATGCATTACAAATAAACTAATTAGGGAAGGGTAGGGTTGTCATTGGAATAACTAACGAGGGCAAAATAGAAAATTATTACAAAATTAGTAATTAATAATAGTATTTATGAAAGGGTATGATTATTATTAGAGTGATTAATAAAGGGCAAAAACGAAATAAGATGATTTACAAGATACTTTTATAGGTAGTATAAATATAAATATAAATTTACAGTAATTTGAATTATTGCACTTACTTCTAATAACTCATCGATTGAGCATGCCAATAACACCCTTAGTACGTTGTTATTTACCCCTAAAGAAAAATAGTAACCCAAAACATGAACACTGCTGGAGCACTATTAAACAGAAAATGGGAAAATAGTGCTATAGTTTCTAACAAATTGAAGCGTATTCTCCATCTATTTCATGGGGATATGAACTTAATCTTTTTTGTTAAAGGTTATTTGATTATATTTGTGCTAATATGGTTTTATTTAGAATACATCATTTAATTTTTTTCATATGTAGAAGCATTTACTTGATTTACTATTGCAGTAGCCTCCTAGGTATAATTTAGACTTCCATTTGTCTAATACTTGTGCTACTTGGATAAAACCTACAATAAAAAGGTCGTGACGATTTGTGCAGTACTAAACTTGATTTCTTGGTTAGGAGGTCGGATAAGTCTCGTATAATGATGCAAATTAAAAAAAGGTACAAAAGGAATAATAGTTTGTAACTTTCCAGTAAACCAAATACTTTTATGGGCATCCAAACAAGAAGGAGATTCTAGGTTTTTTCAATTTTTTGCCTTTTTCTCTTTCGTTTCATTTTCTTAATGAATTCCGTGGTCCAAGAAGAGCGTTATTGTTTGGTAAATACCCATGGTCACGTGGAGTTTAACTAGGCATATGTGTTTATGTGGCACTGTGAAATTGAATTTGTTTTTTTTTTCCCCATTTGGTCTATGAGGCATTTTGTCTAGAATGACCTAAAATGTCCCATAAACGTCCACATGATCGCCCAACATACATTTGGCAGGTAAAAGAACTAAATAAATGACAATAGTAAACTTAAATGATGAATTCGTCATAAATGAAAAGACTTGAACTGAAAAAAACAGATGTCGCGGATAATCCATTGCGGCTACAGATTTGGCTGGTACGGGTAGAATTTACCCAGTTATTTTTGGGAAGCATTGTCTTAACCCATGCCAACTCACCTTGGGCAAGGATTACTCGCGAGTGATCCAATGTTTTGCTCGCTTTCTTTTTCAGCCTTCCTTGAGTTTTCCCAACTCACGACACAGATGGTGTTACAGAACACATGCGTGCACAAGCACATAAAAAATAAATAACGTACAGAATAGATTCATACAAGTACATAGCATAACAACTGCGCTTGCACATAATAAACGCGAGCACACACAGGCACAACATAGATGCGCGGAGACACAACACTGGACGCCCATGCGCAATTCTTTTGGCCCTGCGCCGAGTTTACCCGCGAATCACGTAGAGACTTTGCAAGGTTTAGGACAAGGACTTTTCAAACATTATTATTATTATTATTATTATCTCCAGGAGCAAAGGTAATTCACCGGACCACGATGACTTTATAGAGAAGTGGAAAATTCTGGCTGTCGTTACACCAACAGTTGGGCTTTTTATTCCCTCTATATACATACATAGATATATATATATATATATATATATATATATATATATATATATATATATATATATCTGAAATTGCATAGAGAAACTCCCGATCGGCGTCCACCCAGCTACTGCAATCAATCAATTCAAGCCTGTGACCGATCGATCCGAATCGGAGATGGATTCGAGCAGGAGGGCGGTGGAATCGTACTGGAGGAGTCGGATGATCGACGGGGCCACGTCGGACGAGGACAAGGTCACCCCCGTTTACAAGCTGGAGGAAATTTGCGACCTTCTTCGGTCTTCCCATGTCTCCATTGTCAAGGAAATCTCCGAGTTCGTCTTCAAGCGGCTCCAGCACAAAAGCCCCGTTGTCAAGCACAAGGTACTGACCGATATCTGCAGATCTATTTGCATGTTCCCTTTTTTGCCGATATGATAGCAGAATTCGAAAAAAAAATTCTCGATAAAGTTACTTTCTTTGCTTTTGCTGTCAGCTGAGGAGGACAGAAAGGTATCCACTTTCCCAAGTTTATGCTACTATTACTCACTCCATTCCATTGCATTTGCGCCCTTCGACTTTTTGTGAAATACTATGATAGATTTTGGTACGTGTAAACACTGAATTGAGCTAAATTTGATAGCATGCGTCAAGTAAAAATGGTTTGGCATGTCAAGCTCGGGTAAAAACAGCTAGAGAGGTCACTGTTTAAATATACCAAAACTATCGGAGGTAACTGCAAGTAGGGGAAGGAAGAGAGAGTAGGGGGGGGGGGGTGTTGGGGTTTTTTTTTTGGGGGGGGGGGGGGGGGTCCAATTGAGTGAAGGGAGTTTTAGGCTTATGGTTTATGAAGCAACAATTCTTCTTATTTGGTTTGAATGATGAAATAAATGTAATTGCGTGCTTTTCTTTTCTACACATGGAGCATCCCTGGGTAGTTCCGGAACGAAGTCTAGCTAACAATTAGACAGAACATACACGATGGAAGTATTATGGCTGTTGAGTTAACCATCCAAAAATACTTCTGCGCGGAAGAGAAAAGGACTATAAGTGTTAAAATTGAGTATTAAAATGTGCTTTAACGGGAATATCTAAACTTTGTTGTTTTCGCTCTGTTTTCCACTTCTTCTATTTGCTCATAAAACTCCCCACCAGAATGATAGAGGCTTTTCCTTTTGCAAAGATTTACTTTAGACCACAGTATGTGACGGTCAGCTAATGCCTAGTCGATGACTCTGGCTTGGGAAACAGGCACTATATGTTTATCTGTAATTGGCTTCATAAGTATAACTATTTCTCCTGACTTCCAGTTGTGCAATGACTGCAGACAGAAAATTATGATTACCATGTTCATATTAACCTTTTATTCGGTATAATCAGGCAAGTGATGTTACAGATTTGTGTAGGGCACACATATACAATTGAACAAGAACTGATTTTGCTTCTTTAGGTCACCTTTACTGTATTACACACAGCTGACATCTCACAAAGTAGCCATATTGTCTTCTCGATTTGGTTATATAAAGTGTGCTATTAACCATCAATGGTTACATGTATTTACCCCATAACTGAATAATTGACAACAAAATTAAAAGGAATCTGTACAATATAACACTGCACACCTTTGATATGCAAATATGTAATATTATGAAAGCGGACACGAAAAGATAATCTCTTTATTTAACATATTCATATTTGCTCTGCTTGGAGAGAACATATGGGCCTTTGAAGGAATAAACTTCCCATTCTTGGCTACCTTGCCTCAATGCTTTATTTTTATAGTCCTTTTCTTCCTAGCTTGCTCTTTTGTCTTGGATGTGAGATGAATGCAACGGCCGCCCGGTCCTCCACAGGTCAATGTCTCCCTCAAAAGGGCTAGTAAAAGTTGGTATTTATGAGTTCATGGGCAAGGTCTTATAAGACCGATCACTAATTATCCCACATCCGATGTGGAATATCACATTCTCCCCTCCTTTTTACTTTAGCGTCTCCACTAAGGTCCAATCTTAACCTGAGTCACACATAGCCCAAAATATTCCTTTCGAGCCATTGGTGGATAATATGTCCCAACATCCGGCAACCCGACTGGATAGCCTAGATCGAGCTTTCGAGATTCCGTTCTAGTACCATCTGTAACTTCCCGGTCCACGGCCCAATCACAAGACAATGTCTTCTTAAAAGTGCTAGCCAGGAGGTAATTCTAAGATCTTAGACAATGTCTTATAAGGGTAATCTCATACCATCCCACATCTGAGTGATGTGTTTGGCTTTCGATTTTAGCCTGTCCCTTAAGCATGCCTAAAGGCAAATGGTCAGTGCATTAATCATTCCCTTAACATTATGTTTTCCTCTAGTACCCTCGTCACTATATCTGAAATATCAAAGTGTTCGTTGATAGCTTGCCTAACTTTGCACATGCTAGCTAATTTAAATGGATGAGGTTGAACTTCCATCTTTTTCGCTACGGTAAAATAGACGTTATCCCACTATCAGAAAACTATGTCAGAACGAATCCTGAAATTAGGACCACGTGAGGGGGGAAGTATATGCCATGGATGAATTTATTAGTGTTGGGTAGCCCCTAGCATTTTTTTCCCTTTACTTTTCGTGCTTACTTTCTTTGCTTTTGGTTCTGTTTCTTTTCCTGAGAAGGATTTCAGGAGCTGTGCCCATTGCTTATCAGTTGGGACCTCTTGAAAAGATGTTACTCGATGAACCAGCTTCCAATGGTTTCTTTTGTTATAAATTTAATTCACCTATTCCTAAATGCATGACATTGTTGGGGGCACTCTCACACTAAGATTAGACCAATTGGTCACTTCACGTGGTACCGAAGCTCTGATATGGCAAGGCTGCTGTTAGTCTTCCAGCCCGCTATCTCCACCCCCCCCCCCCCCCCAAAAAAAAAAAAAAGCCTCCACCCAAAAAAGAAACAAGAAACACCTATGGTAAGTAATTGTAAGCACTTTATATCTTATTTGTGCCTTCCTCAACACCTTTGGTTTGTCTTTCCACGTGCCACTAGGGGCATGTACGTGAAAGTAAGTGTTAAAATCAAAATATCTAGGTAGCACAGACCTCTCCTAGGTGGAGGTATGGTGTCCTAAACGGACGGACACCCCGACACCCTCCGGACACTGCCCGACACGAGTCGGACACTGCTCATCGGTGTCGGAATTTTTTTTTTAATTTTCGACACCGTGTCGGACACTTCATCGACGAGTGTCAGACACGGCATGGAGCAGTGTCACACGGTTTAGGGCAAATTTCAGATGTTTTAAACTCTTACCGTCTTCTTCTCTCTCACCTCACGGCCATCTTCTTCTCTCTCACCTCACGGCTACTGTCTCCCGACCACATCAAGGCTGTTGCTGGTGTTGCCAGAGCTGTCGCTGGTGTTGCCAGAGCTGTCGCCAGTATTGCCGGAGCTCAGTCGACGAAGATCCGAAGTTGAAGCCAACAGATATGATGGCTACAGTCGCCGAAAGAAGAGAAGCCAGATGCTGCCGCTGTCGCCGTCTCCGTCTCTAGAGGTCTCGCCGTCGTCGCCGGAGGTCCACCGCCACTGTCGCTGGCCTACAGGTCTCATCTCGTCTCCTTTCCCCTCACTTCCTCTCGTTTCTTTTTTTGGTTTAAACTTCCTCTCGTTTCTTTCCTATTCTTTTTTTCTTTGCCTTCTCGTTCGTTTCTTTCCTGTTCTTTTTCTTTGTCCTCTCGTTTCTTTCTTTTCTTTTTTTTTCTTCTCTCTCTTTGTGGTTGCATTTCTAGTACATTGAACTAAATAAATATTGACCAAATAAATTATTATTTTAGATTGTGAAATATATTTGATATTTATTAAAAATATATATCAAAAAATAGCGGTGGCCTGCGGTGTCCAAAATTTGATTTTTTGAAAATTGCGGTGTCCGGTGTCAGTGTCCGACTCCGTGTCCGTGTCCATGCTACCTAGCAAAATATACTCTGTTGGACATGTGTCTTGATTCTTTGATAGCTTAAGGGTTTGTATCAGAAAGTAATTGAACACCTATCCACCACCCCATCCCACACCCATAAAAGAAAGAGGAAAAAAGGGAAAAGAATAAACTATGATAAATAAATAACTAGTTCGCTATGGTTTCTTTGTTCTTCAAGTGCTAGGGTAAATAAGCACCGGGGTTTTAAAGAAAAAGAGGTTTTTTCAAAACCTATGCTAGTTTTGTTGGAAGAGATGCTGGTGTTAATTTTGTTGAATTTCTTCATAGGCATTGAGACTGATCAAGTATGCTGTGCCAAAATCTGGGGTGGAGTTCAGGAGGGAAATGCAAAGGAACTCAGTGGCTGTTCGTCAGTTAATTCACTATAAAGGTCAGTTGGATCCTCTGAAGGGGGATGCACTAAATAAAGCTGTGCGGGAAACAGCCCAGGAAGCTTTGTCTGCGATTTTCTCCACGGATGACAATAAAATAGCAGCCACAGAAGATCTTACCCAGCGGATTCAGGGGTTTGGGAATACCAACTTTGAACTGCCATCAGAAGATAAGAAGTCCTTTCTAAGTGAGGTAGTTGGTATTGGAAGTGCGACAATAAAGCAGGGATTGAACAGCTTAACACAAACTCAATCCCCAAAAAGGAATGACACAGGAAGTTACAAGAGTCCGAATCTTCGGAGGTCTTTGACTACAGAAAATGATTATTCAGATCGATATGGGGAGGATGGACATCGTGCTGAAACTCTGCCATCTTCACGGTTTTCAAAGAATGTGGCTGGTAATACTTGGGCGCAGGACTCCAAAACTGTTCAGACAGAGACAACTAGTGGAAACTCAAGTTCAAGTTATTCGGATGGTAAGACGTGTGAAGGGAGGTTGTTAGAGACCATTGTCACATCTGGTGGCGTCCGCCTACAACCCACTCGAGATGCCCTTCAGGTTTTCCTGGAGGAGGCCTCAAAGTTGGATGCACTGGCATTAAGTCATGCCCTTGAGTCAAAGCTCCAATCACACATGTGGCAGGCATGCATACACTTTCTCATGCTGTATATTTCCATACATATATTAATTAAAAGTATGGCCACCCATCCACACAAGCACAGATACAAATTCACTATGTCATGGTCTATATTCCTCATGAACTCATATTTTTGAAGCGTTCAGAATAGTTTCTTAGATGATTGATTTTCTTAGATGGGATGAATAACGGTAAATGCTTCAGTGATCGATCTTTGTTTATTTACTTCTGATACTGCAACATTTTCAGGTCCGCGTGAAAGCCGTATGCGTGCTTGAAGCAATTTTGAGGAAAAAGGACGATGAGCATCTTTCCATTGTCGCATCTTATTTTAGTGAAAACAAAGATATTGTTGCAAAATGTTCTGAATCTCCACAAGCTTCTTTGAGGGAAAAAGCAAATAAGGTGTGTCTAGGTTTCCTCTATTGTATCTGTTCTTTTACTTTCCCCCTCTTTTTATTAAGCGAAGAATAGGCTACGGTTCCTGCTTGTCAAAGAAAAATGCCAATGCATGAAAGCCCCAGAGATTTATGTAATCCAAGGGAAATTTTAAGGGTCAATTCACCGAGTGTCATTGAAGTTTGAGGTTATTAGATTCAGATCCTTCAGGTTGGAAAAATTACACCCGGCCATACTCTGCGCTTACTCCAGTTACGTGACCATCACCTAAAGTGATTGTTTAGTGATGACAGTCAACATTTTTTAGTATGGACCCAATTTCAGTTACAAGCTAGATAAGCTCATCTTTTCAGTCAACTCAATTGTTGGGTTACCTCAAGAAAAGTAGGCCCATGACTCTTGCACCCTCTCATGTATGTTATGATTGCAGAGATGGCCCTTTGCGATAAGATTAAGGATGAAGCATTAATTTTTGAATGTTTTCAAATTTTAAGAGACTTGCAATAGGAATGGTATAGGATAACTGAGGGCTTGTTGGCGACGAGTATGACTCTAGATCGAGGCCAAGTAGCTGTAGCACTGGAGCATAATCTATCCCCGATAGTGACAGTCAATGACTGGTTTTCCTGGGGAAACCGATTAGATAGGCCTGATAACATTGGGGGATCGAAAGGATGGGTGCAAGTTAGTTACACAATTAGCGTGGTCGGCAACGGACAAATGGGCTAGATTTTGTAGATGATTTGTTGCCAAGAGCTCATGAAGAATTGTAGATCCGAGGAATAGGCGACAAATGTTTTGGAAGGTGGTGGTGCAAGAAGGGGAGCTATGAAGCACAGGTGCGGCACTAGGGGTAAAGCACCGGCACGGGGTGCACGTCGGGTGTGGGTGCGCGTCGGGTGCGTGTCCGACATTTATGATTTATTATTTTTATTTTTCAATTACCGGGTGCGGATCGCATTTTTGTGGGATGAAAACAGATTTTAAAAGATTTTTCGGGGCAAACCATAAAGAATGAATTTTGTGGGGTCAAATTATAAATACTGACACACTTATTTAACCTAAATCAACAGATCGGGGAGGGACAACAGATCACACAGAGAGAGAGCGCATCGGCGGCGGAGCGAAGTAGCCACGACTGACCACCTGCGACCACAGAGATTCCGGCGACCACCGGCGAAGAGCTTGAGAGAAGAGAGAAGACGAAGCAGCAGCCATCGATGGCGATCAAACTGCTCCTTCCTTTTCGGCGTAACCAAAAAAAAAAAAAGAAGAGAGAGAGAAGAACTCCGGCGACAGTGAACACAGCGGCAACGGCTGCTTTTGACTCTCTCTTCCTTTCACCAGAGACTTCTTCTGACTCTGTCTTTACTAATCTTTTGGCTCAGACTTTATTTGTGGGGCTTTGTCACTTGGCTCAACCTTATTTGTGGTGCTTTGTCACTTGTGCTTTTGGTAGTCCACGTGGGCAGCTGCATGAATTTATTCTTATATGAGTAGTTGACTACATACTCATCATTAAATATATATATATATATATATATATATATATATATATATATATTTCAAAAGAAAATATTTATTATTTAAATTATAAAAAATTGCCATATCCTAGCCGCACCCGTATCCTTTTTTTTTTCAATATCTATTGGCGTATCCGCACCCGTACCCGTATCCGTGCTTCATAGAAGGGGAGTAAAGACTGTTAATAGTGTAAGGGCAGTGACTATAATGGGCCGTGGAAATGTTGATGGCTGTGATGCATTGTTAGGATCGATTAGATGAACGAGCCACTGATTTTATCCATTGCTGGCCTCAAGGAGTCCAAAGATATCAAGGCATGCCTGTTGGAACACTGCCCCTTTAGGCCTTTGCTGCCATCTTTGGTTGGCAAGTATAATCGTCATCACAAAAGCATGTGTGGTTCTGTTTTAGATGTGAAGCAAGTTCCTTTGAGATGTATTTGTTCTTGGATTTCCTTCTCTGGGAATGTTTCTCTTACTTATTTGTTAGATTTTTTGGATGATTTCATCATAGAATTAGGTTTCTTCTGGTGTATCAGGGTTTGCCTCCTCAATGGCGGTTCTTTCTTAATATTTTCTTACTTATCAAGAGAAGAATGAACAATAATAAAAAGGATTGCGGGCCTGTAATATCTAATCAGGACATGGAGAATAGAGATTGATGTTGTCGTTTCCAGTTTTTTATTATTTTGAACTTACTTAACTTGTCCTTGCTCTAAAAGGAATCAGCCATATGATGATGCACCAATTTTTGAACTTTTCCGCATTAGAATTCACATTACAAGGCTTGGGACTTTCTCAAAGCCTATGTTACATTGACGCATGACTTTGTGGTGAAGGGGCGGTGCGACCCGACGCGATGCAGCACCGGTATGGAATTAAGCTTGGACTCTCCTTCACCGGACGGAGATGCCATGTCATCAATTCCGGCCGAAAGGCGAGGGACACCCCTCTATTTTGGCATATAAGATGAGAGATCGCGACCTAGAGTTTATGAATTTCTGGACAGAGAGGAGATCGGAGAGAGAGAAGTGAAAGAGCAATAGAAGAAGAAGAAGTCCTGGGCGACACGAGGCAGCAGCAGCGGCATGCGGCAGGGGTCTGTTGGATTCAAGTAGTCTTTTTCACCAATAGAATGCAAATATACACTTCATCAACTAAAACTTCATTTGATAACTGAAGATTAAGACGTCAACAGTCTTGACAAAAGTTGGATTTGACCTTCTGGATTATAGTAAAACGCCAGGAATGTACGTGCGAGAAGACAAACTTCAAGGGCATATCTGGAAGGGAGGGAGGGCACCACTGTTTTCTTTCTTTTTCCTTTTGAGCACTGCCTTATCCTGAACAGGTAGAAATCATATAAATCCAAAATAAATTTATAAATTTAAAAGATGTTATAGTTTTAGCGGAATCCTGATAATTAATGTTAGACTATGCATAACCCTAAATAAACACAGTACTATCTTTACATTTTTTTGTCAATCTTATAAAGTGCGACAGCTGGACACGTATGCAATCCAGATTATGACCCAGAGTCCACGTAACACAGCTTAAAGCTATAAGAAGACGAGGCAATGGATGATGACGTTGTAGTCACCTTTACATGGTATCTAAGACGCGTAGAATTGATGCTATCCTTAGCTTGTATTTTGTTAAGATCCTTATAACTGACCTAAAAAGTTTCCCTCTTGTCAAGGCCAGTATGGCACCGTGATGGGTGTGATGGCCTGGTGCCATACAGCCTGATGCATAGGTCAAAAAATTGAGTTAGATTCAGGCTTATTTGTCCCAATTTGTGCCTTACAATCAGAGTTTCAGCACTGATTCAATCTTGTGGTTAAAGGCAGTGGAATAGGAACAAAAAATGAAAGGGGAAAAAAAGGCAGAATAGTAAATAAAATAGGGAGGAAGGAGGGCAGGTGTGGGGGTAGTAGCAGGGAACATGTATCAGTCAACGTATGATTATTGTTTTTTTGATAAGTAAATGTATTTACCGAAACAACAGCCAAAAGGGATCATAATGCATCTTATGTCACTTTCCCTGAGCCGTCCAAGAGGACAAAGATCTCACCACAACTTTTTTCTCATGTATCTTTCAGAGCTAGATAGGCCTTTAGATATTATGCGCTTAGTCCTTTCTAACCAAATGCACCACACAAGTCAAAGAGGAGCTGTTCTCCAGATTTGGCTAGAAGGCTGCCTAATGCAACCATGAAACCGACTATAAAGCATTTCCACAGTCCTCAGCATAACCAAATAAATTCCAAATACTGAAGAAAGGACCGCTGCTCGGTAAAAGTGCAATGAAGAAGAAGATGACTCATAAATTCTTCAGCTGCCAACATCACCTGATGCTAATCTGACTCCGATGCTTCAGATTTGAGTCAGAATGTTTTCTGTAGAAGCACATCTTGCAAAAGAAGCCATCTATTGAGGACTTTTTGACTTCCATAAAACCTTCCAGTGAAAAATATTATACTGCCCCTTAGAATCAGACGTGACAAGAAATAACCGGAAAAGGAATGTTAGTGGAGAGTTGCCATTTCTAAGAAGTTTCGAGCATGGGAAATTTTTTTTAGTTACACTCTAATACCCGATCCAAAAATTTGTTCGAAGAGGGGAGCCCAATAAATACCACATCCAAAGTGGAGAAAAAGAAGAGAGCCCCTTTTCGCTTTGTGCTTGATATGTGTTCACGCTCATGTTAGCAGGAGTCTGATTTTCTTCTATGATGATGACAAACTTGTAGGCATGTAATTTTCCTTGTGGATATATTGTAAGACAAATTCTCGACAGTTTGTTAGCTCATGGAGTAGTGCTTACATTTGATTGTTTATGGGCAGGTCTTGAGTCTTCTGGATGGAGAACAAACTAGTGGGGGAGTGGGTCATTTAGAAAAGCAGGTAAAGGCCGAGAAAGCTTCTGTTCCAATGCCAGACTTGATAGACACCGGTGATCCAGATGATGTGTATGGAACTAAAGCCACTACGAAATTGCACGGGGATCATAGGGTTGGAAATCTGATGATGCCGACCAGTCTGATTATTGACGATTTATTTGGAGATGGTTCAAGCACTGGTGCGAGCACGAGTGAACATAGAAAAGATGATGATCCCTTTGCAGATGTATCGTTTCACACTGGCAACAACAAAGAGGATGCATCCGATCTTTTCTCAGGGATGACTGCTGATATACCAGGAGCTGCTGAAGTCCATATAGTAGCAAGTACAAGTGGCTCTGAACTCCTTAATCTTTTTGGTTCTGGTACAGAAGTTCCAATGGAACAAAGAGAACAGAAAACAGATGTCAACGATTTAATGGCTGGTTTGTCCATAAATGGAAATGACTTATTTGTGAAGCAGAATGGAAAATCTGGGGGGCTCTCTGAAACCATCTTCTCGGATTCCACTACTAATCCAAGTCATCAGGTTTCTAATGATGCTATTAATCACATTCTTGGTTCTCAAGGAGTCGGGATAAATGCAAGTTCTATGTTTTCTTTGGGTCCTATGGCATATAATATCCCCCCTGGCATGACGATGAATCCAGCATTTTCTTCTCAACCGATAAACTATGGTGCCATGGGGAGTCTTTTTGCCGAGCAGCAATTTCTTGCAACGATGTCTAACTTCCAGCAGTTAGGGAACTTGCATTCCCAAAATTCTGCTGTCGGTCATGCAACTGGAACTCAAGTAGGAGGAAATTATTCGCCATTTCCAGATATTTTTAATCCAAGTATACCTAATCAAACTCCAAGTTCGATGCTGAACAGTTCGAAGAAAGAGGAAACTAGAGCATTTGATTTTATCTCGGTAAGGATATATTGCACTTGATGAAATTTTTACCTCATGCAACTGTGAATTAGTAGTGTCTAGGATGAGTTGTAGCTATTAAAAGTATGCCATGCTCCAGAAAGCGCCATGCGCTTGGAAGCACATGATGGTAGCTTTGTCTGGATTCTTAATGTTACCTTTTAGGATGCTACTAGCTCTTGAAAAGTATACAGTGATAACATGTTTTTTTTCAACTCATCCTTCTCATATTGATCTCCTTTGTACTTTTAATTAGCTTTTTATGCAAAATTAAGGTGTGTTTGATGCATTTCTCGTTTTAGATGTATTGACACTCTTTAGATGTCTCTAAGGTCTGAAAAATGAACTTGTATCACGGTTACCGACTATTTTAGTGCTTGAATCATGGTATCTGAAGTGAGTTAGAACCATCAAAGTATGATGCGCATCAACTTATTAAGAGAAAAAGTATGATATGCACAGCAGCACAGGGTATATCCATGCACACTTAGGCACATGGATAGAGCTTCACGAAGCTTCTCTCATAGATGCTGACTGACCTCCTAAAACATGTACCTTGAAGGATGCTACTTACTACTGAAAGGCCTGAATGCAGACTATGGTGGGATCTAATTATGGTTCCATTCCGATTCTGTACCATCTTCCAAGTCTCCATAAAGTATTGATGTGTTGTTAGTCTCTAAGCTCTGGAAAATGAACTCTTGCGACTTGATTAACTGACTCGGTTTTTATAATTGCGTGACTTCTGTAGAGAAGTTGAGTCTATTGTACTTCATTCTTCGGGGTGGCATTGCTTAGCCTAAGATCAGTTGCTCAGTCTACCTGGTATGAGATGTATGTTTCAGTCTGAGATCTTTGAAATATGCTAGAGATTGGAGCTTTGTTTGTTTTTTTTTTTTTTGTGGGGTGGGTGTCTACTTAATTTTGCCTAGGAGCAGAAACTTCTGACCCGGCCGCACTTTATCTCCTCTGGGAAAATTAAATGGTCCCTAAACTATCTGCCATTCAACAATTTAGTTTTCGAAGTTTCTTCAAGCCAATTTAGTCTTTCCAATTACACTTTGCTAGAATGGAGGGCTACTTTTTGTGACACATTCGCAAACAATGTCAACAAAAGCTGCAGTGTCTACATTTAGCGAATCTAGCGACTTCTTCATTGCTAAAGAATGTATATACAGGGGTTTTTGTTATGCTGTCGTAGTTAAAGATGATACCCTTTCACACCAAACTGGCCGAAAAAGTAATTATGGGACTAAATTATTTGATCGACTGTTATGCAAGGAATGTTGTGATTATTTGTGTTTTCTCTGATTCTCTTGTAAGGCTGGTTGCTATTTTTGTACTTGCAGTTTATCATACCATGAAGATTCATCTGGAAAGATAGAGATTTCTTTTTTCATGCACTAGGTTTTGAACTTCTAATAACCCTATGAAATTACCCATTGCTCGTTCACGCTTCCCTTAATAGGTTTTTGGATTTCTTTGTTTTCTGATATCACTTTCCGGCACTCCCTAGCTTCTCAAACCATTTATAATTGTTTAGTTCGATATTAGTTGCATTGGGGCAAAGATGTCAAATTTGATTCCTGGCTAAGGAATGAGATAGTTTCTGGCACATGGGAGAATCATAGAGGCTCAAAGTGCTTTCTTGTAATATTCTTACTCGAATGCAGTCGTTAACATTGCTTTCCCCCTGTCCGTTTTATTTCTTGAGGAAGGAGGGGGGAGTGGTTAATGGTATGCAGCATCAACAAACTTTCTATGGCTAAATCGAAACTTTCTTTTGGTTTTGCAGGATCATCTAGCAGCAGCTCGTGACCCAAAGAGGGTAATCTGATATAAATGCCGATCTCTTCTCCGCCCAAGGCTGGCCGTTGCTATCATGGTTGTGGCAGGGTTGACTCTTCCGTCAAGCGAGAGGATTAGATATTCTTTTGCAATAATGTTCTATTTGTAGAGGGTATACTGTGTATAATTTGAAGCTGCATCATAATCATAGAACTTAGGGGTAGGATCCTAGAACGGGAATTGCAAAAAGATGACAATCTCTTACGGTTGCTCGTGTTGCTTATGCAAATGCGATTGTGCAGTGAGCTTGACTTGTTTATCGCTTTTATATTTGGTTGGCAAGAATTTTGTATAGACCTCCATTTCGTATAATAGTACCGCGGTACTCTGAAGCTTTATTCAGTGTTACAGTTATTGAGATTTAGTCTCGGTGATTATTAAGAAATAGTTGGGTCCGCAACTAGATTTCAAGAAGAACTGAAGAGCCAAAAGCAACAGCAGATGAGGGAAAGTTATCAGACGTCTTGAGAAAGATGGTAGCAACTGGGACGTACGAACACCAATTTATTTATTTATTTATTTATTTTGGTAAAGTACGAACGCCAATTAGTCAACAAATCAGGAAAGATTGCATTAGAATATGAGCTGAATCGAAGAGGCAAAGGGTGAAAGGAAAGAAGAGATTGTATAAAGAAACTTGTCCACTCGAGGACCCATACGGCCAAGGCAACCTCAACCAAGATCAAGGCCCTTTTTGAGGCTGATTTTACGGCCAACTTTATGTTATTGCGTCTGCAATTGGTTCAGTATGTTTGCAACCTTGGTGCCTTCTTTTCGCTGCACCTTGCAAATTATTATTATTATTATTAAAAAGAACTGTCTTGATTGTTTAGGCGTTCGTTTAGCAAGAGCGTTGTGGGGCCTCATGCGTTAACTTTTTCAAAAGGATCTACTTTCTCAAAAATGGCATGTATTATGCTAAATTTACAAATTTTGCAAGAAGATATCTCTCCAGAGCTTATTTCACTCCCTCACTAATGATTGCTATATATCATGCGCAGCTTCATGATCGATTTGACACTCAACTATTACCGTCAATTTCTTTCTAAGTTTTTAAACATAAAAGTTACAAGAACGCTGCTTATCGATGATCTGTTGTACCTTTTACCACCTTGATTGTTAAAATTTCTTTCTTTTTGCGTACTTTTAGAATGTTTCATATTCTTCGATGAACTTTAGTGGTGAGAGATAAGACTTTTATGTAAGATAAAGCAGTTCGACATTTTTTCTTGTGAAACCAACTAATTGAAATTTCAGTTTCAAGAAAATTTTTCAGTCAAACAAACACGTCGAGGAAAGTAGTTTTGCTTTTCAGGGATTCACGTATAACATGTATCTATATCTATACTACCAATAAAAATATGGATGCTGTAAATCATTTTTGGACGATTATGTCTTCCGTTAATTACGTCAATTACATTCTTACCCTTCTTTGATTACTTACTCCCTTTTAAATTTTGATGAAATTAAAAGAATATTGAGTAATGAAACTATTATATACATTGAAAAATAAAAAGTGTGATGAGAAAAAAAAAACATAACAAAGAAATTTCTTTATTTTTCTCTTTTTAATTTGGTTAAAATGAAATGAACATTAGATATTGAACTGGTTAATGAGAACTATGATTTTTTTTCTTGCATTTTTAGGTTAGTAAATAATTAACCAATTGATAAACTGAAAACAAAAACAAAGTGAAAAAACTGAAATACGTGAAAAATCACTTAAGAAACAAAAAATTATTGGAAAATATAACAGAAAAAAAAAACGAAGGGGGGTGGTTAAATATGCATTATAAACCAAGGCTTAAATATGGTGCCAATTTGAACTGAAAATATGTTCGGTTATTGCAGTTGAAGACCAGGTGTTTTGTATTTTTTATTGATGAAATGCAAAGTATCTGATTTTGAAAATTACAAATATTAACCATAAATCAATTCAACAGATTACAAAAACAAAGATGCAGATTCATTCTTTTAATTTTTTTCATTTGCTTTTATTTTCAGCAGTATCATTAAACATTTCTTCTATCCAGAAGCCTACAAATAATATTTTAAACATTGAACTGGTTACAGTTGCAAATATCATATATACATTTCTTCTAAAACAAGTCACAAAAGAAATAAAAACATAGTTGAATTACATTATTTTGATCCCAAAAAAGATAATAATATCACCTCAAGTATTACTTTCGACTATATCCACTTGCAATGGACGAGTGTTATGCTAGTACCGAGAAAAAGGGAAAATAGAATACCTTTCAACTTAATTGCGCACACACACCTAAACATCAACCCAACTCCACCATCATCACATTGGCCCATGTTGTCAATTCTAGTCCCCCAGTAAATCTACCCTTTAACCAACAAATTAAGAATGGAACGAGGGGCATGGCAATTGGAACCCTCATTTTGTGTGTAAAGTTCGAATTTAAGATTTAGTCGTGAAACTTGGGGATACTACTTATGGAGATTTCAGGAGTAAAAAGTTGTTTTTTTTTTTAGAAAGAGAGAATTGCATTAGAATTCAAAAGGTTACAAGGTTTTCCAAGAAGCCATTCCGGCTTGGAAATAACAGATAGGTGACAGTGTTCCGTTAGCTAAAGTGCATACCGATATACAGTTATCCAAAAGCAGGCAAAAGAAAAATGCATATTAATCAAAAGAAGGATTTAGATCACAAACGCAGTGAATCCTCATTTACCCAATCCTGATAGACTGTAATGCGGGCGTGACATGCAAAAGATGCGAGTGATCTGGCCTCCTTCAGCTGCATGGCTAAAGCTCTGTCAATACTACAAAAGTGCAAATTGTTCGTTACGTAACATACGTCATATAAAACCGGTGCCACTGGATCTGCAACATCTTCACTATTTGTCATCTAGGAAAGAAGAAATTTTGAGTCAGTAAAGATTTTAAGGTGATTGATCTTTTTCCACTATGCCCATGATACAACAGATAGTAATCCCTTGGCTTGAGCAGTCATCCAATCAGATGCTAAAAGGGATATTGCCGCAGATAACAAGTGTTGTAAGGATTCAGAACTGAGAGCCCTCTTCCTATTTTAAGAGATTTTTTTTATCAAAACACATGGCCAGGAATATTTTTATAGGTTCTAAGATGGGGCAGGAACACGGGTTTTGGTTACTATGAATTATGTATGGGAGGCCTAGACTTATAGTAGTATTGAGGGGTGTATGTGAAGAATTTTTGGAGGTTTCTGAGCTTGTGATGAGGGTAGACAATTCATGAATATTTTGTATAACAAGGTTAGGGTTAAACAATATTTGGCAGAAAATTTGGTGGTTTCGGTGAGTCCAAATACACCAAATTGTGATGGATATGGATAAAGTTTTGTGTCTAAAAGAGCTTTTAAATTTGGTTGACACAAACCAGGCAATGAGCCATTCATGAAACGGCCTCCTAATTATATCAATTTTAAGACCTGTTGGACCCCTAAACCAGATAGGTCTGACTTTGGGGCATAGAAAGAACAAGTGATCCACATTTTCTAGTGCATTTGAACAAAGGGAGCACATGTTTGTTGTTGAGAGGTTAAAATAGCTAAGGTTTGTGAGGGGAGGTAGTCTATCCCAAAGGAGTTGCCAAATGAGGAAACTTATTTTGAAAGGAAAAGGTAGGGACCAGATAATGTTCTAGGCGATAGCTGAGCATGGGTTTTCCTTAATTGTTGCCATGTCAAAAAGCTCTTTTGTTTTTGCCTGGTAGAGATATTGGTAAGCCGAGGTTGTGGTGTATATGCCGGATGGTGTAAGCCTCCACACCCGTTGGTCAGTGATAAAGCGTGGGGATATGTGAATGGCTAGAACTTTTGAGACCAAATCAGGGTCAAAAATTTGTCTGAGACGACGTTCATTCCATAAACCATTAGAGGTTAGGCTTTGAACCACGACAGAAGACAGAAGGGTCTACGCAAAAGCCCGCATTAGGTTCAGGTATCTTTTCGGAGAAGGGAATCCAAAAGTCATTCCAAATTGAGATCTGGGATCCCGTGCCAACTTGCCATCTTAAGCCATCTTTGAGTACCTGTCGCCCTGCGAGAATACCACGCCATCCCCAAGAAAAGGTTGCCCTTTGTTAGGGCTGTGCAAGTAATTTGTGTGAGTGCAATATTTGCCCTACATTATCCGAGCAATCAAGCTTTCCGGCTCTATCCAGATTCTCCAACTTGTTTTTCCCAAAAGCACTTGGTTGAAGAGAAAGATATCCTTGAAGCCTAAACCACCGAGATGTTTGGGGGGCACATAAAGTATGCCAGTTAGGCCAATGAATACCTTTCTTATGTGCATCCCCCGAACACCAAAATCTGCCAATAATTGAGTTAATAGCTTTGATAACATACTTGGGGAGAAAGAGAACCTGCATGTGGGAAATGAGAAGGGATGTGAGTACTGAAGTAACAAGGGTAGCTCGGCCTACTTAAGGAGGCAGCCTTTCCAACCAGCACATCTGTTGTGAATTTTCAGGATGAGTTCTTGGAAGAAGATTTTCCTATACTGTACTATATCCAGGGTGCTTCCCAAGTATTTGCCAAAATTGTCAGTGGTTGAGAGACCCATCATCAGGCCTATAGCCACTGAGTCTGCTGAAGTAGCGTTCGGACTTAGAGTAATTGCAGATTTTCCATGATTGATTTGTTGTCCAGATTCTAGACAATATTTGCTCAAAATGGTCTTCAACTGAAGGCAAGATGTTGGGGTAAATTTAGTGAAAATCATTGCATCATCTGCAAAGAAAAGATGGTTTATAGGCAGACTACGAATACAAGCTTTAATGCCTGGGATGGCGCCCAACAGCTGTGTTTTTCTCAATGAGGCAGATAGGACCTCTGCACATAAGATGAAAATATACAGCGACAGAGGGTCACCCTGCCTGAGTCCACGTGTTGGTTGAAATCTTTCTGTCGGTGTGCCATTGAGTAGGATCTCATATGATACACTGTTAACACAAGACATGATTAATTTTATGATATGAGACAGAAAGTTAAGTCTTGTGAGCACTGCCTCCAAAAAATGACCAGTGTATCCTATCGTAGGCCTTACTCATGTCCATCTTGATAGCTCCCAAAATCGTCTTTGAGGCTTTTGTGCGACGTATCTTATTTGTGATTTCTTGGGCGATAAGTATATTATCACCAAAGTGTCTCCCGTTAACAAAAGCGTTCTGCTGTTCTGAGATAAGGTGATTGAGGAAAGGTTTTATCCTATTTGCTAGTGTTTTTACAATTACTTTATAAATGGTATTGCAAAGAGAGATGTGTCTGAAATCGTTCAGGGTCTGAGGTATCGTGCATTTCAGGATTAGCACTAAGAAGGTTTTTTTATTGGTTGTTCTAAGAAGAAAACCCGATCGCAGAAAGAAAAGAATTGCCGCTTTGATAGGTCTGTGAAGAATATCCCAGCACTGCTGATAAACCACTGCTGGGATCTCATCCGGACTAGGGGCTTTAAGTGGTTTGATTTCAAAAGGAGCTTGTTTGACTTCGCTAGCCGTGAAAGGTTTCGACATCCAATCAGCTTGGTGGGGTAGTAGCGACGATTGCAGATCATAGAATATCCCAGCTGGTAAAAAGTTGTTGTTTAATAGCTTTAAGACAAAAAAAAACTAAAAAGTTGTTGTTTAATAGCTTTAAGCCAAAAAACTATTTTTGGCCTAAAGCTATCATTAGTCAAGTGTAATGTGCCATGTGTTGAGGTAAGAAAAGTGTCATTTTATTTGTTTGGGTGTTAGTCTTTAAACCTGGCATCTAACTTATTACAATTAAGGTAGTATTTTTTTATTTTCTATTTTTTCAATCTGGAGAAAAAAATGCGTTCGGCACACAGTTTTCATTTTTTTTCTTTAATTTTGAAAATTAGTTTTTAAAACATGATTGTTTTTTAACACTCTCATTTAGAAGTTTTGGGTTTTTATTTTTGGTTTTCATTTTGAGACCACCATCACCCTCCCACCGCCACCAGCCACTGCCTACCACCGGACACCGCCGGCGACCACCGCCGCCACCCCCGACCACCGCCAAAGAAAAACTTCAAAATAAAAATTGGGTTATCAAACACCCAAAAGATAAAACATAAAATAAAAACTGAGTAATCAAACACCTATTTGTTTTTGTAAAAAAATAAAAACTAAACTGGTTTGTGTTTTTTTTAAAACTAAAAACCAAAACTTGAAGTGATTTCAAACAGATCCTTTAAGCCTCAGAAATCCTGGAAACAACCCTAACTAAATCTATTATCTAAAACAAGAATTAGTGCCCATGCGGAAACCATTTTCTCTCTATGAACCATGAAAGAAACCTGAGAATTTTCCATACCAGAAGAGGTATGGATAGCTAAAAAGGTGACTTCTCCTTTGAGTCGGATTACCATATGTTAAACAAACATTCACGCATCAATTATTGGTAAGTAAATAACATCGAGGATAAACAAACAACCTACCAAGTGAATTATGATAGTCGTCACATACCACCTACTCACGTATTATTGGTACGCGCAATGCACTTGTATTCACTTTCAGTGATGTTCACTTATCCCTGAGGTGTTTATTTATCACAGATTAATTTTCAGTAAATGTAATATTCAGTAAATATTGATTCACTCATGTACCATCCACCCTCAAAGGATAACTATCGAGCACCCATAAACAAGTTTGATTAATTTTCACTATGTTAAGATTGGACAAAAGCCTTCTCAGGCATGCCATATATACACACAACATATAATCCCTTTTGCGCAAAAGCCACTGCTCCAATATATTGTCTACGTCACTCCTGCACAATCTCGCATATGCACTGCATGTCACCCTTAATATATAAGCATGCATTGACAATCCTTTGAGTATATGAGCCAACAACATCATGCAAGTCACCCTTAATATAACTAAAAGATAACTTTTTTGTAGATCTCAAATTATAAATAAAAATGAAATTAGCATTTAACAATCAAAATGATAGTTAAAATTAAATAAGTATAACAAGTACACCGATGACATATTAATCACAACTAGGTGAACACTGTTGTTTAAAAAGGAAATATAAAAACAGTGACTATCACAATTAAATAGCTAACGCATGAAATCAGTTGAATATTTAGTTTTTTTTTATAGATAGCAGATTTGCATTAATAAATAAGAGTTTACAGGAATAACATAAAAGCGACAGACATAGATATTGTTTAATTAAGCTACAAAAGTGGTAAAACAAGATCCAAAAGCCTGTCCCTCATATAATAAGTGCTACAATAGCCAGTTCCTATTGGGGGAGGATGTGCCTTACTTGCAATCCGAGCACATTTTCTAGTTTCAATGAACGTGACTGGGTCTCAATAGGTGATGCTGCACATGTCAAAAAAAGGAATATGTAGAATACATATCATATATCATAGGTCTCACCACAGTGTCTTGCGCATCAGTGGCCACCACTGTGAAAGAATATAAGATGAGTCAGTATACATAATGAGGTGTTTGAGTTGATGAAGAGTTGCCCAGCTAAATGAACGTAGTACTGAAAGCGCATGTGCTTCCTTGGGCCCTGAAGCATGAAAGGCAATGTCCAATGTCCGATATGTGAATGATCAGAGGCAGCTAAGATAAGATTAAGGCCTAGAACACATAAGTGACCATTTCAATTTGTAGTAATATATAGATGGAATACATGAGGAAAGAAAAAAGCCCCAGGTGCCATCTGTACTTTGAGTTAGATAGGTATCGTGCATAGTGAGTCATGTGCTAAGGAGATGGTGCATTGAGGTAAATAAGAGAGATTACGCATATCAATGGTAAGGTAAGAAGCTCGGAGGAAAAGGAGACTAAAAACCCGAGCTTGATTTATTATGGTGGACGAATTGAAAGTAACTTGTCGGGATATACACTCATTACGATGTAGCCAAATACACCAAAGAATAATGATAAAGATAGTTTGGAAGGTATTATGATGGGTAGTGGAAGAAGAGGTTTGTTGCAACCAGGCAATTAACCATTCTTTAAATGATGGTATTGGGGTTGTAGGGAGAATTTCGAGGGGACAACTTAACCAAACACTCTGTGTAGTAGGATAACGGAAGAAGAGATGTGAGTTAGTCTCGCCATCCTGTTGACAGAAAGGGCAAAGCGAATAAGTAATAATGCCTTTGGAGTACAGATTCTCTCGAAGAGGTAAGCGATTAATCAGCAATTGCCACAAGAAGAAATGAACTTTTGCCGGAACTTGATTTTCCACATTGAATTCTAAAGAGAGCTCCATAGGTGGTTGCCAGGATTAAAGTTCAGATTTCGGAGTAACATTTTGTTCATTTCCATGTTGTGCCGATTTGACATAGAAGTTTCCGCTAGAAGTAGGGCCCCACATATACTGATAACGAAAGCCTCTGGAAGAAATATAAATGCCTTGGATGATTGACACAATATGGGAGGGGAATATAGTAGCGATCAGATTGTGATTCCATTCTCCTGAACTGGTGAGATCAATTACACGATCCAATTGGTGTGTTGGTAATCTAAAGGAAGAGATTTGTTGTGGATGAAAACCCGGTATCCAGTCATCTGTCCATGTCTGAATCTCACTTTCGTCTCCAATTTGGCGACGAATATCCAGCATATGATTTTTTTGACCCGCTAATATACTGCGCCATCCCCATGAGGCTGATGTACAGATTTCTACTTCCAAAAAGGATTAAGTTATGAAGTATTTAGAGCGAAGAAAAGTTGACAGTAGTATATAGGGTTGGGTAAGGATCCTCCAACTTGTTATAGCTAAGAGAGAGAGGTTAAAAAATTTAGAAGAACGAAAACCAAGTCCACCTTGGGACTTAGGTCCGCAAAGCGAGAGCCAATTAACCCAGTGGATACCATACTCTAAATGCTCCCACGCCACCAGAAGTTGCTCAAAAATACTATTAATTTTCTGACACACATGTGAGGGAAACACCGTGACTTGCATGTCATACGTGAGAAGAGAGGATAACACAGATTTGATGAGCGTAGCTCTCCCGACTTCATTTAGAAAAAGACCTTTCCAGCCAGCACACCTATTCTGAACTTTATCGACAAGGGGTTTAAAGAATTCTTTGCGACAGGTAACGATATCCAAAGTTATGCCAAGATAAAGTCTGAATTTTGGGGAACGAGAAATCCCTAAAGTCGAAGAATAATGTATACGGAGTGGTCCAGAACAGTTCGCACTGCGGATCAAACTAGATTTTAAGAGGTTGATTTGTTGACCCGAGTCAAGAAGGTAATTGCAGAGAAGGATTTGGAGTAGTTCACAACTGAGGGGAGTCAATTGGAAGAAGAGAAGTGAGTCATCTACAAATAGAAGATGGGTTATACTAGGGGAACGTGGAGTGAGTTTGATGCCGTGGATGCCACTATATTCTTCTGCTTTGATCAAGTACTGAGATAACACTTATGTACACAGGATAAAAATAAAAGGCGAAAGAGGGTCCCTTGTCTTATACCACAAGACAGAGTAAATAAAGTAGTCGGTGCACCATCAATGAGTATAGAATAAGTAACTGTTGAGATACACTGCAATATTAGTCGGATCATATGAAGAGGGAAACCAAATTGAAGGAGTACAGCCTCAATATAATCCCAACGTAATCGATCATAAGCCTTACTCATATCCAATTTGATAGCACCAAGCACTTGTCTCCCTTTCTTATGAGTGCGAATTTTGTTCGCCAATTCTTGAGCAATAACAATGTTATCCGTGATCAATCGACCTTGAGTTAAACGCATTTTGTTGTGGGGAAATCAATGAAGGAAAAACCTTTTTTACGCGATTGACTAAAACTTTGGTAATAACTTTATACACGGTATTGCAAAAACTTATCGGTCAAAAATCATTAGGTTGAGAGGGATTCTTAGTTTTGGGAATAAGAGTAATAAAGGTGCGGTTGGTGTCACGAAGCATATGACCAGATTTAAAAACGGGTAGGGCTGCTGAGGAGATATATTGGTGCATAAAAGCCCAACATTGTTGATATACCAAAGGGCAGGATGCTGTCCCGGTGATTTTAGAGGTTGTGTTGGAAAAGTGTGACTTTAATTTCTTGGGTCGAATAAGGGCAATCCAGGGTTAGTTTTTGATCTTGAGAAAGTGCTGAGGGAAGTAAGCCTACTGTTAAGTCTCGGGGATAGGTACTATTTGAGTAGGACAAAGTAACGAGGTAAAGTAGAGCAAAAAGCAGTTTTGAGTTTCCTGAGCTGAAGAACATAAGTGACCACAAACATCATGAATTTGGGAGAAGTTATGAGTAGGGTATTTCATGGAAGTGGAGGCATGAAAAAATCTAGTATTTTTATCCCTTATTCGTAACCAATTAATTTTTTTATCGTTGTGCCTAATAAAGTTCCTCAGCATCCAATAACCAATTAAGTTGTTGCCGAAGAGTTTGTTCCTGCTGAATAGCTGTGGGGTAGGGAGTAAGATGTTGCCAATCCCGAAGTAAGGATTGAACTGAAGAAATAAGAGTTGTAAAGTTTCCAAAGGATTCACGATGCCATGAGGTGAGGTGAGACATCATGATTTGACCCCAACGAGCAATACAGAAAAAGAGGGGATCCCGCAATTTCTGTGTTCCATGCTGTGTTGATAATATCAATACCTGATTGATGACGAAACCAGAAAGCTTCAAAATTTTGACGACGAGGTTGCCGATCACGAACTGAAGAAGAGATGTCCAGAAGTAGCAGAGTGTGATCTGATGTTTGGATACCTAGATTGGTAACTGTGGTGGAAGGAAAGGATAGATTCCAAGCAATATTACAGAAACCTTTGTCCAATTTTTCATAGGTACAGCCATCACCCTGACGACCATTGCACCAAATAAAGGTAGGCCCCGTCCATTGTAAGTTATATATACCCAATGAATGGACAAAATCGGTGAGTTATGTATGGCCTGGAAAGGACTGAGAGTGACGTTCAGTTGAATATTTAGTTACCTTGCCTAAAATGCCAATTTAGTGATGAGGGTGTGTTCTCTGGACAATTACTATGAAGCTCTACAATTTCCATTTCCTCTCCTTTTTTCCTATTTTACTTTGACCATATAATTTAATTAATATCGGGTTATGTGCATGCGCTTGCGAGTGAGCACATATGTTCGTTTTTTGAATCATGAAGAAAGTGAAAGATAGATACGCAACGAACCATTACAAAGAGAAGATACATAAGTACAAATATGAAAAAGGAAAGGAGAACTATGGGTTTACATGCGCGTGTAGTGCATAGTGAGAGATATTAGAATGGAGAGCTAAGGAGTATTAAAGGCAGAAAGAGTATAAAGAATATGAGAGAAAGAGTGTATAAGATGTAACACCCTGGCAATTCGGAGGCTTAACCACTCACTCGATCATTTGCATAAAGACAATAGTATCCTCACAACCCAATGATCAACCATCATCAGAGCAGCTAAACCATTAAGCAATGTAATACTCTCTCATTGTACAATCATAACTGAAAAACTAAATTTTGATATGAATAGTAAACTAGTAAGTTCACCCATGCAGGGGTTGTAATGACCAATACAATAACTAAAAAAACTAACTCTCTCGCTTGGCTCTAAACCTAATCCCAAGCAATCTATCGGTGATCCTTACCTGCAGAAAGGAATCAATTAAGGATGAGCTTTTGAGAGTTCGGTAAGGTCGCTCAAGAACGAAGTGAATGATTTACGAAACGATTCACATATTTAATTTGATGATAAATTTTTAAGGAATTTCCAAATGAATACAGATAATTCGATGACAATTAGGGGAAGAGTTTCAACTAACTCCTTCAATCAGACCAGATAATCATTTTTTGATGCAGAGCAAGCAGATTCAGATGCAACAAAGTCAGATGATATTGACATGAGCACAAGGTAACTAACAGATGAGCAAAGCCATACAGACAGTGCTTACTATCACAATAGACGTCAATTCCCTCCAAAGCACACGAATGCGAAATCTCATGCCAATAAATCGAATATAATAATTGTTAATTCAATGAATTAAATCGATGCTCAATGAGTAACGAATAATGACCATTGATAAGAATTTTTAACGGAAGCTTAAAGCTCCAGGCAGTGTTTTAAAGGCAAAATTACATGTTCATCTCAAACATAACAGAGTTCAAAAATTTTTGATAACAATTCAGAATAAAATTTCACTAAATCAAATTTGAGGAAAAAGGTTTCAGATAGAAGTTTCTTATGTCGATCTAGGTTATGCTAAGAATGTCAATAAGATCCTCTGAATTAACCTAAATTAAACAATTCCATTATTAGTATAAAACTTAGCATCTTAACACTGCAAACCCAATATTAATTGCTTAAACATTGCCCATTTTGACACTCTTAACACAACTCTATTGTTATATGTCTTGTATTTATGTCATACATCGGTTACTCAAAGAAGGTTGCAACTTGACCCTTAGTATATAAGACATCTTGTCCCACATTGCTTGGATAGAGAAGATCACTGCTTTCTCCAAGTATAAGTAAGGTGTCTTGTATTGTGTTTAAGGGCAAGAGAGAAGAGTCTTTCTTTGAGTAGGAAAACAATTGAGAGATACACGTGAGGGAGTGCTGTAAATCTGACTTGTGCAAAGTAGATTTGAGTTCTCTCATATTTCTTGTGTTTTTTTGTTTGGTTATCGTGTTCAATACATATTTATCTAGAGCGATTTCGTAACAAGTGATATCAGAGCTTCCGGGTTTATTTTTGGGCAAAATTGAAATCGATTTCACAGGATAAATATTTAGAAGACATGACCATGAAGTATGCCTGTGACAATTCGATGGGAAGGCAAATTTTGGCATATGGCAAAGCATGGTGAATGATTTGAGCGGTGCGATAGGGGATGTTGAAGCACGCATGAGGAGCGAGCTTGATGCATTTGGAGAGCGCTTCCGGCGGACTGTCGCAAGTCAGGTGAAGCTAATCTTCAATAGATTAGATGATTTGGAGGTAGACAGTCGATTAGCCATACTAGAGAGGAAAGTCGATGTGTTAGCGAAAGAGCTAGATGATTTGATCATGGAGAGGGTCGCCCATTTCACGAAGTGGGAGGTGCAACGGCGTAAGGACCTCAAAGGACAAGTCACAGAGCTCTAAGAAGAACTAGCTGCTTGTAAGAGGGAGTTTACAAGAGCTACGAGGCAGGGGTGTATCGCGGTGTAGCCAAGGCAAAAGAAAATGCCAGAGCCGAGATTGTACGATGGGGCGAGAGAGACGAGGCAAGTGAGTAACTTCTTTTGGCACTTGGAGCGGTACTTTGAAGCCCTCGACATTGATGACGAGGAAGAACAGGTGCAGCAGACTATCGCAAGTCAGGTGGAGCTAATCTTCAATATATTAGATGACTTGGAGGTAGACAGTCGATTAACTGTACTGGAATGGAAAGTCGATGTGTTCACAGAAGAGCTAGATGATTTGATCGAGGAGAGGGTCGCCCATTTCATGAAGTGGGAGGTACAACGGCACAAGGACCTTAGGGGACAAGTCACGGAGGTCTAAGAAGAACTAGCTTCTTGTAAGAATGAGCTTACAAGAGCTATGAGGCATAGGTGTATCGCGGTGCAGCCAATACAAAAGAAAATGCCGGAGCCGAGATCGTACAATGGAGCAAGAGAGGCGAGGCAGGTAGATAACTTTTTTTGGCACTTGGAATGGTACTTTGAAGCCCTCGACATCGACGATGAGAAGGAGAAGGTGCAGATGACAGCCATGTACCTTATGGATAGGGCTATCTTTTGGTGGAGACGCTGCTATACGGATGGGTGTGACGTCAAAACGTGGGAGAAGTTCAAGCACGAACTGAAAAGGCAATTCTATCCAGAAAGTGTCAAAGATATGGTGATGATCAACCTTCAATGGCTGAGGAAGAAGGGGAGCATCTGCGAGTATGTGAAAGAGTACTCAGCTTTGATGCTTGAAATACCAGAGATGTCCGAGAGGCAGCGACTATGCTTCTTTGTTGACGAGTTGCAGTAGTGGATTACCACAGAGTTGGCGAAATAAACCTCACGACTTGGCTTCCGCCATGGAAGTTGTCAAGAGGTTGGAAGACTTCGAGCAACGTGAGAGGCCGAGATCTCCAAGGCATGAGCGTGCCAAAGGTGGGTGAGACGGTAGGTCGAATAGTGGCTCGCCCAAGGCAACCGATGATGAGTGGAATGGGGATGAGGGATGTTGCCGCCATCACAAGGGGGAGAAGAAGCATAAGGGAAGTCGTAATCAGAGTGACTCTTGTGACCACAAGGCTCATTGAGGGCTTAGAAGATAATGCTTCTACTGTGTAGGTCCGCATTGCAGGAGATACAACTGCCTTATGGTGGAAGTGTCGCTATACGGATGGGTGCGACATCAAAACATGGGACAAGTTCAAGCTTGAACTAAAAAGGCAGTTCTATCCTGAGAGCATCGAAGATATGGCAATGATCAACCTTCGACGGCTAATGAAGAAGGGGAACATCCGTGAGTATGTGAAGGAGTACTCGACTTTGAAGCTCGAAATACCGGAGATGTCCGAGAGGTAGCGACTATGCTTCTTTGTTGACGGGTTGCAGTATTGGCTCTTGTCCAAAACTCACACATTTCACCCAATGTTCCACCCTTTTCCTTCTAGCTATACCATTCAAACCTACACAACATACCTACACATTACACGCTTACACCACTGTTCACGCTGCACACACTCTTCTCTCACTATACACAACATATTGACACTGCCTACACACATATGAACACACACAAACACTCAGGCACTCACTGCCTCCATGCCCATGGCTGTGGCTTTTCCCCACGGTAGAACTATGGCTGCGCCAGAGCGCCTACCGATGGCAGCCATGGCTATCCACTTCGTAACCCTTTTATCTTCACACCTACGCACAAACTCTCATTACAGCTGCCACTACTTGCTCTCTCAAACACCAATTTATAATTATATATATATATGTGTGTGTGTGTGTGTGCGTGCGCCCGCGCGCGCTCATATATATATATATAATGGCTTACCAGGGATTCTTGCTATGCTGGAGTCCGATGGTCAGCCTTATCTCTCCCTTTATTTCCCACGAGCACCCCCTTCTTCTCTTTAATCGAAAGTCTCTTGTTTTTTTTCTTTTTCGTATATCCCTCTCTCTATCTCTATTGTGCAATCGAAAAAAAAATCAGTAAGTAAAATGCTTATTTATCTACTATATTCCATCACATTCCAAAGTTAGAGGATTGACACAAATTTTAAAACAAATTAGATGTAATCCCTTTTTATTTTCTAATACCCTCAATTAAAATTAATTTTAACTAACCCTCTTTAACTTACTTTAATAATTATAGCGCCCAACGCCACTAATCCACAACATTTCGGTTAAAAATGTCGCTAAAGTTAACCAAGATATTGCTCAAGCTAATCGCCACAAAAGACCCCAATTGATATCACTTATAACAATTGGTATTCATTTACAACTTATAGTTCTTAAAAATGTCGCTAAAGATCATAAACTATAATGCTTACCGAATCGTAAAGTTTCAATGAATAGTCAGCTAAGATTTTTATCAAAAAACCAGTCTCAGGTCTTGAGATATTACATAAGATATGGAGAGAGGAAACAGAATGGAAATGGAAAATTTAATGAGAGAAGAGCGTAACCAGTAATGTTAGGGGACTAAAAGTAATATGGTCATGTAATCTGTATGGTGGGTGACGACATAGTATTGGTCAAATAAACAGGACCAAATTTCTCTCTCTCTCTTCTCTTCCCCTTATTTTCCTCTCTTCCCCGTCTTTCTGTCGCTGGCAACGGCCCTAGCAACCCACCGCCACCATCACACCCACCGTCCCTACCATAAATCACCCATCTTCCTGCCGCTACAGTGTACACCACCAACACCATGGACGACCACCACAATTTCCACCGTCACGAGCCACCTCCATCACCGGCTGCCGTAAATAGCCATTCCTGCTGCAAACATTAGACCGCCCATCTTTTTCCCCCAGCCACGTCACGAAAACCAACCATCCCCCACCTCATACAAAATTCAACACCGCCACCATCCCATAATCTATCACTGTCACCATCCAAAATCCTAATATCCACACCATCCCTGTTCGAGAGAGGAAAAAAGAACATTTCATGTGGGTAAAATTCAATCGATTTTGGTTAGTAATTAAAATCCACCACTGCCTAATGGTAAGCGTCAATCTATTTGTGAACGTGAAAAGGACAACACTATTAGTGTAAGTATTGGCCCAGCATCAATGCCAACAGCAATTTTGCCATCCAATCTGGCTATACTGTCCTAAGAATTAGCTAATTTTCAATCTGGGTACACTCAGTTTAGCTGTTATTTGAGTTTGCTTATAGTTGTATTTGTATTGCATTTGATTTATGTAATATAAGCTTGTAGACAAACACTAATGAAGAAATAAATTAAGGTGTGTGGATTCAGCTTACTCTAAAACCAAGTAAAAGTTGATTGGAATATTAATCCTCCATTAGTTTTGAGCTTGCTTGGTTCTGTGATGTGGTAGGGAGATCAAGCCATGAGTGGTGGGTTTCTGTATGGTGGCAGTGGTTTTGTGATGGTGCGGGTAGTAATTGATCTGCGACAAAGTTTTATGAGGGTCGCCGCCCAATGAAGGCTGGCCAACGATGAAGTTTGCTGTCAGACGAGGTGATGGAGGTTAATTTCGTGATATGGTAGGGGGAAAGAGCATCGACAATGGTGGGTTTCTGTATGGTGGTGGTGGTTTGTGATAATAAGTGTGCCGATGTGGTGTGGTGGCTTGAGACGCTTTGGTGTTAGGGCCGGCCGGCGACATGCAACAGAGAGGCGGGGAGGAGAGGAAAACAGGGGGAAGGGGGAAACAGAGAAAGAGAAAAAAATTGGTTATGTTTTTTTGACCAAAACTACGTAATTGATGGAGGTGTGTCGCTGATGATAGTGGTGTGGTGGTTGGAGATGGAGCTGAAAGATGATGGATTAATAAAAATTGGTAAATTGAGGATTCTTCAAGAATCATAGTTCTCAATAAGGTAATTTGATCTAGTTTGACTAGGAATGTCAGTGTCCCTCAATTATTGGGAGTTTATATTGTTGTTATATCAATCATCATAAACATTTATCGTTATTTTGGTTCATCTAATGAGAGGAAAACTTAAAAAGTTGATTATGTTAAACTAAAGCCCAGAGAAAATATAAAAAAATGAGTAGAGTATTTGTAAATGTCCATTGGTATATATAGGTCCATATTCAATCAATTTAAACATGAAAAAGAACATCAAAGATCCAAATACAAAATTGCTAACTAAGAGCACAGACAAAAGATAACATAAGAAAGCATTAGAACATTCATTTTTTTTGTTTGATTTACTAACATGGGAACTACATTGAATAAACAAACGTCTATACTTCATCATTTAATGAAAGAGTAATTGCAGTGTTGCTGGGACAATGATTAGCATTTGTCCAAAAAAAAATGGGTCTTCAGAAAAATGTGAATACCAAAATGGAAAGGCTCGTTTTCCTTCCATTATTTAATTTATGTTTTGTTTACATTGTTATCTCAATAAATTCTTTCTCTAATTCCTTGTTTAATTGGTAAAAAGCAATTTTGAGCTCTCAAACGGTTACTTGGTAACGTGCGACTAACAGATGGACTTGGTTGGTACACTTATATTAGTTTAAGGACAAAAAAGCCTGAAATTGGAGATCAAGGACTATGCTGACAAAATGATTATATTTGACAGACGTTTATGATTCTTGTGCCTCGTACGCCGAAATAGTTTGACAAGAAGACAACCAATTGCAACGTCTTTTATAATTTACTAATCACCTAAATGTTTTTTTTTTCGTCACAGGCATTCTATCGTTATTTTGTCTGCTATATTGTCCATCTAAGAAAAACAACGCTTAAAAGGTTATTTCAGTAGAACTAAGCCTGAAGGTGTCAGTCGGGCGGGCTTGGCCCGGCCCAGCCTGTGCCCTACGGGCTTTTCACCAAGATGGGCTGGGGCAAACCTGGTCAATGGGGAAACGGGTTAGGCATGGGCCGAGCTTTTCTCATGAGTATGAGGGCCTAGCCCTAGTCCAAGCCCTTAACCTAAAATTTTTAGGGTCGAGCTTGGGCAGGGTTTGGGCCTTGTCCAATTTTTTTTTCCTTATAACCTTTCTAATCCTTTCAATTTTGCGATAAACATAAGTTTATGATAAAATTGGTTATAGGCCTTCATGCTTTACTCCGGTTTGAGACCGGCTGCTTGTAAACAAACATGCAAATTTGTTTATTTTTTAATATATAAAAAATTAAAAAGTGAAGCATGTTCAACTACATATTTACTTTAAATATAAGTGATTTGTTTAAAAATATCTACGGTGCCAATGTAAACAATATTTAAAAAACAATTATTCTTAAAGAAAAGGAAAAGAAAAAAGAAAAAAAATTACCATCTGGAAGATCTTCAAAGCTGTCATTGTTGCTCTACCTATCATTGATTGGTTTATCTTTACTTCCGATATTTTACCATCAAGATACTCCTTCCAACAAACATATAACTCCGATGCTAAAAAATAAGATGATTTCTCCTCTCATCAACATCCTCTCGCTCATTTAAAAATACGATTTTAAAGTAACTGTAGAGGCTGGCACATGTAGTATATCACGTGCAATTTGAAATAAAACACAATAAACTTTTTCATTTTAATTTCAAAAAGTTATTAAATTAGAATTCTTTTACTTATGTAAGGACAACGAGGCATAATGATTGGTACTTGCACATGAACCAATTTCATTGAAAAAGTAAAATGAAGAAACATGTAGAATACGCACGTGTATGTCAACAGAATTCTGATAACAATTATAAAGGTTTCCCAACGACGAACTTATAAAAGTTGTAAGCAGATATGTTGCTTTTGACCCATTGCTCCCTTTTTTTGGAGAATTTTTTTTATTGCATAGTTTACAGCATATAACTTAAACTGAGGGTTCAAAGCAGTGGCAACAATAAAAACTATAGGCAATTATGGCAAATATTCCACTATCACATTAACCATTACATTTTCTCTCATTAGCCTAAGCCGATAGTCATTTAAGTATTTAGAAAGAGGACGTGGGTCAATATGTACGAGACAATAGAGTCAGTATGTACGAGACAATAGAACGACAGACTTGTAAAATATCTCCAATTAATCAACTAGGTATTCAGCTAACTGCAACTCATCAGGTCTTGGCAAGCATTGTGAGAACTTGATTAGTGTGCAGTGAATAAAAACTTATTTGTATATCATAACATGCAAAAGCAGAAAAATGTAACAATCTTACTAGACAAATTATATTGAACATACGAAACTTGAAATTTCTCGGCTCGAATAATCAACATACGTAGCAATAACCCTTGTTTAAAAATAAGTGGGTCTGTAACAATCAAACCATCTTGAACAATCAAATTAATTATGTGACAAATACATTGAACATGAATTTTTTTTCCATTTAGTATAGGCTTGAGGTTCGTCTTTAACAATTCAACAACAACATTATTATTAGAAGCATTATCAAAATTAACACTCATTAGCTTGTCATCTATTTAGTATATGCTACGCATGTAATTTCAGCAACGTGTAATGCATCATGTGAAAGTGGAAACATTTTAAGCTCAGTGATTCTCTTATGTTTATCCTAGGCAACATCAATCTAATGTGCCGTTACTCAAGAATAGTTATGTATAATATGAGAAGATCTCCAAATATCAGAGGTAAGGCTAACCTTACCATCAAAGTTTTAAAAATAGTTGATTAAGCATTGGGCGATAGCATATTATCTCAGTACGTCAGACTTAGTAGTATTTCTATGAACCTTTATATACAAAGATAAACATAATTATTATATGCATATCTAGCATATTTTTTATTAGGGTCAAATACACGTAGGTACCCTGAAACTACCACAAAGTCTCACTTGAGGGTCTTAAAGTTTAATTTTTACACATAAGGGCCTGTAACTCCAAATTTGCAACAAGTAAGGGCATCCGTCTAAATTTCTAACGGTTCAGCCCTTTCCGTCGGGGCATTTTTGGGAACTCATATATTAATTTTTTTATTGTAAAATCCCTTGATTTTTAAAACCCTAATCTATTAATATTTGGAACCCTAAAATTGGCATTGTTTCACTCATACCAATCCATGGCCTTTGGAAGTAGATCGGGTATAGCTGGTGGCCTTATTGGCACGGCGGCGAGGGCATTGCCCGTCTCGGTGGTGATGACATCGGCTGGTGCCACGATCTGGCCGAAGAGGAGATCGCCGGTCCGGCGATGGATGGAAGAGGCTTCGATCGGATCATGCGGTGGAGCTGCACACAGACCTAGCAAGCGCTGTGCAGGTAGATCGGATTTGATGGCCCACCGTTGATTGCCTGCTCCCTGCGGAGCTGCAGCTGGCAGTGACGGTGAGCTCCGTCTGGGCCGACAGTAGTCGCAGTCGGTTGTGGTGGACAACAACGACTCTTTTCCTGTGGCTATGGTGACTCAGAATGGTGACGTTGATTTGGAAGCTGGTAGCGGCACGACTACGGCGATTAGCACTATTGCTGGTCATGGTGGTGATGGCACGAGTCCGATGGTGGCGCTGTTGCGTTTTCTATTCTCTCTCTCTTTTGTTGAGATGTTGTATCTGCTTCGGCCCCTTCACGGCGATGGCTACAGTTCCCGACGATGGCCCGCGATTTTGCGTCGATGGCGACTCCGGTGGCGTGTGCGTGGCCGGAGTTTGAGCTGGGGGTCTCCACAGTGCGGTGTTGGTACTGTGAGTTCCGAAAAATGAGTTCTCAAAAATGCCCCTGAAGAAAAGGGCTGAACCGTTAGGAATTTAGACGGATGCCCTTACTTGTTGCAAATTTGGAGTTACAAGCCTTTATGTGTAAAAATTAAACTTTGAGACCCTCAAGTGAGATTTCGTGGTAGTTTCAGCGTACCTACGTATATTTGACTATTTTTATTATTATCAAAGTTAAAGGTTCTTCATTGTGCATAATTCAGCAATATCATCTCTTTATTGTCAGTGATTGTAATTAAATAGCTTACCCTCAAATTATAGTTGTGTTTGGTTGTCATCAACAAGGCCTTGTTTAGTTACACATTGTTAGAAACGATACTTACATTGAGATTTGGAGACGCCAACAACCATAACCATTGTAAAACAATCCCAAAACTTACCTACCTTTCAACTTTCTATTTGTCTTCTGGACTTTTGGTGGATTTGAGGCAGGATTGCTCGGGTCCTTCCTCTCCACGACCACTCAGTAAGTGAAAAATGGGCATAGGAGTATTAGGCTATGTTTGACAAAACTTTTTTGTTTGATTTTTTAGTTTTTAAAGAGCAGCTTAATTTTTTTTTTGTTTACAAAAATAAGTGGGTGTTTGATAACCCTTTTTTTGAGTTTTTTTTGGGTGTTTGGTAACCTTTTTTATTTTGACTTTTTTTTGGGTGGTTTGCGGGGTGGTGGTGGGGCGTAGCGGTGGTTGACGGTGGTGGCCGGCAATTGTCGCGGCAGTGGCTGGAGGTGGCTGCCGGCGGTGGGCGGTGGCTGCTGGCCGGCGGTGGTGGCCAGAGGTGGCTGTCGCTCGGTGGTGGTTGCCGGCGGAGGGAGGTGGCTGTCGGGCAGCGGTGGGCGGTGGCTGTAGGCCTGTGGTGGCTGCCGGAGGTGGCCTCCGGCCAGTTGTGGTGGCCACCGCCCACCGCCGCCCAGTGGTGGCTGCCGGCGGCCGGTGGTGGCTGCCGACGGCCAGAGGTGGCTGCGTTGTGGTGGAGGTCTAAAAAAAAAATTAAGTGAAAAAGAACTTTTTTTTCTTTTTTTTACTCTACAATTTAAAAAGTGGTTTTTTAAATTGAAAAAAAAATGGTTACCAAAACACTTCTTTTTTTTCAATTTTTAAAACTGAAAAAAAGAGCAAAAAAAAAAGAGTCTCAAACATAACCTTAGTGTCGTCAAGGGCTTTTAGGGCTGGACCGGAATTGGAGGCTCGCTTGACATAAAAAATGAATGCAGGTGACCGATAAGTGCAAAAGAAAGGTTTCATAAGAACAGTGGTATCTTTGTTTTTAGGAGACCGCTTAGCATTTGTCTCTTTGCGGAAAAACTGTTTGTGATCATTCCTTGATTGAACAACGGGTCAATTGCACTAGGCACCCCGAAGTTTTCACGCGGTAGCGTGCTGCATCACAAAGTATTTTTAGTTATCTACTATCCCAAAATCGCATAAGTGTGGTGCCCAACACCTTCCGTCCAAATTTCGGCCAACAGCCTCACCAGATAAGTAATTAAACTTTAATAAGAGGGCATTTTGGTTATAAGCTTAAAAAAAGGGAGGGAAAATTGCAATGGGTTTGTCAGGCAGAGGCATGGGGCTGTTGCTGCTGTGGAGGGCGGGGGAGAGAAGCGGAAGGAAGAGAGGGGCTCGGCATCGCCGACAGGGGGAGGGACGTTGCCGACGGAGAGTGCGGCTGTTGCAACCGCGAATTCTTGGTTATTGAAATGCATTACTCAATGACGAGGGAGGGACTGGTTGTGGGGTCAACGTCGCCAACGAGGGAGGGATTGCGGCGGAGAGTGCGGCCTAAGATGCGAAAGAGGGGCAAGGGACAGCGGCGCAGGGTTGTTGCGACCGTGGGGTGATAAGAGACTCTGCCGGCGTGAGATGTAGAAGGAGGAGCGCGGGGCGAAGGGGAGAGAAGGGGAAGGGAGGCAGGGGAAGAGGTCGGCGTCGCCGACAGGGGGTAGGGGTGCTACCGGCTGAGGGGGGACACCGACGTGAGATACCGACGCAAGGGGTTGGCGATGCAAACGGCTGATAAAGATTATGGTTTTTGTGATGTTCCAAAAATGCCCTCATAACTTCAGCTTATTAATTTTTTTGCCGAAATTTGGCCGGAACTTGGACGGAGGGTATTGGGCGCCACACTTATGCGAATTTGGGATGGCAGATAACTAATTTTTTTTATGGTACAGAACGCTATCGCGTGAAAATTTCGAGGTGCCTGATGCAATTGACCCACTGAACAACGGACCAAAAACAGTAGGCATCGGAGCAGAAGGGCAGCAGCCAGCAGAAAAGGTGAGACCAACACGCCCACTGTTTGCAACTGTTGTCGTGCATCGTTCCTTGTTCCCTCCTCGCACATGATCTCGGGATTCCAGGTCTAATCCCACGGCTCTCAACCATTCTCAGCCTAAACAGGGGCCAATGGGCTACGAGTTCGAAACTCCAAGATACCGAAAAAGGCGGGATTTTTCCCACAAATTTACCATCAAACTCTTCGATGTGAAACCTAATCCACAGCACTTACCCTGTACTTTGTCTCGCTGAAATCTTGGCCTTTCGCACTTGACTGACAGTTGCCGCAGTGACCACCGCGAAGGGTTCCAGTTCCAGTCCTGGAGGACACAGACGGTAAAAATTGGCTCTGCCGACTCATTTCGAAGCGACGACGTAAGGTCAGGCAGGGACACTAGGACGACAAAAACCCTCGAGACGAAGTAGATTCACCGAGAGAACTCCCCTGCTCAACGAATGGCCGATGACAGTATTGGTAGTAGGGATCGGCACGAGGATGACTCGGTAAACGGCGTATCGAAAGAGGCAGTAAAGGAGGAGAATCGCCGAAAACGGGGTCGTCCGCCACAGAGTAAGAAGAGAGCACATAACAATGGGGTTCCTGCGGAAAAAAAGGAAGAAAAAGTGAACGGAATGAAAGCAGCCGGTAGTCTAAATCGGAAAGATTTGCTGCAGAGTGGAGGGTTGAGGGCAAGCAGTAGGGAAAACAAGGAAATGTCTGGTGGTGATGAAAGTGAAGAGAATGGAATTAGGGTTTCCTTTCCTCAGCAGAAAGAAGAGTTCAATAACAAGAGATCCGCTGGGAAACGAGGACGTAAGAAGGAGGAGAAATTTGCGGAGGAAGAGGAACATGAGGACTACGGAGAAACTCTGAAATCCGGTGGTAGTGGTGGAAAAAGGGGTCCGAAGAAAACGGTGAAATTTGCAGAGGAATGTGGGGGCGAGGAAGAAGAGACGAGAGATGTTACAGCAAAGAAAAAGAGGGGACGGAAGTCGACGACGACAAAGAAGGAACGCAAGGAGGATGGTCTAAAGAAGCGGCTGAAGAAAGATGAGTTTGAAAAAGGAGGAGGAGAAATTGGGGAGGCATTGACATTGAGCAGAGAAGAGCGATATGCGCTTAGGGGCTCGGCAGAGAAGAGGAACGTTGTGATTCCACCAAAAAGACTGAAAGTGGATTCTGAAGTAGTTTCCTTATTCTTTCCCCCTCTATTCGTGCACTAGTTTTTAAATATTTCCTGATCGGTTTCTCTTGTTTGGATTATGCAGGGGTATTTGATTTCAAAAATGTGTCACCAGTGCCAGAGGAATGATAAAGGTCGGGTTGTCCGGTGCACCAAGTGCAAGAGCAAGCGATATTGCGTCCCCTGCATGACTAGATGGTATAATATTCTCATCAAATTGCCTTTATATTTTGGTATAGATAATTGTGCAAGTGATTTTTTTTCCCGACTCCTTCTAATGGTCCACTTGAATTTCAACCTAGATGTTGTTTATGCATTTTCGTTAAGTTGATGTCACAAGAAGCACCTGAATGCCTACGTCATGATAAAAGTAAGCAACAGTTTAACAATATCATTGCTCAATTGCATGAGGAAAATAAGTCTCAACGCATTAAGACCCGCTGTTGATGCACCTTCTCTGTGTGTCTTCTTGCCTTTCTGTAACAATTTGTGAAGTTTCATTTCTCCTGATATGTAGGTACCCTAGGATGACAGAGGAGGATTTTGCTGAGTCTTGCCCTGTTTGTAACGCCAACTGCAATTGCAAAAGATGCTTGCGTTTAGAAGTGTCGGCAAAGGTAGCTCTCATGCTTTGTAATTTCTTGGTATTTTCTTGGATGCACTTCGTTCTACATAGTACTTCACGATTCTTTTCTGAATGTCTGCTGTAGGTCAAGGAGCAGCTAATGTTGGAATTTAGGAATGATGAAATGATTTCGTATTCAAAATATATCTTAGAAGCCCTTCTCCCTTTTGTGAAACGATTTAACGAGGAACAAATGTTAGAGAAGGAGATTGAGGCTAAGATTCAAGGTAATTTTTCTAAACTTTATGTAGAGTGGGCTCGACAGTTCATTACTAAAATGAAGAAGAGGGTGTTTTCTGTACAATGATTTCTATCTCCATAAGAAGATGCTGCTATGATTCATCAAATTGACTGCCTTTTTATGTTGAATGTTGTTGGAAGGTAACAGACTGAAAGTATTATGGCTTCTCACATGATCATGAGTGTCTTCTGTGTTTGCTGGCCATAAAAGTTATCATAGGGCCAATTCCTCCTTATTACTTGCTCGATCAGCTAATGCTTAATTGTATACAAGTTTACTTGCCTCGTCCCTGTATCTTTTGATTTATACAACAGGACTCATAGGAGGTAAGTAGGAATTAGAATGTGAAGCTTTGGAAAGCATATCCACCAAATTGTTTCTAACCGTTTTTCTCCCTTGGGCAGGAATACCATTGCCAGAGGTAAAATTACAAAAGTCAGAATGCAAACAGGATGAGCGCATGTACTGGTAAGTTTTATGGAAGAAATCTGCCCGTTCTTTCCATTAGCGGTAACACAGTGCTCTTCTCTCTAGATTCTAAAAAGATTTCTCCCTTACAATTGTTTCATGCAGCAACAACTGCAAAACTTCTGTTTTTGACTTCCACAGAAGCTGTCCCCTCTGTTCTTATGACCTTTGCCTTATCTGCTGTCGGGAGCTGCGTGAGGGACATCTTAGGGGAGGTGATGATGAAGTGATTATGCATTTTGTTGACAATGGCCTAGATTACTTGCATGGCAGTGCTGCTATGGGTAATGACAATAGTCACAGGCAATCAACAAGGACCAGAAGTTCTGACGTACCTGTTGAAACGACTATGATACATCCAGTTAAGTCAGCATCCGAATGGAAATCCCAAGAAAATGGTTCCATTCTTTGTCCCCCACAAAATATGGGTGGGTGCGGACAAGGCATTTTAGAATTGAAGCATATACTTGGAGAAGATTGGGTCTCAGAGCTGTTAGTGAAAGCGGAAGAAATAGCCAAAGTATGCAAACTCGAAGACGTGCATGATACTCCTGCACAAAGGTGCTCCTGTTTTGATGTGGTGGGTGGAATTGACAATGGCAAAGAAAAGTTGCGGAAAGCCGCTTCTCGAGATGTTTCTGGTGACAACTACCTGTACTGTCTGTCTGCGTCAGACATTGAACCTGTGGATTTGAAGCATTTCCAGTGGCACTGGTCCAGAGGCGAGCCTGTAATTGTCAGCAATGTGCTGGAGACCACGACTGGCTTGAGCTGGGAACCGATGGTCATGTGGCGTGCCTTCCGCCAGATCACGAATAATAACCATGCTCAACTTTTGGACGTTACTGCTATCAATTGTTTGGATTGGTGTGAGGTCAGTTCAGTTTTCTCTTAGCACTATGCTTACAAACTGCAGTTTGCTGCTGTCCCTGCTTATACCCCTTGTAGCTTCTTCGATCCTTATAGTCTTCCATGTGCGTTATATTATACATATGATTCTAATTGATTGTGAGTAAGCACCATGATTTTAAACTTACATGCACGAAGCCCAATATAATAGTTAACAATAAAAAGAATCATGCTCATTGGCAGTGATTTTCCTAAAAGAATAAGTATTGTGGAATATGTATCTGATTATTTCGTTGTATTGCTTAAAACTCGTGACATTATTGTAGTTTCTTAAAATAATCTGTTTTTACCAATCAATTGTAGTCGTAACTTCAGCGGCTGCTGAAGAACTCCATCCTTGATAATTGGCTGCAGTATGAACCGCCAATTAGACTGGTATCGACTAAATGGTCCTTTTATTCTTACTAATCAATGTGATGGAGGACAGTATCACGGTGTTGTAATTGCTGGAAAGGCAAAGGCCAAGTTCTTCGTATTGGAGCTTAGAAATAGGTAGAGGCAGGATAAGGTTTTGAGGTTTAGGAATGAAGAACTGGGTCGTCTTGGGTTCCATGAATGGTGTATGGTACATGGGTTCTATTTGGTTTTAAAGGTGAAGGATTAGAGTTGCTTTATTCAGCCTTCTATTAGGGGACGAATGAAGGAAAATTGTAAATGTTTTTCTCATTCCAAAAGGGGTTTTCTCTTTTTTTTTTTCTTTTTGGGGGGGTGGGGGAGAGGAATGTCTTGCAGGACCTTGCTTAATTGTTTTTTGTTTTCCACTTATCTTCTTTCTTATTTGTTTCTCAATTCTGTTGATGCTTTTTATGCATTTCAGATTTGATCTTCTTGTGGAGAGTTCGTGATGCCTGTATAACAACTTGGTCATCTGGCTTATTTTATTTAATTGTTGGTGCATTGGATAGCCTGCAGTTTGATGCCGAAATATATCATGAAAGATGAAATCTGATCATTTTGCACACATGTAAAAATATACATGGATATGTATTTGCACACATGATACGCACACACACATACCTGTATACATATTGTAGGTGGAACAAATCATATGCCTAAGCCAATAAATATACTTATGCACATTCCCATAAGAACATACATATATGAATACGGTCCTGCTAGGTATAGCAACAGCTTGCATTTTTTGCTCTATATAATGCCCGTTCAACGGTGGATTCTAACAGAACAGGTACCGTAGTGCTGTGAGATGTCAGTTTTTGATGACACTTGCAAGTTGTCCATTGGGTCCTGCCTGTCCTCTTGCCAGCCTTACCATCTCTCACTGTTGCTGTTGCAAACCTTCCACTACCAAATGCTGCTGTTGTAGGGTTTGGGTGAAAAACCAAAATCTCGTATTAGCTATGTTACATGGACTCTTGACAATGCGTGAATTACCCTTTTCGGACACTCGACACTTGGACATGGGTATGAGATGTGTGTCCGACACATCCCATAGGATATACCACTGAGGACACTATGTTGTAGTTTCTTTTAGTTAGTTATTGCTTTGAGATGATCCAAGTTTTAAATTAAACTGATATGCGTAACTTAAAACACTATGTAAACTAAGGAATAACTAAAAAACAAGAATGATAGGAATATTTAGCCGTGTCTCTGTGTCTTGGGTTTTCAAAAATAGATGGATCCGACACTTGGACACGTATCCGACTCAGACACTCGTACCGAGTCCATGTAACATAGCATATTAGATCATTGGTTGAATTTATATACACCTAAATAAAGCCTTAAATGAGTTTGAAGCAACTTTGGAAGATATATTTCACTGTATATTTTTAATGACTTTAAAAAACTTGAGGACACTAGAGTTTTAAAATCAGCTGCTTTCTGTGACTTTCCAATCTAGTTATTCCAGTAGTAGGTACAAATTAGGTGTCATATGCTTGGAAGTATTTTTCTGCCAATAGACTTCGGGGTCTTATCGGAAGAGGTGGCTGCGAAGAGCCACGGCTGATTCTTTGAGGATGGGGTTGTAATGGAAGCAGGAAATAACCCGTGGACTATGTTACATGGACTCGGTACGAGTGTCCGGATTGGATATGTGTCCAAGTGTCGGACTCGTCTAATTTTGAAAATGTAGGACACGGGGACACGGCAAAATGTTCATATTTATTATTGCTTTTTAGTTATTTCGAAGGCAAAAAGGTATTTTATGTGATACATTTGGTTTTCATTGACAACTTGTCTTCTCTCAAAGCAATAACTATAACTAATTAAACAAAAGACTATAAGATAGTATCACAATGGCATATCCTATGAGATGTGTCCGACACATATCCCATACCCATGTCCAAGTGTCGAGTGTCCGACACGGGTACTTCACGCAAACCGAAGAGTCCATGTAACATAGCCTGTGGATTGAGGGGCACCTGGGTCGTGGTTTGTTGCCAACTTGCCAGTAATACTTGCTTTATTGTTGTGTTATCTGATAGTTTCTTTGAGGCTTTCCAGAGTGTGTGCGTGTTCTATTTACTCTATGGAGGCACTCTATCTCTGTATATTTCCTTGTCATTGTTGGAATTTGTGAAGTTCTTGAAAGCTGTTAGTTATTGTCCCGACCAATACTAATGCTCCATACTGGTCACAATTTAAACTGCTAAAGACTTCCATCCTGATGGTCAGCTGCATGTTAACAGTCCCTGGGATATATCTTTTCAGCGCTTTTATTCTTGATCGATGTTTTGTTGGATATTATGGCCTTGAAGGGCAAAGGTGTCTGGTTTTGGAGCTAATAAAGGGAGTCGAGACAGGCAAGATTTTGGGGTTAATTATGAAAAGAGAAATTGAAGAACAAAATTTGTCTTGGTACTATGAGTTATGCGGTGGTGAAAAGTTAAGGGTCTGTTCTCAGGACTGATAAGGGATGAGTTAATTACGAAACTTATGAAGGCTTGAGAGCTTATAGACTGAAAGAGCTTATAGAAAGAAGAAAATGAATTAGGATTGACTTTATATTGCTGAGAACTACTTAAATTAATTATATTTTCCTTATAGAGGGGTAGCATTACATGAGGTCTTGGACTACCCAATAGAATCCAGGTGACTCTTGAGTATAAAACTTTTATGGCAATTTACTTAAGTCATGCATAAATTGTCTGATGCCTGTATACTAAAAAAATGAGACTTCTATTGCACTACTGTGACCCCTGTCCAGCAAAATCTTGATCGAGAAGTACTAAATCAAAGGTAATTGAGACTTTTATTGGTCTATAAACTAATATATGCAAGCTCCTAAGCTCCCCTTGCTTTGGTGCTGGGATAAGTAGACTGCTTTTTTTTCTGGGTGAGTGATATGGGTCCTGATACGAACTGTGCATGTTTCTTTACTGTTTTGCTGCTAATGTGAAGCGGCGGATATGTAAAAGTACGCCTGTTTGGTTCTTGTGCTGTATTCCTTTCCCGTATTTTAGGATTGATATTGGCATGCAGGTAGACATTAATGTGCACCACTTCTTTCTCGGGTATTTGGAGGGCCGATTTGACAATAAAGGATGGCCTCAGATTCTGAAGTTGAAAGATTGGCCCCCGTCTAGTTTATTTGAGGAGCGTCTACCACGTCATAATGCCGAGTTTATCAATTGCTTGCCCTTTAAGGAATATTCACATCCTCGTAATGGCTACCTTAATCTTGCTGTGAAACTACCCAAGAAGTCTTTGAAGCCTGACATGGGGCCAAAGACTTATATTGCTTATGGGATTGCTCAGGAACTGGGGCGGGGAGACTCTGTTACTAAGCTTCATTGCGATATGTCCGATGCGGTATGTCTTATTTCATTGAGTTTAATCCTTATACCTCTGTCTAGTTCAGGAGAGGAGAATTGCTTTTTATGTGTAATTATATACTCCAATTATTATTATTTTTTAAAAAATATGTAAATTTGGGTCTCTCACTATATAAAAATGCATGTAGGTAAGAGCAGAATGTATTTGGTTCTGATCCATCACTTGTGGGCCTGTTATACATTGCATTTAATGAGCAGTGGAGTGTTTGCAACATTTTATTAGAAATCAGTCTCCCGGTCATTTCTTTTTCTGAGGCAAAAGAATGGTGGATCCCAGTTTTGACAAAGAATTAAATGCTCTAGAGTTACTGACAGCAGCCTTGATCACATTTTTGACTTCTATTTAGTGATGGATCAAATAGTAAGTACAGGACTGACTCGACTCAACTCAACTCAAGTGAAAGAGAAAAGGAGTAGACTTGACTTATGTATCGAGGATATGATGCCAATTTACACTATCATGCAAGTGAATGTAAGAGAAAAGGAATAGACTTTCTTTCACTTACGTATTCAGGACATGATACCATTCTACACTATCATTTTCAGTTTTATCTTGTAAAACATTGAAATCGTGTTATGACCATCAAAATTTAGTATGACATACATTTATGTGGTCAATGTTTGCTCCCTCTCTTCTCCCTAGACAGACACCGGTAATGTTTCTTTGTTTGGTTATCCTAGCTTGGTTGTCATGCTCACTTCCCTTCCAACCCTTAGTTTTTTCTTCTTCTTTCTTTCTTTCTTTCTTTGTTTGTCTTCTAGTTTGTTTAATAACTTATATATTGCAGGTAAATGTGCTGACGCATACTCAAGCTGTTACTCTGACGCCTGGAAATCTTGCCAAAATAAGAGAGTTAAAAGAAAAGCACATTGCCCAGGATGAGAGGGAAATTTTTGAAGGTGCCCAGACTTCTGAAGAACTTGTTGATACAACCATTCAAGAACATGGTGAAAGCGAGCTCGCTGGTTTAAATGGGCAAGATATTGTGCCCAAGTCGGAGTCAGATGGGGGCCAGTGCTCCAACAAAGAAGCAAATGACTTGGCAGTATTTGATGTTCAGTCAAATGCAAACATAATAAATAGTGCGAATAAGGTGGAAGGAGGCTCAAACGAATTTGAACGCCCAGAAGTGAGAGACAAAAGTGCTGAGATATCAATTGTTGGTGAGGCAGATTCAGTTGAAGCTTCTCATACAAGCAAAGAGACTAAAGTGGATCAATCTGGAAAGGAAAGTAGTGACCACGCCAATTTGGGTGAAGTGTTAGAAGGTTATGAAAACCGAGATTGTGGTGCTCTTTGGGACATATTTCGGAGGCAAGATACTCCTAAGTTGGAGGAATATCTTAGGAAGCACTACAGGGAATTCCGGCATATTCATTGTTCTCCATTGCAGGAGGTAATATGATGCTTCTTTGCCGAGTATTTGTGAACATTAAGGTTTGCGGGATGATAAAGTTTCGGCACCATAAGGCGAGACAGTTTTTTACATTGTTGAAAAATTGGTGGAAAAATGACTTGTTTTTATTTCAACCTTTATTTTACACATGGAAAAGGGAGCAATGAGTATACACCAGTAGTAACAAAGAAACTGAAAAGGGAGAAGCAATGGAACAAATATCTGAAAAGTAGATAATTCCTTGGAAAATGACGAGTCCATTGCAATAAGTTCTTTAAGCAGCAATCAATGTTGTGTTTCACAAGAAAACATTGATGGCTGCTATGTGTACTTTGTCTACTTGGTCTGTGTAGATTAGAAGGGGAGGTTTACTTGTAATAACAGGTGATTGAACAGTGGTCACCATGAAGACCATCTTTTGATTGCTGATTCTTAGTTACACTTGGTAGGAGCGGGAGCATCACTATTATAGAAGGTCCTTGGGGGAGGAAGCAAGGTTCCAAGAGGGAGTGTCACTAATATAGGAGTTTCCTTAAACTAAGATTTGATCTGATGTTTGGATCTCCTGATGCGTTGCACAGCGTTGCAGTGTGCATCTTACTACTGGGATACTTTATTTCAGGACCTATATATGTAGTTGAGCGAGTTTTCTTGTTCTACTGATAGCTCTAATGGATTGTTCAGGAGAAATCGCTCTCAAAATTTTTTGCTTTAATCAAGTCACTACTCACTATGGTACAGATAAGGGTAAAAAAAACTCTTAGTGCTAGTTATATTTTTGGAAATTCTGCGTATATTCTAACCCGAGATGTATATGTTAGAAATTCAGTGAAATCTATTTCAAATCTCAATAAGTGGGGAAACTGGCAGATATGGCCCGGAAGAGGATGATTAGAATTCTAGAGCTTAACAGTTTCACTTTGCGCGAAGCTTTAAAATAGGTGGTAGAAATTACAAATATTCTGGATCTAACTGCTTGTAAGACCAAAGAAGGGTTGAAGCACAAAATCTTGGAGGAAAGAATGCATCCGTTCCTAAATGTTTGTGTTAAAATACTTTTTGTACGCAATATGATCCATTGTTCTGTTATAGAACAATTTAATGTCTAAGAAGCCCTGCATACCATCTGTCATTTTTAATTTGATGTCTTGTCATTCCGCTATTGTGACAGGTTGTCCACCCTATCCACGACCAAACCTTTTACTTGACTGTGGAGCATAAAAGGAAGCTCAAGGAGGAATATGGTTAGTGTTTGTAGCTATATTGGAGATGTTGGAATTAACACCATTCCTCAAGTGTACATGAAAGATCGATGAGGATGTTCAATTTTGGTAGCTAAAGTTTATGCTTGTTTTTCCTTCGTGGTCATTATATATTTTCTTTTGTGCTCAGGCATTGAACCATGGACCTTTGTACAAAAACTAGGAGATGCTGTTTTCATACCTGCTGGCTGTCCTCATCAAGTTAGAAATTTGAAGGTAAAGTTGTCTGTTCCGGGTTGGCATACTTTTATAATTCAATACTTGTCTTAGCTTCTAGTTGGAAACTCTTTGGAATGCGGTGTATATTTCTTCAGTTTGCTGTGGTGGATTTGATAATCATACACTGCGTATTGATAGCTATCACCGTATTGAAGAACAGTTTCTTTCTCAATCCACCCTATTCTGAAGAAAGAAAAAAAAATCCCTGAATGCCATTTTCTTGCGACCATCGCTGCTGCTATCAAATCTTTTTCCCAAACAAGAGAAGGAAAAATTGCAATAGAACATTGTGACCTTACCAGATTCACCGCAGCAATCCTAAGTTATCTGATCATCGCAGCACCTCATCATTTGTGGGGAGGGTCGTCCCAGTTCGTCAGCAGCAGATTCCTTGATATTCAATTTCTTCGCTACTGTCATTCAGCAATATATTCATGTTGGCTTCCTGAGAGGCCCGCTTAATTGCTGCCGGTATTGCACTGCCGCTAGTTTGTTGGGGCTTTCCAGAATCATAATTTAAAGTTGTGTTGTAGAATATCGGGCATCTGGGGTTTGTTTCAATTGGACCTGACGCACCGGGTCATATTTGATTTAACTTTCTAATTTTGGTTCAATGCCCTGTCCAGTTGTTCTGTAATAATGCGCACCTTTCTTTTTTATTGTTTGAGCCGATCCCTATTTTATACCTTGATCCCACTTGAACAAGTTCTTTCTTTCACCTTCAGTAGTTCAGTTTAATTTAAAGCCCCTAAACCAGGACCTTATTGTCGTTGACCAGAGAGAGAGAAGGAGGGAGTGGGAGAGGGAGGGAGGGTTGGGGAGGGGACAGGGAGAGGGAGAGAGGGGGGTGGGAAGAGACAGACTTTTATGCTGACAGCACCTCGTCGTCGTTTATGATACACACACGTGTATGTATGTAAAAAACACCTTTTTGATTTGGACCACATAATCAATGTTTAAGGCTGCCCCAGTTACTTGTTTGTAAATGAAAGCTTCTTTGACCATGCCAACTTCTCTCTCACAACTCCGAAGAGAGGACGACTCGAAGTGACAGCACTTTTCATTTATGCACTTCTGCAAAAGAAAGGTCCTTAAAATAGCATTTGTGGGTCCTTTGATGTTCCGTTGGAAAGTTAAAGCTTCCAGTTGGGCCACATTCGCTGCAGTTTAAGTACCATGGCTACATTATAACTACCCTCAGTGTTAGAAAGGCATTTCAGATGGGATCATATAAGTTTCGTTGTTGGTGTGATGCTACCCTTTAGGTGCTGCACATATTCTTCATCCTCTTGGTCTGTTCTGGTTTGGAGAAGTTGATGCACACCTTGGTGATGATGCACACCTTGGTGATGCAGCACACCCGTATGTTTTCATTCATGGTAACAAACGTCTCCTATGAAGCACGGGTGCGGCTGGGTGCGCAGTAGGTGATATCTCAGTAATTGTTGTAAGTTTGATGCTGCTTGGACACGGCACACGGCTCGGACACGCACTGGGCACTTCAGGGGTCAAAATTGAATTTAAAAAAAGAACGAACCTAGGGTTTCCGGAGAAGGGGGGAGAGAGATAGAAGAAGAAGAAGATGAAGAAGAAAGAGAAGAGAAATAAGAACAAGCAGCGGCTATCGGTGAATGACGACAGCGACGGACGATTGGAAAGAGATGTTGGCAGTTAGCATGTCTGGTAGTTCTAGCGGCATCTGACGAGAGTCGTGGTTTCTGAAGAAGAGTAAGCAGAAGGCTATGTTGCCGATGCGGGTTTCTCAACCCATAACCATACCCTTTATTGCATGTGGGTCATGACAGCTATATATCTTTTCCCAATTTTCTAGTATTTTATTTGGAACCCCCTTACTAGTTATTATAAATAGCCCCAATATTTTATGGTTAAGTAGCACGGACACAGACACTATGTCCCACACTAACACTGACTGTGATTCTGGACACCGCATTTAAAAAATTCAGATTATGGAGACAATAGGACACTGCTGTTTTTATAATATTATTTTTTACATATATATCCCAAAATATGAAAAACAAATGTCATATGCTTCACTTCTGAAGGACGGGTGCTTCAAAAGGGGTGAAGCACCGGGACTGAATGCACGTCAAGTGCGAGAGCTGGTCGGGTGTGTGTCCATCTTTTCTCTCTCTCTCTCTCTCTCTCTCTTTTCCTTAATTTTCTGAATATCTGGTGCGGATAGGATACGGGTCAGGTGCGAATCGGATACTTCTGGTGGAAAACATAATTTCCAAAAGAATTTTCGGGGGTTGAAGCATAGCACATAAGTTTCGGGGGGTTCAAAACATAAATAAGAAAGTTATACTAACTGAATTAAAGTGCATATCGTGAAGAGGGAGGGTCACCTCCGGCAGCATTTCTCGAAAGGTGAAGTCTTCCGTCTTCCTCTCTCTTTGCTATACGATTTACCTTTCTGTCTTCCTCTCTTTGCTGGTTCTGGGTTGTGACTTGGACCAATTTCTTTTGTGGGTTGTAAACTGGACCAATTTTTTCATATCAGCTGTGTGTTAGGTGTTACTTGTTAAGTGTCTGTTCTAATATCTGTTTTTTTTTGGGGCATAAAACAGTGGTTTAGTGTGTTAAAAACAGTGTTTAGTATCTGTTTAGTGTGTTAAAAAAGTGATCGAGTGTGTTAAAACAGTGGTTCATTGTGTTTCAGTTTAATGTCTGATTCACTGCTTAATAACAGATTCAGTGTTTCAGTTTCATTTTTGTCACTTTCAGGCAGTGTGTTAACTTTTAAATGTCAAATATGTCAACCGCCGACAGTGTTGCTACTCTTATTTCTGGTGTCGGTGTTGATGGGACAAAACCATTATCAAAGTATGTGACTAGGCTTGAAAAGATGGTAAAGGGGTTGTTAGATGGTAGTGCAACCTTTGTGGCAAGGCTGCTAATAGCTCGTACACTCGGGTTAGGGCTCATTTATTAAAGATTAAGGGAACCGGGAACTGAACCATGAAAAACAGTGACACCTAGCGAGCTCAACCAAATGCGTTGAATGGAGGATGATGTGCTTGAGAAAGCAAAGCAAAGTGCTCCAGGGATTCCGCCTTTTCCACCAAGTGGCTCTTTGGGTGGAACAAGCAAGTTTTTCCAAAGTGGTCTTCTCCAAAAAGAAGCGAAAGGGTGATGTAAGTGGAAGTGCAAGTTGAAGTCATGAAGGAAGCAATCCAATCAACACTGCCAAAAGAGATCGCTTGCACTCTGAGATTGCTAGGATGTACTATTCTGGGGGTTTGCCAGTGAGTCATATGCCTTTGCCACCGCCAATTCTCTTGTAGCTTATTTGACTCTAGGATACAACTAGTTTAGGACAACTCTTTTACAGAAGGAGAAGGTGAATATCCGAAATTTGTTGCAACCTATTCGAGCCATATGGAAGGTAAAGGGTGTGACTTTTGTGAGCGATGGATGGACCAACCCACAAACGAGGCCAATAGTTAATTGCATGGCGGTAACGGAAGGTGGGCCTATGTTTACAAAGGCGTTGGATTGTTGGGGGGAAGTTAAGGACAAATTTTTTATCGCCTCTTTGGTTCAACAAGGTGACTAATGAGATAGGCCCCGAAAATGTTGTCCAAGTAATTACAGACGATACTCGTAATTGCAAGGCGGAAGGGCAATCAATTGAAGCACAATTATCTACAATATTTTTGACTACCTGTGTGGTGCACACATCAAATCTTGTCTTGAAGAACATTTGCACGGCAAAGGATATGAAGAATAATCAAATTTCTTTTGACGAATGTTCTTGGATCACGGATGTTTACGGCGATGTAATGCAAATCAAGAATTTCATCATGAACCATTCATGAATTTAGCCATCTATAACAAATATTCTAATTTGAGATTGCTTTCGGTTGCTGAGACAAGGATTGCAATTGTTATTTTGATGCTTAGGAGATTCAAGCTCTTGAAGCAAAGTCTCCAAACCATGGTGATTAGCAAGGATTGGTCGTCTTATCGGGAGGATGATGTTGGAAAGACAATATTTGTGAGGGATATGGTTCTAGACGAGGGATTGGTGGGATAAGATCAACTACTTAATCGCTTTTACTTCCCCTACCCGTGAGATGCTTCGACAAGGCGACACGGATACACTGTCTTCACTTGGTTTATGATATGTTTGATAGTATAATTGAAAAGGTGAAGAGCGTAATAGAAGGATGGGAAGAGGAAGGATGAGTGTTCTAGCTTTTATGACGTGGTTCATACCATTCTTGTTGATCGTTGGAACGAGAACAACACGCCACTTCACCGTATGTTACATTCTTTGAATCCAAGGTAACTTTCATGTTATTATAAAGAAGTTTAAACCTGTGTTTGTCACTAATAAAGCGTAAATCTGAATTTTTTTAATTTATTTGTTTAACGTGTTTATGGAAGGTACTACAGTGATGAATGGCTTAGTAAGGATCCCAATCGGGTCCTCCGCACAAGGATGCAAAGATTTATAACAAAAGCCAAAAATGCATCAAGAGGTTTTTCCCAGATCCGACATATTGTTTGAAGGTCAATATTGAGTTTGCCCACTTTTGTTCTAGGAGCGGCAAATTAATGATATTGATTTCATTAACGACTGGGCTATTATGAGTCATCATGATTGGTGGTCGTGCCATGGTCCCCATGCACCTATGCTCTAAACTCTAGCTTTGAAACTACTTCGACAACTCGCTTCTTCGTCGTGTGCGAAGAGGAATTGGAGTACTTGCTCCTTGTGCATTCCTTGAAAATGAAAAAGTTGATACCACAACATGTGGAGGACTTGGTTTTTATTCATAGTAATCTCCATCTTCTCTCAGAAGATCTCCAAAAATATGCACAAGGAGCGACAAAAGTATGGGATGTCGGAGGAGATCAATTTGGTATTTTGGATGATGTTGTTGTACATTTAGTTGCGGAGCTTTCACTTGATCAAGAGTTAGCAGCTGTACTTTTTATGAATGATGGTGATGGAGAGAGAGATGAAGATGAAGCTGTTGTGGCCATGGAATCCTTAGATACTTGATAGAGTATTTTGCTTTTAGACACCAGAAACTTTGATGCTACTTTTATTATGGTTTGGTCGTGGTTATTATGTATTTGATGGTATTGTACAGCTGTAGAATGGTTAAATTCAATTGCACTATATATCTTTTATGCACTTCCGTAAGATTTAAATTGTTTAGAAATTCAATACTATGTGTACATAGTTAAAAAATATATATATAAAATTTGCAGTACTCTGTCTGTGTCCTAAAATTTTTAAAAAGCCGTATCCGTGTATCAGCACCCGTATTGTATCCGCACCTGTGTCCATGCTTCACCATTTAATCCAAATTAGCTCTACTGTGAATCAGCATAACTTTGAGTAGATACTGGATTTTTGAAACAAAGAATCTGTTCCTTGAATGGTTTATTTGAATGAAATGGTAAAATGCATGGGGTCAGTATGAAAATATTTCCAAAGATGATGGGCCAAATTGTAATATCTAAGTTTTTATTGATTCATATGATTGCTATTCTTGTCGGCATGATAACTCTCCATATCAAAAGATTGATTGTTAAGGCAAAGAGGAGGAGCAGTAGTCCCCTTCAAAGAGCTGAACAAGGTTCATTTGAAGTTGATCCAGATCTGGGACATAAAGCAGACGAATTTGTTGTCGGCCGAAAATGAAAAACATGTTCTCTCTTACAGATCGAAGATCGAGATCTGCTTTTATGTTTCTTCTTTCTTCTTCTTCTTCTTCTTGGCCTCTTCAGCGTGTGCGGCGGTGTACATACGTGTTCGAAATTAAATTTTAATTGATTATTTATTTGGACACCAGAAAGCCGCTTCCGACAGTGTCGAAGGCGTGTTGGTGTCCCGATAGGTGTCAAACACCATACATTGCCCTCCTAGCGGTGTCGGTGCTTCTTAGCTTCATGGAAATACTAGTAACAACTGCCCATCAATTCAACAAACTCCCTAATCAATTCAACAAAATAGAAAAGATGCATTTTTGGTACACACACACACACACACATATATATATATATATATATATATATATATATGATAAAAGCATAATATTAGCCATATCCCCACCACATCTATATCCTTCTTTTCACAAAAGCGATGTATCCCTGCTTTTTTTCCTTTTCAAAAATGATGTTTCCGTGCATTCGCACTTGTGTCGTATCCGCACCCGCACCGGAATCCATGCTTCCTATATCCAAACTTTTGAGCATGTTCAAGCAAAAGTCATTGTGAAAGACTTGAACACAGGTACCATTGAGATTTCCAAATAGTAGTTGTGGATGTTGCAGAAGGACATGCTAACTCTGCACTCAAGGTTGAACTTCCTATGCATACACCTCCTGAAGTGTTGACAGTCATTGAGCACATTGATTTTCTTATTCTTGCATATTTGCTCCAAAAATCTCCAAATATACGATATTTGTTACCATGCCTACAACTTCCAAAAGCTACTATCAATGTTGATGATGTAATCTTCGGTGTTTTAGGTTACTAAGGATGTGGGGGTCATTAGATTTCTAAGTTATTCTAGTCACAGTTGGAAGTTTGGATCTTGTATAAAAGTCAATGTTATTCATATAGTCGAAGTATCACTAGTTTTTAGGAAATGAGCCGCTGCAAATCCGTTATGTAGGTGAAGTTATTCTGTTTCTCATTCTCTTTCTTTACCCAGCTCCCATTCTCCATGTTTGTGGGCATGAGTTTTACATAATATTGGCCATATATGCTCATATGGTGATGTCTGGTCGGAGAAATAGAATAAAAATTCTTTCATAGAAGGGCTCGCGCCGCTGCAACAAGTTATGTTTTTATTGATAGAGTAAAATTTCTAATGGATTTCTACATGCATACATCAAGCAATTTATGTTAACTTCTAAGAAGATATTAAAAGTGTGTGTATTCAACAAAAGTAGCATTTGATTGTTTGAATAAAATCCATGAAGGCAATTGATTCGCAACTTTCCAGAGCAAGTTTTATCTTCATTAGATGAAGAAATTAGAGACTATCTCAGAATACTTTCTTTGTGCCAATCTTGTGAATGATGGGCAGGCAATTGGGATGATTTGACAGAGTTGCAGATTGTCAGGAAGATTTGCTGAACCTTAACATAGCAGTTTAATCATGCGGCCGATAACTCAAGAATACAAGGAGGAATTGCCGGTAGGGGATCTAGAAGGGTCCAGACAAGTGGACACAAAGAAAGGATAAAGGGGCAAAATTTAAGTGGAAGAGGCTTTCGGGAATCAGCTGAATTTGAAATAAGAAAAAGATGAATCACTTGACGCCGGTGAAGGAGTTAGCGAGGTCAAGGCGATTAAAAGAACAGATGTCAGATAACAACACTAAGAACAACAATTGTGGTGGACGGAGTTATTCCAAAACGGTTATGATTTGATAAGAAGGAAGTGGCAACTTCTAGAAAGGCACGGATGAGGAGGCAACAATAATGTGGAGTACTAGACAGAGGTGAATATTATAACCACGGAACTTCTAGTCATGTAAGATCAAATTGATGTTCTGATAGCTCATCTAGTAGAATTTTTTTCGATAATGCTGATAAAAGTAGTAACTACAACATTGCTGAAAATTCGGAGGTACTGGTTTTGACGTGTAGTGTTGCAAACTTCGATAAAAGGATTTAGTGATTCTTGGTCTTGCCGTAGTAGTCACATGCGTCGCATGAACTTCTTTTACTCTATTTGGTCGGAGATCATGCCAACAATGATTCAAAAGTTTAAATGACTAAAACCCAAGCCAAGCTTACGTCAGTTAATAAGATATAGTATAAAGCTCAAAAAACTCTATGAATGCATACGTTAGAACACGAGACAAAAAAAGATATTTACATCTTATGAACACATACTTTGCTAAAAATACAAATGTTGATAAGTGATTTTTGTCGATGCAAAGGGTTGTGCTCAGCTATAAAAGTGAAGTTGGTATCCACTTTAATCATGACTAACTTAAATAAGCTGAGGAAAAGTGATTTCTAGTTGCTTAGCGATAGTGATTTATACTTTTATTACTCAGTTGTTATTTAGAACTAAAGCCTCGTTAGTGATAGTTGTTAGGATGGCTTCCTTAGTAATAGCTTCAAGTAATTAATTAAGACTCTGCATTTAGCTCCTTTAGTGTCCAACATGTAGCCTTCCAAGATTCCGTCTCTTGGCTCCCGCATTTTTGTAGGGTTATGTTCTCGTCACTAAAAGTTTGATTTTTTCCTTTTCTATGTTTGCATATAAAACTTAAAAGTTTTTTATGTTTGAAACGAAAAAATATTATAGTCCCTTCATATTCTCAATGCGAATCACTAACTTATCAATATACAAACATGACATACAGTAGAACATTTTATTGTCTTGTATACAATTAAAATTAAAGGCTTAGTTAGATTGTCATGCAATTTTTATGGAATATTTGCATACACGTGTCTTTAGTTCCTCTAAATTGCAAATTAAAAGAACAATAAACAGATTCCGATATAGTGCCGTCCCTAGACTGTTTGACCTCATCAAATAACATTTCAATTTAACCTTGCTAGGAACATGTCGAGCCGAATAGTGAATAAATTACACTTTTGATTAAGAAAGGGTCGCACTATTCACATATCTTTTTCAAATTTCAAACGCTTATATATATAATTTTCATTCTTTAGCTTTAAAGAGGCTTAAGGTGATAACTTTCTTTAGAAATTAAAAGTTTAAGATTTAGTTATGATTACCAGCCCAAAAGGGAAGTACCTTTTCCTCTGGGTGCCATGTTTCCTTAGGATCCCAATTCCAATATGACCTTCATGCTTTATTAGCCCATACTGCTCCTGAAAGAATACCTATGATTAAAAAGATAAACCCTAGTGATTTTCCTACCTCCAGAGGGAAAGGTCCTTCCCTTTTAGGCCGGTTGTGGGCTAGGAGGGATTCGAACCCCCGACGCCGTGGTTCATAGCCATGTGCTCTAATCCTCGAGCCACAGGCCCCACCCGTCTTCGCTGGATCTTAGCCTCTTGTTGTTTGAAGAAACCCTCCACTTGAATTGGTATTTTTTCATGAAATCTTGGCGATCTTAACATAAGTTTTAATTACGTTACTATAGTGATTAAATAGAAACTTAAAACGATCTCTCAAGTTTGATAGGAATTATAAGTTGACTATATTACCCTTTTAATAAGTTGTTGCCTTATAATTCGTGTAATTGAATACATTTTGTGTATATGGTTAATATATAGATATGATGGGTCATCCCTGAACCTTTGCCTTCTTTAAGCTTCTTTTTTATTGTCAAGTAGCAAAGAAATTGATAGCTTTTGACTTAACATTATCCAAGTGAAATATAGCGTAATTGGTAAAAGATGGAGTTAAAGTACTAAAATGAATTAAATTGAGTTTAGAGTGGCTGCCTCTCGCATGTCCTTTAAGTCCTTCCATAAGTATTTTCTGCTAAATTACATGTAGATTTTTTTTAGCAACACCTAGTTTTTGGGAGATTGAAATACTTGTGAAAAACACATGTAATGATTAAGAAATTATTTGGGCTCCACTATGTCGTATTTAGGGGGCCAAAAGGAGCTATATACCTCCCTACAATAACATCTTTAAGCATCTATGATAACCTGGAAAATCTTCCTTTTCTCGTAGATGGAATATCTTGACTATTGCACTACACAAAAGTAAGCTATTCATCATGAGGTAGAGAAAGATATTGAATGAATCAATGTAATGTTTTATTTTCACATTATCATAAGAACTTTGTGGAAGGCCTCGTACAATATAAGAAACTAGTATATAGTACGATTCAAATATTATCATATATCTGTACCTAGGTAGATATAGCATAATTTGATATGATAATCATGTCAAATGATTTGTTAGGACATAACTTTTTTGTTTGCAAAATTATATGTTCCATAATTTCATAATAATAAGTGAAAACAAAACTTTTGCAAGTTAAATATCCCATTCAATATTATTGTTATTCTTTGTAAACATAGGAGTATATGTCCTGGTTTTGGAGTGCTTTTGAGATGTTAATAGTTACAACTAAAATTTGATATGTAAGTACAATCGTAAAGTAAAGGTTTAGAAGGTTTGAATTGCTTTCCATGTTCTATAGAACTACATTTGCTGCCCTTATTAAACCTGCGAATATCCATAAAAGAAGTAAAACTTGAAGTCCTTAGCTGCAGATTAAACCGTACGACATGGCGCAAGTTAATCTCATTTACTCGTCTATTATACCAGTGAATTTTAATAAATAATTAAGAAGAATTTTGTGGCATTTCTAAGCTATCAAGGTGGCGTAATTTGAATACAAGTCGCAATTTAAAGCTTAAGTTAAGATTAATACTCCCTCCATCCTAAAAAAATTGATCACTTTCCAAATTAAGAAAGATTTTGTAAGTGTTTTTCTAAATTTACCTTTTTATTCTATTTCTCTCTTCACATTTCATCCTCCACTAGCCCATTTTCTCTCTCCTGGCACACTTCCTTCTCCCCCCCCCCCCCCCAACCAAAAAAAAAAAAAACTCCTTAGGGGTAAAATGTGAAATGACTTATATCCTTAATACGGGTGCCAAGTCAAGATGGAGCAATTTTTTTTGGGACGGAGGGAGTATGTGTTTTGGGAGTGTTTTCGAGCATCCATAGCCAAAATTTATACCTTATATGTTGGTATATTAGTAGTTCAGAATTTTAGAAGGTTCTTTCATTTTCGTTCATGCTTTATAGGGACTAAAATTTTGAGTGCTATAACACCAACGAATTTTTGTAAATAAAATATGTAAGGCTTGAAGTGTTGAGGTGGCGCCATTTTAAGTATACCACGTGTCACAAACTTAGAAAGACATATATGATCATGCATGCTCTTAGAAGCCCCCGCTTCGCTTATAATCTGTTATATACAGATAAAGATAAGTTTTAACAGTTAGAACTAAGTCATAATGCTTGCAAACTAAATAAATTATACTAATATAGCCACTTGGCGCCATCGTAAGTATACCATGTGTCTTAACTTAGGAAGACGTACGTGATGAGGCATCACTTTTAGAAGCCCTCGTTTCGCTTAGTATGTAGTATACATATATTGATTGGTGATAACATGAAAGTCAAGTCCTAATGCTTAGGAATTATTTTCTAATCATACTATAAGACTTACCTTTTTTTCTTGCAAGTTTAGGTAATTGTAAACATATTGCCACTTTTTTGGTCCCTATTTCCATCCCAAAAAAAAAATGGCCTATATTTGGTTGACAGTAAGAATATAATCCTTTATATCCTATTACTAATTCTTTGCATTGTTGTGGTAAATAGACTTTATAATATAATAATTTAAAATAATTACACCATTTTCCCATTCTAAATCCCTTATTTTATCTTTTTATTTTTGGATATATTATTTTCATGTTAAAGAGCATTTTTAGGCATGCAAAATGGTCAAAGTTAAGTCCTTATATGTTCGTATATTTGTTAGGTAGAGTTTTGGGATGTATAGTATTAGTTTTTGAAATATGTTAGGCTTACTTATATAATCCGTATTAATCTTATGAATTTAAATTTGAAAATAAGGACCCATCAAAATAATATTTTGAGTCCTTTAGGGGGCATCAATATGTTGAGTGCTTTTTATAATCCTATTTCACTTGGGAAATACAATATGATGAGGTGTTGTTCATAGAAGCTATTACTAATATGATGAGGTGTCGCTCAAAGAAGCCATCATTTCTTGTCTTGCATGGGTTGTTGTCTGTTAAATAAGTATAGATAGATATATTGAATTGGAGTGGACTTTAGAAAACGGTTATGATTGTGAACCTAAGATGGAGTTTGCACTATCAGTGTTTGTTTGAAAGTAGTGAAAGCAATTTCTACTGCATATCAATTGTGGAAATTTACCTTGCTTCAGTTATGTTGTTGCGAGGAACTGTCTTAGTCTGTTATCGCACATTCGATTTGGGAGCTTGAATTTAGACAAAATAGTGAGATCAACTTTTAAAATTGGCATAACGATAATTCTGTCTGGGAAGAAGCCACTGAGAAGTAGTGGGAAGTCTTAGGGAAAATTATTCTGTAGGGAAGCAAAATAGGTATGTTTATCTGGTAAGAACGTCGTAGCGAAAAGCCACTGGAATTGGTACATTTCTCTGGTGTTCTTTGGAAGTTCTTTCAGTGGTGGTTGCAAAATATTGCTATGATTCAAAGCTAACTTAACCAAAAGAGACTTGATGATTATTATAGACTAATAAAATTCCCAAATATCTTGTCTATCATCCAGCACAGCCTTTGAAGCATCTTTTCCATGTCTGTTATAAACTTTTATTGTTTTTGCCCTCTCTCCTGCCTTGGGAAAACTTGGGTCCAGCAAGTTAAAAGCACGGAACCGGTCATCATCAGTGGTCCACGTACAATATGAAAATGGATGCCCTTCCCCTTTCATAAGATATTTCTAATAACTACCTCCTCTAGTGAAAACTCATTGATGACCAATAATATCCTCAATGTCTTCTTTTAAACATGGTGCTGGTAAGATCCAAGCAGCGCTGGTATCGAGTGTATTATCTTGATTATGGCTGTGGTATAAACTGAGATCCTCAATGTTCAATACATCGCTACTGCTCATATTGATTCGTATGTCAAGAACATGAGTGTTAGAACTAATCTTCTTTGGAATCTTGCATGGATCAGTATTTATTGATTGAAGCTTATTGTATGTACTGTTAGGATATCCTTCAGGCCTAATGCATACTTTCTTCTTCTCCAATCAGCACGTAAAAGATGATAGAGACCGATGGCAGAAACATTTGAACAATACAGTTCCTGAAATATTCTCAAAAAAATCCGACCAGAAAAGAATTTTTGAATTCATACGATTTATTTCATTTTTTTTAAACGATGAAAATAGTATATGGCAGGCATGTAAAAGACACTTTCAAGGCTCAGGCATTAATTTGTAATGTGCTGGGCGATGGGAGGTTATTTGGAGGTCTATTAGTCTAAAATTATATGAATCCTTTGGTTAAGTAAGATTTTAGTCTTCGTAAAACTTTGCAATATGTTCTTCTATATCATAATTTTCATTCTAGGTCTACAAGCCTTGTGGTAAGCTGCTTGTAACCATCTTGTCACCTGCTTACTTGTCACCTACAGGTCACCTGTTTGTCTCCTACTTGCTTGTCACCACCTCCCTCAGGGTGTTGAGATTATATACAAGGCTGTAACATTTCAGTTCAGAGCAGTCTTTGATCAGCATACATTTTTTTGAGATGGATGATGCACCTGATGCTCAAGAACCCTTAGGTGTGATGCTTAAGGGTCTCTAGGCGTGATTTGTAGAGTTAGTCTCATTTCTGCACATAAAAAGTCACATCTGTAGTCATTTCACTATGCGCTCCTGTGTAAAGTGATATCAGGTCACGGGCTTGAGTCTTCTCACAGGGGTGGGGGGTGGGGGAGAGTAATGCAGGAGCATAATTCCTGCTGGACAGGGTGGCCCATGGTGGAACCCACAAAGGTGGGGTGGCCCACATGGGAACTGTGGTGGATGGCTTATGAACTGGGATCTGCTCCCATGGGGTGGCCCAGGCATGGGCCCAACTAAGGAGGAGATCAAATGGGAAGCCTGGGGAAAAGGTTACTTGCAAGGATTAGTTGTGCCTTTCCTGACAGCTTAAACTTTTTTCAGAGTTGGTTCCACTGTCATGCATCACTTATGTTTACCAAATCTGTTGCTGCTTGGCCGGATATAAATTCCAAACTGCCCTTAGCTCACGTGCAATATGCATGACTTATAGCCAAGGTATAGTTGTTAATTCATCAGAGTGGCAATAACTTCAGAGATCCACTTTGATGGAACAGTGAAAATGTTAAAAACAGAAATCCCACCGTCTTCCTCATTTGGACGAGCTCGGCCGCCTTGAACTGGGCAAGCTCGAGCAGCAAGATGTGTAAATGTATACACTCGAGCTTTGAAAACCAAAATTCTCAAAGGTGCTGTAGACATCAGATAAGAGTTACAATTCGATGAATATAAACTCATACTATGTTAATTTTTCTTTCAGTTGAGTTCTAGGGATTATTGCGGCTATCGGCTTTGATTTATTTTAGCGGGAAGGCTGCAATGGTTGCTTGGCCTATTGCTCTGTCGACATGCAACTGGTTTAAGCATTTGACGATTGAAATCAAACCAAAGGATCTTGCATTGCATTCTAACCATTGATACACACACACACACACACATATGTGAAGGATATGAGAGACGTATCTTGTGTTCGATATAGAAAAATGGTGGTTGAGCCAGCACTCCTCCACTCTCTCTCACTATGGGGACGCATTTTTATCAGTAGCGAGGGGGACCTATGCTGAGGCTGGGCCCTTCCAAGGGCTTGAGGAATAGACATCCTAACTTGTGATTGGGTCCATTCTCATATCTAATATCTTTATAAATTTCATGAAGGTGGACCAGGCCCCCCCCCCACATATAGGATCATACAAGTTGGCCCTTACAGGTTCTTGTAACTAGTCTTTACCAAATTGGCTCTTGAACCAAAACAGATGTAATTAATGGAAGCCACAGAAGATGCATTACAACATGCTTTTCAGATCAACCTACTACAACATTGTTAGTAGCCCACAGAAGTTCTGCTGTTGATTTAGTAAATTAATTACAGCACCGATTTTGTGCTTGGAATCAAACTCGAAACAAAGCTAAATCAGTATTTTTAAGACCAAAACACTGCCAAGTGGAAGACTGGACTCCTTAATTTTGATGGCAGCTTGCGGGTGTTTGGGTTGGCTATGGCTTGTGATTAATGGTTTGTCTTTTGGGAGAATATAAGCCAGGAATGGTGACCGTCTATTGGGTGCTTTAGTGAAGGCTATGGTGGCTGAGATAGAAAACTGATAGAGTCTATGATGGAAGATAGAAGAAGTGAAAGGAGAGAGGAGCGGGTGGATTGGCAGATTTTTTTTTTTTGTTTTCCTTAGTTATCAAATTCATATAGCTAAGAAGACAAGGTGGCTCTTTGTTTTAAGTCATGTTTATTACATGAGCAGCTTAAAGGCCTTTTTTTGTATAATTCTTTTTTGGACCCAAGGGCAACTCATTTGGTAAAATCAAGTGCCCAAAATTGCAAGTTGTTTTTAAGCCAAAAGAGTTATTTGAAAAAATATATAGCAGGGAAGGAACAGATTTGTATCTAATCCATGTTTTTGAGAAAAATGTGCTGTAGTGGAGTCTATGGTGACTGAGACCCAGAAGCTGATAGGGGTCATGGTGGTAGATAGAAGTAGAAGAGGGAGGAGAGAGGAGCGGTTGGATTGGCGGACTTCGTCTCTTTTTTTTCCTCAATAACCAAATATATGTAGCTAAGATCTATGTTACATGGACTCAGTACAAGTGTCTGTGTCGGATACGTGTCCAAGTGTCGGATTCGTCTAATTTTAAAAACCCAAGCTATGGGGACACGGCTAAATATTTCTCTCTCTTGTTACTTTTTAACTATTCCTTTATTAACATGGTGTTCTATGTGGCGCACTTTGTCTTACTTTGAAACTTATATCATCTCAAAGCGATCCTGTTCTTAGTGGCATATCCTATGAGATCTGTTGGACACATATTTCATTCCCATGTCCAAGTGTTGAGTGCCCGACACGGATACTTCATGCATTTTGAAGAGTCCATGTAACATAGGCTAAGATGACAATGTGGCCCTTGGTTTTAGTCATTTTTATTGCACATGAGCAGCTTAAGGGCATCTTTTGTAAAATTTCAGTGTTGGATGAGAGGGCAACAGATTTGGTAAACTCAAGCGACCAAATAGGAAGTTTTTTATAAAACCAATAGAAGTATTTGCAAAAATATGTTATAGGGAGTGAACAGATTGTTATGTGACCTTATGATTTTAGGAGGACAATATGGTTCAACGTTTTGAATGGTGGGCAGCTGTACAGTGAAAGCTGAGATATATATGTTGGTACACAAACCAAAAAGCTTAAGCTGTCAGGTGATGGGCCATCCGTGTTTATCACACTTATCCTTTGTGTAATTTCTTGACTCTCATCCTTCACAGCAGCACGTTCCAACATTCTCTGCCTCACGTGTGACTACCAAATTTATGAGCTCCCTCCCGCCCTTTGAATTACTCTCATGTGCTTCTTTGGACTATTTCTCCCACCTTGTGTTCTTTGCTCGTTTTCTTTCAGCAGTTGGTCATTATATATAGCAGTGCTCCACACATACATGCTCTTTCACAATTATGATGGGCTAGGATTGGGTTATGCTTTCCGATTCATGTGATTATATCCGTCTCTTTCTCTCTATCCCAACTTCTTCTATGGTTGATTGCATTTACAGATGGTGTTTCGCAGCATACTATCTTGCTTGATGAACTTGCTTTCCCCATTAAACTCAAAAATGGAGAAAAGTATCATGTAGGAACCTCTAGCTCTTATAAGTAATTTATACATGATCTGCCCCAGACTTAGGAGCACCTAAGTTAGGGTTACTAAGGTTTGTATTTAAGAATTGGGAATGGGTTTTGTGGAGTAAAAATGCTGGATGTAGTTCAGTCTAATTAATCTGAAAGAATTGGGTGCCAGAAATTCTGGATAGCAGTGTTGCTAACTTAAGCCCAGTAGGTGAGGAGTTGGTTTGAGGTTGATATGGGCATGAGTTGCATGGCAAGAAGTTGGTCTTCGGTTTGCATGGGTAGCTGGCTCTTAGTTTCTGGTTTCTATAAGCAGTAAGAATCACTTTCCCTCAGCAATGATTTAGCTTCCTATTTTACTTTCTGCTGCTGTTCAGTTGGATTCTGTCTGAATGATTTTTACATCATGACCATCCTTTGCCTCAATATGAGACTCTTTTAGTATGCAGTCTCTGATAACAAAGATATTGTGCAACCTGTAAATGATGAAATTTGAGATAATTAGCATGCTATTACTTTTGTATTCGTAAGATTTCAGATGGACTGGTGTGACTATGAGCTCACCAGTGAAAATGACGTTATTTGATGTCCAGTTTTTGAAGCATGAGCAGAAGCAATAGAACATAATGGATTGCTTTGCACTTTTTCGCGTTCAGCTTTGCATCAATTGCTCTCTTCCTCTTTTTTATAGCAGGTAGTTTTCTGTGTGCTTTTGAGGTGTTTGTGTGCCTCTATATTTGAGACACAGACAGAGACATGGACAAACTGGCAAATTAATTATTAAGTATGCATATGTTTAATAAGACATGGTCGTTTTTCGTGTAGTGAATTTTTTAAGCAGATTCTGTATTTTGTATTTAAACTATATTAGCTCAGTGATATATTGTGTTGTGTTCGCCTGCTTGCAGTCATGTATAAAGGTTGCCCTTGACTATGTCTCACCTGAAAATGTGCATGAATGCATCCGTCTGGCAGAGGAATTCCGTGTTCTTCCCCAAAATCACAGGGCTAAGGAAGACAAATTGGAGGTATACATCAGTTTCCTTTCAAGGATGTCCTGAATCGAAGTCACTCAAGGAGATATCTAAATAGTTGGATGTTCTGTAATTATGCTATGGTTAATCTATTTTAGATATTCTAAAGTTTGGTACAAGCCTTGGCCAAGGCTGATTACATTTAACTACCCTGTAATGGACGGAGCCTCTTGCTGTAGGCAGACCTATTATAAATTTTGTTTTCATTAAAGCTGATTCCTTAAGGGAATTGTCCGTGGTTTTTCTGAGGTTGGTAATTAATTTGTAGGTGAAGAAAATGACTCTTCATGCATTAAGTCAAGCCGTGAAGGACTTGGAGCAACTGTGCCCTAAAAGCTGCAATTGATACATTAGGCTAGTAAGGTAATTTTCTCCTTTTGGTTTAGTTTTACATTGTTGTGTTAGTAGAGTACTGAATGTGCCTCTTGGCTCCTTAAGTTTTGGTATTTGTGTGGGACAACAGAAGTTTACTGACGGTAAAGTCCCTCGTGGGAACATCTACATTCTTCCAGATGCTTGAACATAATGTGTTAATTGCAGACCTATCTATCAAAAAGGAAGAAATTGGTAAGGTTGAACCTTATAGTTTGTTCTTGTTGAAGAGGCCAAAATGCAAATTGGAAGTGGAGACTCAGATTTGTTATTGGACGTTAACATTTGTAAGTTTGTACCAAGTGAAAATGATCACGTATGTGGACCTGATATTTTGTTTAGCTGTACTTCCTTTTTAAATTGTAATAGAAGGAAGCAAGTTAGTGTGTTTTGAGCTCTCTGCCAGTCAGAAATTTAGATAGTTGAAAGTACCATGCTTGACTTAACTATACAAGCATCAATGGGATGCATAGCCACTTTGCAGGACTGCTATCTATATGTGTCGCATGAGTGGATCAATCGACGTTGATTGAGGATTATAGGTCAGCGTATATGAAGTTGGAGCTGTGATAGCATGGAACCTTAATTTGACACAAATTGGAAAGGGTTGAAAGTCTTGGTTTCAGGCATTTTGATCCACCACGTGAATGTACTGTTGCGCATTAAACGCATATGGGATTGGTGGATGGTAAGTTTTTTCATTCTAGCTCTTTTGTCATTTCTAAAGAGAAGCTTCCTGAAAAGGTTTATCATTTAATGGCTTATTTATGAATTCTGGAAAGAGAAACTTGGAAAATACATTGATTGTTTTTATGACCATCAATAGGAAGTCTCTCTTCCTAAAAGGCCTGCTTCCGGCAATAATTTTCGCGATCTTTCTTTGCAAAAATATGTATAGGAGACTGAGTGAGCTGCTTAAGTTTTAGAAGGAAGAGAAGCTACCTACCATATGTTATCTGAAAGGATTACTGGGAAATATTCGACAACAACTACCTCTCTGGAAAGAACTGATGTTAATTCTACTGTTTGGAATAAACAAACAAAGACGAAGAAAAGGAGTGTCAAATAGACGTGGTAATTGTAGAAATTGGAATGCACCAACAATTATGAGCATAAGAGGGGTGAAGGGTATGACAAGTTGACATTGCCTAGGGATGGAGATCTTCTACTTTTCTGATTGTGTTTCTATGGCGAAGTATCTATTTTCTGGATTGTGTTGGCCTTAGTTCTAGGGTAAGAAGGAGAATAGTGAAAAGATAAAAGATCGTTGGCTAGATGGGGACCACAGTTGGTAGCTCTTCAAGAAACTAAGATGGGGCGTATTTCCTAGCGGACACTTTAGTTCATTGGAGGGGAGAAGGTTGGCAGATTGGGTACCCTTGGATGCAGTGAGTACGTCTGGTGAAATTATGGTATTTTGGGATCCACATATGTTGTCAAAATTGGACATGAGGATTGGTAAGCATTTAGCTTCCTATTTATTCAACTCCTTGGAGGACATCTTCACTTGGCATTTTTCCGATGTTTATGCCTGGGTAACCCTTAGGATAATAGCATATCGTGGAGGGAGTTAAAGACGATAGTCTAATTGTGGGCCAAGCCTTGGTGTTTATGTGGGGATTTCAACGTTATCCGTTTTACAGGTAAAAGACGGGGTTGTACTACTTTCTTGTGCACCATGGTTGAATCCCGTGACTATATTGCCGACATGAGCTTGTTGATCTGCCCTTGGCAGGGGGCACTTACATGTGGTTTGGAGGCGTTCCCTCATGTTCCCGCATTGATGGAGTTCTAATCTCATTCGATTGGGAAGATCAGTATGGTGATGTCACTCTGTCTTGCTTACCTCCGGTTACGACTGCTCATCTCTCCTTTCTCCTTGATTATGGTGGTTTTTGTAGTTATAACACTCCCTTTGGATTCGAAAATATGTGTGTTGTGGAACCAGGATTGGATCTGATCCAGGGATAGTGGTTTGGCTACGCTGCACATGTAGCGTAGCCAAAGGTGATGAAATATGATTTGAAGAAATGGAACAGGTTGGTACTGGGTCGGTTGGCGCAAGGAAAGCCCTTGTTCTAGCTGAAATTTGGTCCCTTGATTCTGCGGAGAGGTCCAGAGTGCTCCAGAATGAGGAATTGGAGAAAAGAGTGGAGTTGAAAGCCGAAGCAAATCGATGGCAGAAATGGAAAGATCTCTGGTTGGGAGCGGGTTTTCAGTAAGTCTGCTAGTGCACAAAGGAGATTCAACTGAGATATAGATTATTACTTTTGTCGGGGTGGACTATTTTCTGGATGAGTTACTATTACGGGGTTTTATCAGCAGCTTTTTCTAGAAGAGGATTTTTTGGGGCCGAGTTTGGATAGCTAGGATTTTAGTTCTCTGGATGGGGCTGCTAGTGGTTTCTTGGAAGTGCCATTTTCCGGGGATGTTCTGGCGGTCTTGAAGGATACTTGTGGTGACAAAGCACTGGCACCTGACGGTTTCAAAATTTCCTTTTTTCAGCATTGTTGGCATGTGAGTTTATCACTTTGTTTCACTATGGATCCTTTAGTGGAGTCTTGTTGCCACCTTCATTTTGCTGATCTGAAGAGAGGTGGTACAAACAGATATCACGGAGTTTAGAACTAGTAGTCTCATGGGAATTTTGTTTAAATTGCTATGCAAGGTTCTTCCTAGTAGATTGCAGAAGGTTTTCCTTTAGTTGTATCATAATATCAAAATGCTTTGATTTGGAAGATGGCAAATATAAATGCAGCTTTGATAGCTATTGAGCAAGTCTATTCCCGCTTTAGAAGCAATATGGGTCTGGTCTACTGTTTGCTTCTCGGTTTTGGGAAATGGTTCTCCTGCTGAATTTACCTTCGTCCTATGGCATTTGGTAAGGTGATTCTTTTATCACCTTTCTTGTTTCTATTATCATAGAGGCCTTGGGTTGTCTTTTATCTCTAGCGGAGGGGGATTTCTTTAGGGGTTTCAGAGCAGATGCTAGTTCAGATTCTAGTATCATGGCTTTGCATTTGCACTTTGCAGGCGGCACTTAAATAGTTTGTGATGCAGATGAGGTTCAACTCTGCCATTTGTGACCTTTGTAACTCCTTCAGTCTTGCTCTGGACTTAAGGTTATTGTAATGAAGAGAAAGTTGTTCCTGTTTGGGGGAGTCTTGAATACAAATGTGCAGGCTCAATTGTTTGGTTGTAGAGTGTAGAGTGTCATTTCGGCACTTCCTACTTAGGTCTCCAGTTGGTTCTTCGTTAAAAGGAATTACATGCTTGGATCCTCTGATTGGGCGCTTTGAGATGCGATGGGTAGGGTGCTAAGAAGCACGGATGCGGGTGCGGATACGATACGGGTGCGGATACGAGGATACGGGATTTTTGAAAATTTTAGGATACGGGTGCGGCGGGGATACGGCAGATTTTATAAATATTTTTTTAACTATATACACTTATATATGTAAAAAGGCATAAATATTCCAACTAAAATAGTGAGAGTTTATTAAGTTTAATGGGTTGCTTCTTAAATTTGGAAGTTTTCAACTAAATTAGTGATAATTTCTTAAGTTTGGACTGTTTTGTAAATATTAAAATTGTATAAGTGAACACAATGAAGTTGCATGTGTAATATTATTATTTCTTTGAAATATTGGGGCTGATTTAAAACATAAGTTGATAAGTGGGTACAAAAATGAAATGGCAAAAGTCTTTTATATCTGTTGACTTCAGCCACACCAGCATCGATAACATCGATGCACATTTTCTCCCCACAGAGCTGCACGGCGCCGCAGCACCACACGCCGCAGAGCCACAGCACCACACGCCGCAGCGCCACACTTGGTTTGCCGGTCAGCTCTTCTCCTTCTCCTCCTCCTCCTCTGTCTTCTTCGTCTTCTTCTCTCCGGTCTCCTCTCTCCTCTGTGATTCCTTGCCGGTGGTCGTTTGAGTCGCCGGTGGTCACAAATCTGCACATCGGTCACAGATCGCCGGTGGTTAGAGGCCGCAGCGCCGCACTTGATTCGCCGGTCAGATCTTCTCCTTCTCCTCCTCCTCCTCCTCCTCCTCTGTCTTCTTCGTCTTCTTCTCTCTGGTCTCCTCTCTCCTCTGTGATTCCTTGCCGGTGCTCGTTTGAGTCGTTTGAGTCGCCGGTGGTCACAAATCTGCACATCGGTCACAGATCGCCGGTGGTTAGAGGCCGGATACGCACCCGAGCTGCACCCGGTATTTAAGAAATTAAAAAAATAATTCAATAAAATCGGACACGCACCTGACACGCACCGATGCCGCACCCGAGCCGCACCCGCACCCGACGCGTATCCGGTGCCGGTGCTTCACCCCAAGTGCCGCACCGGTGCTTCATAGGTAGGGTGTAAAAGCAATCTCTCTCTAATGGAGGATGCGCACTTTAACCAATAGTGTCCTTCATTCCAGTCTCAGTTTATGGGACAGATAGAACACCAATGCTGATACGTGGTATGATTTATCCGTCTGAATAAGTCTGCGCTATCATACTGTGTGTCGGCATTGTTGTCCTATCCGTTACCGCGTCCCTGGTAACCTCCGTCTAGAGCTTGAAGTATTTTCTAATCTTTTTCGCTTGTACCCTCACTCTTGTTTGCAAATTATTGGTTTGTCTATTGAAGCTTCATTTTTTCATAAGAAATGATAGGTAATTTGGAAGTTAAAGCTTGAAGACTTTCAACTGGCTAGCAGAGATTCCAAAATCCGCGCCTGTATTCCCAAATTTGCCCACTGGATTTGTGGTTTAAAACTGAGTTATGAGGAAAGCAGGGCAGGACGATATTAGCTATTTGATTGTTAAAAATTATACGAAGATAGGACTAACTAGCTTTGCTATATGACTATGAAGAAACAATTGCACTAGGAGTCTTGATTTGAGGAACCTAAAAAACTTCTAGAAGCGCCTTAAATATCATGTTGAATGTATTAGTCCGCATGTTTCTTGGTGTCCATTTTAAGCTTTTATTTTGCTACTTCTAGTTAACTTAAATGTAATAGTGACTACTAAATTTGAGTTGTTTCATTAATATAGTTTTTGGCTCTATTTGTAGGTCTCAGAGAGCTGAGGGAGGCCAGTAAGTTAACTGTTCGAAGTATGCATCCACGTTCACCTTTGCAGATTGTGGGAACTTTTGTGGTCTCTGGAGGAAAACTTTATTGATGTTGAACATATGCTGCTGTATTATCAAGTGGTGATATCTTTTGCCTATGGTGTTTGCTTGTGTTGAACCTTATTGATGTATATCAGGTACTTTGAATCGGGTTGTTCTACTGGCTCTCAACAATGGCGCTCCTGCGTAATGCACAACTTGATTATACCTCTTGCATAAATGGCTCTTGATAACAAGGTTTGCTAAATTGGTCACCTTATCCTTTGTGTTAGGAGCTGGCTCAGCAAGCTATTAGAAGTTTGGTTGAAGCTTGAAGACTTGTAGGAACAACGAAAGACAACAGAACATTTATTTCGGAAGCAATTTTAGCATTTGGAGCAAGTCTTGACTTTATTGTTATGCATTGTTATACTAAAATATGGGTGTAACTTTGTTGTACGGACTCAAACTAAGGTGATCTACATGTCGTTGGGAGCTACAGTGGACCAGTGTGACTTGAATGGGCGTAGTTAGCCTTTGGTTTATAGGCGTTTCAAAATGTTAGAATCAATTGCGGTTAAATGTTTGGGCCACTCTTTTACCCGTTCTGACTGAACTGTCTGACCACTTTTCGGCTCTCATATGGGGTCAGTTCAAGAGGAACTTTTGATACCTAGTCAAAATGGAATCCATCAAAGTATGAGATTTGCCCAGGTAGCATAATTCGGTTCTATGTAAAATTACCTTCTTGCCCTTAACTCGGATGAGGGTATTTTTAGTTGTGGAATACCCTAAGGCTATATAAAGAGACTTAATGTAATGTTTTTCGTGAGAGTGTATTCAGAGCAATAAACTGAGAGCAGGAAGAGGTTATTCCACTCGACATCAACTGTGTTGTATGTTTATTCTTTGGTTACTGTCTTTAATCAAATATTAAATTTCTTAGATCTGATCCGGGCGAATTGGGAGGAGTCTTCTTCCTTTCCATATTCTAATAATCGAGCCTCCAAAGTAGGATGACTATCCATTTGAAAGCTATTCTGATGATTTGAGTGATGAAAGTATGATGGTGCATCATGGAGACACTGAACCTGAAACTTGGGGGTTTGAGGGGAACTACTATTATTATGAACATGTCAAAGAAATAACTTCATAGATCCTCAATATATTCTAGTAATATGTTCCAGGCAAAGACAGAGATTGGACAGCCACTGCTTGGGTTGCTTTAGATGTTAAAGTTAAAGTTTGTGAGTCGAGGTTTAGCTGTGTTTTTGTCCTTGAAGACGGTCTTACCACAGCAAACTAACTTTTTTTGAATAAGTAATTTGTGGTCTTTTGTTAAAAATTAAGAAAATAATTTTGGACTGTTTCTGAAGTTTTAATTCGAATGAAAATTAATTTTCGGTCGAATGAAAGTCGTTTGAGTCGAATCAAAACTATTTGTTTTTCTTAAGGTTTTGGAGTCTGAAGGATTCGGTCGGCTTAAAAGTTTCAAGTAGACCGAAAACTAATTTTCGGTCGAATGAAAGTGATTTGAGTTGAATTAAAACTATTTGATTTTTTGAAGTTTTGGAGTCTGAAGGATTCAGTCGACTTAAAAGTTTTGAGTCGACCGAAAAATGAGTTTTCGGTCGACTCAAAAGATTTTTTTTTTATGTAATGAGTTATTGAAGTTTTCGGTCGACTTAAAAGTTTCAAGTCGACCAAAAACTCATTTTAGGTCGAAGGCAATTTCTTTTTGAACCATTTTCATTTCTGTTGGATTCAGTCGAATGAAAACTATTTTCTGTCGACCGAAAACTATTTTCGGTCAAATGGAAACCTTAAAAATTTATGTCCCATTTTGCGAGAGAGAGAGAGAGAGAGAGAGAAGAAGAAGAAGAAGAAGAAGGCTTGGAAAGTTAGAGAGTTTTAAAGTAGAGCTTAAGGAGTGTGGCTCTCAAAAGCTTGGCTAAGGTAAGAGTTTATTTTCAAAATTCAAATCAGCGATGGACCAATCGCTCATGTAAGTCCTTAGTTTCTTTTTGAAAACCGAATTTCTTCGAATTGAGTTAAGTGATTCTTTTTCTCCTCTTTGCTTTGAGCTTTACTATGAATAACTTGTTCTCAATGTTAAGACTTGTGAAATTCAATTTTTGTCGAATTCGTCTGATATTAGAATTTGCGATATTGATATCATTCGTTTTAGATATTGTCATTATTTCATAAACTCTATATATTGTTTGACATGTCCGATATTTGATTTTATTGAACTAAAATCTTTATTTTGATAACTCTATGAGTCATGTCATAGTGTATGTGACTTACGTCTGACTTACCCACGTGAATTGAAACATAGGCTAGCTCAGGGGAGTTGAATTAGAGATTGCGATCTTACTTTATGAACCGGTCTCATATGTCAGTATTGACGTATGAGACCACTTTCTGAATGGCTCTCTAGTGTATGTTTTCGTACTCAGTTACAATTTGACTTTTGACATTTGAAATCTAGTTTGATGTCCGTTCTGTTATGCACTTTTATGCTTCTGAAATTTTGTTTCTCAGACATTTTTGTTTCCGTTGATTGGTCCTTGAGCGATTACTGGGCATTTGGCTCATCCCCTTATGGTTTCTCCTTTGAAGTGATCAGTAGGTGGGACTTTAGGATCGAAGGGCTAGCTGAGTGATCAAGAATTAGCTACCTTTGTTTCAGAGTTAGTACTGATATTTTGAGTATAATGATTGAGACCATAGTTATTAAAGGCGCAGGCGCACCTAAGGCGCAAAAGGTCCCTGGAGCCTAGGCGCAAGGCGCAAGGCGCAGGCGCGCGCCTTTTCGAAGCAAGGCGCAATATTAAAAAATATAAAAATAAATAAATAAAAGTGCATTAAATAAAAAAATTAAGTAAAAAAAATTTAGAACATGACAATTAACAAACTTCTAAAAATTAGAGAAAGTTTCAAATACCAACATTCTAATTTAACAAGCTTCTAACAATAAAAATAAATTCTGCTTTTAAAAATTAGATCGATCTCAATGGGAATGGGCATAATATAGGGATTAAAAATTCAAATCTTTTCTCAAGATTGAGCTTTGGCCTTATGAACAATATAAAGTGAAGCTAACAAATCAGTTAGGTCTCCTAATTTAGCCATGTGTACTCTTTCTTCAACAGCTTTCACAGAAAGGTTAACGTAGTTGGTGAGCAATTAGCGATAAAAAGTGTTTTATCGCTAACAAATTAGTTAGGTTTTATATTTTAGTCTTAAAAAAAGTGTTTTGACTTGGTAAAGATAAAAAGGGTAAAATACTAAAAGAGAAATCAACGGACCACGTGAAGACAAGAAACCAAATCGAACGGTTACACATCGTGCGCCTAGCTTTGCGCCTCCCGCCCCGCTATGCGCCTAGCGCCTTAGCGCCTGGGCGCACAAGGCGCGCGCCTTATTGAAGACGCTGCGCCTAGGCCTAGGCGAGGCGCGCTTTGTGCGCCTAGCTGCGCCTTGCGCCTAGGCGCGCGCCTAGGCGCGCCTTTAATAACACTGATTGAGACATATTGTTATTATTAGGTTTTATTTTGGGAAACTCCGTGTCGGAGTACTTGAATTGTATAAAGGCTTGGGGGCCACTGTGTTAGATATTGATATATTTTTGGGAATTATTAGTGTGTGCTCTAATTTACCATTTTGGAGTCTTCTAATAATTATAAGATTTTATCTGAACTCTATGTATTCGGCATTAACGCTCCGTAAATAAATTCGGAGCGTTACAGGCCAACTCCTCCCCCGACCTATTAACAGATTGATAATCTTTAAAAGTCGATTATGAGATGGTTGGTATTGAGGTGTTTGACATGTAGAGAGTCCTTTTCCACCCAAATAAATTGATGCGATGCATAACGCGTATGAGATTCCATCAATTTGGACATTGTTGGTATAATTTTCGATTATACTGTTGTCAGGTACATTGAGTTGCGGTTTATTAGAACATAATAACTACGTTACCTAAGTATATCTAAAAAGTCAGCATAAACACACACACTGATTTTTTGCATCTGAGAGCACAACGTACCTCTTTTCATAATGCAAGTAACGGTTGGAGATGTTGTGAGATAGACTTCTATCATATCCGCCATACACTCGCGCGTCTTGTAATCCTCTAAAACCATCCCTATGCTGTCATATATTCCTGAGAATAGTCTAAAATAAACTTTTTGTCTTGGATAGTTCTTGAAGTAACATAAGATACACATAAGATACACTATACTGTGTATCATTGTAAAAACTTGAATCATGAGGGGCATAAGAACATCAATTAATGCCTTTTTAGTACTGTCGCGGTTTATCCTTTTTTTAGAAAGAATGAAGAAATATATACCATGATAGAACCCATACAACCAAAGGTATTTTGTTTATTTACAAAACCAAAACGAAAGACTAAGGAAATTCGAAACACAGATGCATAAGCCTAAGAACAACACACCATTAAGGCACAGATGTCAAAATCGAATGATAGGCTGTACATCAGCAACCCATTCTTGCTTCACATGATGACTTGGATTTACAACAAAAGAGGCTAATGCCGATGATAGATCTAATACACAATCCGTCCCTTGGGCGATATGCATAGAATGCATATCCCGTTATGTTACACAAAAGATAATTAAGACTCTTACTCCTGTTTGCATTCTGCATCTGCACAATCAAGTCAGAATGAGCAACAAGAATGATGATATGTAAGCAGAGGTGTCTCGCTAACCAATCAATAGCTAGTAAAAAAGCAGCAGCTGTTGCACCAGTTTCATCTGATGAAGAAATAATATCCACATATGCCGCCGTTGGAACCTAGGATGAGCTAAACCTAACCATACCCAGGCCATATGCAAGCATGTAGTAGAACTGGCAACAGAATTATTGTTAGAGCTAATAACGGAAGTACGATGAGTAGGCCTTATAACATAAATCGCACAAAAAACAGAGGTTGACGGAAAGCAACATTCGCGGATATTTGAGAACATCACAAGAATCAACAGATGATAGAAATGCTCAAATTGCACTTTACTTTGCCAACTTCCAGAGTGATATTTAGTCCTTATCTTCCGAACACGTTGTTGGAATCGATGAGTGTTACTAATATTAATCATTAGATTCCAAAATTGATTCAGAATACTTGCCGTTGAAAACTTTGTTCCTTTAAATATGAGTGCATTACTTCCTCACCAAATAACCCAAAGGAAAACAACAACATGCATGAGGCAAGATAGATCAGCAATGCTCCAGAATACTGGTTTACAAAAACGGTGCACAATCCAGTTATGGATTGAATTTGAGGTAGGGACTTGCTCAAAGTGTCTCTGCCAAAGCGCTTGTATTCGACGACACTCAAGAAAGAGGTGTTGTTGTGTTTCAGGATACTGCAAGCACAATTGGCAAAGCTCTGAGACTGGGCATTTCCTTTTAACTAAGGCTGAGGGGGCTGCTAATCTTTGATGGAAAAATTGCCACATGAATGTTTTGAGCTTCTCCGGTATCGAGAGCTTCCAGAGCTAGACCCAAACACTGGAAGGAACTGGGGACTTTGGGGACAAATTCAGGGTGACATTGTCTCTCAAATATTTGTATGTTGACAATGTCGAAAATACTCCTCCCTTGGCATAATCCAGTAGCAGACATCCTCGAATGTTAATGGCAAAAGTACAAGATGTAGTATTTGGCAAACAATGGATGGAGGAAATGTTTCTAATAGAAGTGAGATGTTCCACAGGTAAGTATCAGGGAAGAACAAGTCCGAGATGTGCCAATGCTCGTTTTGATCAGAGCGAAAAAATTGCAACCAAGCAGGAGTCACCTGAGGCAACCACCAGTCCATCCAGACAGAAATAGACTGACCATTTCCTACTCGCCACTATATTCCATGCTTAAGAGCGCGATGACCTACTAATAGACTGCGCCAAATCTATGAAGCTTATATAGGATTCCTGGCCTGAAGAAATGACTGCTGAGAGAAATATTTGCCTTTGACAACTTGTGCTAAAAGACTGTTTTGGTTGTTCCAAATTTTCCAAGCTTACTTAATTACCGGGCCTTAGGATTGGAAGATGTTTTTCGAATGATATCAATTGAGTATTTTATCTGTGTCCAGAAGAAGTCCTAGAAGATACTTAGAAAAACATCTGAATGTTTTTTCACAATAAGAATGCTACTCAAATCCGACTAGATTAATGCGTAGCATGCACATGGGCTTAAAACCCCGTGTAACCCCTCTTACCAAGCATTCTAGCTGCAAGTGCTAAAATAGTACGATGAGGTGCAACATGTCTATAGCACGATACACGAACCCCAATAGACTCGGAATGCAAAAGAGTACTTTTTAAGTAGCATGATAGACAACTAACTAGTCCATGCCCAAAATCATATCAAAATTATGCATCTCTAGAGGGATAAGATATGCAGGTAGATCCCTATCACCAACTCGCGCATTTTTATAAGCTGTGGAGGCCTCTAAAGAAATTCCAACTGGAGTTCTAACAAATATCCTGGTACCTTGGGATCGTAAAGATATAGCCATATGAGAATGTAGAACCGAGATCAATCAAACTATAGGGTCTAGATGAACGGAGTAAAATGTACGTGTCAATACATCGTTAGATGCAGTGGCATCCTTCAGTGTCAAAACATAAGCGTGAGCCTGAGTAGTTGCTACATGATTAGTCCCATCAGCTCCTCTGCCCTACCTTTAGTAAAGTGGAACTTAAGAGACTAAGGGAAGTCTCGAATTTTGTGTCCCCGCTGCTGGCAGTTAAAACACGCATCACTTTGTCAATAACATACACCACTGTGATTCTTCCCTCAAGTTTCGTAAGCTACTACGGGCTTTTGGGTACTCTGAATTAGTTTGTGAATAGCAAGGCTGTTCTTTCGCTTAGGCTGCTGAACCATATCTCTGCGCTTTGAGCTGCTCGCTTATCTTCCTCTCCTCTGCCTTTGATCCCTGTAGTACTTGCCCCCAGTCTCGACATCTTTCTCCACCCTTTGAGCCTTGTGCAGGACTTGTCATACATGTCTAGAGTCACAGCTGTCAAGAGCATTCTGATGCCATCCATTAGTCCATTTTTAGGTATCTATACATGTGTTGCAAACTCGACAATCTCACAAATTTGACCTTGTAGTCCATCATAGTTTATCCTCTTTCTTTCACTTTTAGACTCTTTTACCATATCATCGTTCACCTTTCTTTGGAATTATTTGTCATGAAATATCTCCTTGGAACGTGCCCAAGTCAAAGCCTGCTCCTCCTCAGTAGTCAAAGTGCTCTCGACCATTTTCTACCATTGGTCAGCCTTGTAGACGACCCGGTTCACAGCCCCACCACAGGACAATCCCTCCCTTAAAGGGCTAGCCAAGTAGGTAGTTATAAGTTCATGGCAAGGTCTTCTAAGGCCATTCACAAAGTCCCCCATCTGATGTGAGATATCACATTCTCTCCTCATGATACCTTAGCGTCTTCGCTAAGGCTTATACGTGGCTCCCCCTTTGTTGCCCCAACCATCTTAATGTGGGATATACCCGGGTTTGCCTTTATCTCCCTAACCATCGGCAACCCGACTGGATAGCCCAGCCCGAGTTTTCAAGAGTTGGCTTTGATACCATCCGTAACGACTCGGTTTACGGTCCCACCACAAAGCAATGCCTCCCTTAAGAGGGCTAGCCAAGTAGGTACTTATGAGTTCATGTGCAAGGTTTTATAAGGCCATTCACATTGTCCCCGACATCCGATGTGGGATAATGCAAGCCTCATTCTTAAACATTTATATTGCTATGTCCTCTTTATAAGGATCCGAGATGTTCAAAAGCTTATCGCTTTTCTAAATTTACCCAGCCAGGCGTCCGCATCGTCTAGATTGTCTGCATCATGGAATGTGGGATAGTTCAGGCGGTTAAACGCCTGATGGATCTACGGTCCATGGAGCTCGAGGGACGCTTGCTCCAGGGTTGCCCTCGACGACATTATTACTTGTGGCATGATTACCCATGTGACCACCTCTACCTAGATGCGACGACTCAGGTCTTTCTGAGATAGCGAGCAAACTTATAAAATCACAACATTATGATAAACGCGTCATACAAAAGAACTACAAAATCTTAACCTTTCTAAGCTGTCTGAAATATTCTAAAGTTCACCTCAAATCATTGAAAGCCTAAGTCTAAGAGTCTACACCAGTCATAAGCTAGGCTCTGATACCAAATGTCGTGCCCCTGATCTTGAGGCGCACCTTCACACAGTGTTTTGAAATATTCCTACTTACCATATATATATATATATATATATATATATATATATATATATATATATCGAAGAATTTATGAAAATTTAATCTCAAAAGAGACAATCAAAGCTCTAAACACAATCCAAATACAAAGCACTTGCACTGACCACCAATGCCTAGTAACCGCAGACGGAGTCTAATAACAAATAAGCATTACCTAAAAGAGGTGCTCAAATGCTACTAAAATTCATAAACTAGTACAATGTTGTTCGTTTCAAGCCACAAAGAAGTGTCTTAAATTAAAAGAAAATTCCAAGTTCGTCCATAGCTATGAGCTCTTCTTAATCGTTTGAGCTTAATAACCTTAATTGAGTGGTAGCAGAAAGCTTAACAAAGGTAACACACACCTACGGACTACAATGTTGGTATTCAGTAGTATATTGCCTAGTAAAAAACGCAACATATGGAATCGAAGGTGTAGAGACGATAAATAATCTTAGCAGGACAAATATTTTCATTTGGAGATATTGACCCAATAAAGATCGAATCAAAGTCCAAAGAACATATTCGATTAGTTGGAGTAACATACAAAATTTTACGAACACCTAATACGTGAGTGTAAATCACGTTAACCAAAGTATCAATGGTTCGGAGTTCGAAGTGCTTATACCTATAGCAATTGCCATATTCTCATGGCTGCTTTGAAAGTTAACCTAACCACGTAAAGGTTCTAAATATTAGTTCAATTCAAAGGGGTCTAACGGACCTCAAAATATCTCAAAAGCATAGGAGGCACAAAGCATCAAAATTTGCATTTTGAAAAAATACTCAATTTTAAACTTAAATCGAAGGGAACGAAAATGCGAGTTCAACGGAATGAATCGCTTTGGTCCATATTCATATGTCGATACCGGCAAATAAAGAAAACGAAAGTGCTAAAGGTACAAACCAACAAAGACTGACAGAAAAAGCAACAAGTGGCACGCCTCATAGGCAGCTCCATGTGAGGAAGTTTTGCTTTGAACCAGTACGTAATAATTAACAAGAAAGTTTTCTTCCACCATGCAATCATTGTTTAACAAATATAAGTGGAAGAAACTATGAGAAGCAGCCTATGGAATACACGGCCACGCACAAACGATCGACCAAGTCAATAGCTTGCAATACTCAATCATTTAAGAATTCTCAACATATATGGAGAAAGAATATAGTAAGCAAATTGACTTTCGAATTTACCAAATTATTCTAGCCACCACAAAATGTGATGATTAGCAAGGAACGATGGAAACAGTCTATCATTGGAAAGAAACACGTTTTCTAAATTAGGAGTATAATGCGTGTGACCTTACCTCCAAATACATAATAATTTTCCTAAAGTTGTATACGCCTCCAAGAAATTAAAACCCTAAAGAATCAAATTAACCCACCTATATTGAAATCTAGAGAAACACAATCCTAAATTGACTTGCCACATCAAATCCTCCTCGTAATCAAACTGGTTTTAGGATTACTTACCAATTTTTGGTAAAAAGTTGATATCCTCAAACCCCTTGTTTTCTCTTCCTTCGATCCTTCTACGAGCTAAAACTGAATTTATTGGTAAAAGGGAAACTGACTAGTCCTTGTTTCTCTGTACTTGGTAATAACCAAAAGACCCGTAAAGTTATATGACTTATTTAAGAGTAAGCCAAAAAGGTTGAAGATAACCTTGAACATTGAGGAATTAATAACAAACTGTTTCGGATCTTACAATGCGGATGAGTCAACTTTTAAGGCTTGCTCCTCCCTTGTCCGAAGTCCAATTTAGGCCTACTTTATGTCGTTGGTTAGCTCTAGAATTCTAGTTTGACATGGTTTCAGAAGTCTGGTTTCCCATGGCTTGAGAATCACTCAGAAATAGGAAGTATAGCTTAAGGTATTTGACAACTTGTAATTATCTGAATCAATAGTTAAATCAAATGAAGCACATGATATGCTGATGGAAAGATAACTTAAAAGAGCTTATAATTGATGTGAAGCACACTGAAGTGAGTAAATATCAAGCACCAAAGTGGATGGCTGTGTGAGTGCTCCGGAAAGTGACCCTTATCAAGCCTAAAATCTGAGACACGCTTGAATTCTGATCTAACTCCCTTGGAAATGTAGTAGGACATGTTATAAATGTCTTGGAACTGTAAGAATGACGAAGTGAATGTATATGCAAAACTGCCCCCGAGATGGATGCAACATTGCAATGTCGTCAGCTTTATGGTTTGCCTAAAGGTGTTTTTCATTATCCAATTTATTCATACTAATCTTGATTTGTCGCTGATAGTAAGAATCGCTTTGTAGGACCTGTTCTCATGATTCAGTTTTAGTTTTGCCAGCTGGAGATACCTCCGAACTACAATGTTGATCATTTAGGTATGGTCAGATATTTCTAAGGGCTTTTCTTTTTTCGTGATTTTGATAAGTAGATATCGAATAAAAAACACATGACATTGTTTACACTAAGAGTGTGTTTGGATGAAGAATTCGATATACTAGTTACTTTGAAATCCCTTCATTTCAGAATTCCGTCATTTTCAGGTTCATTGGTTTACAAATTTGTTGTTTGAAGCCTTTTTAATATGTATTTTGACTAACAATTGAATAGTAACAGCAATTGAAAATATTTTTCCCGCTGGAGCCTAAATCCACATATGGGTTTTCTCTTCTAGTAGTCTAGTACCCATTGCCATATACGTACATATAGACGACACAATGGAGCCAGGAAGTCTTCTACTACAACTATGTCTACTACAAAGCTATGATAAGGAAGATATATGACTTGATTTTCGTTTGACCAAAATCATGTCTCATTCCGATGATCTGAGTTTTGTTCGAGAGACACTATGTCTTGTTACGACAAATTCATGGCTGGGTTCAGTTTCTTCATTGGGAATCATGTCAAATCCGATGAATTCTATGACTGCATTACACTTATCTTTGCCGGTAATCGTAGCCCCTTCAGACCCTTGATGTTTGAGTTTGTCCAAGAGACTTTTAGATGCTTAGCCAGAATTGTAGCTCCTGCATATCCTTACACCCAAAAGTTGAAAGCAGTCAACTACCTTTGTGTTTGAGTTATTCTCTTAAGATATCATGTCCAAGCTGTTGAATTGTGAAAACAAAAGTTAGAAAGAAAGAGACTGGATAACTCGGCTTGAGTTTCTTCGCCACATTATGTGGTTTTCCAAATGGTGACTTGACAAAGCGAAGTCTGGACTAGTTATTTTAATTGAGGATTCAAGCCCCATAAATCCCCTATTTGAAGTGCCCTACCACTCGAGGGCAATCTCATGGCTGACTTTTTATTTCATACGCAATTGACTTGAAAGCTTTCATGAAACCTCAGCTAGGAGCACCAAATGTATCAACCTCTATGAGGAACCTCATTGAATTTTTCAGCATTTCTTTTCCACTTGCCAAACAAGAGATTTCTTTCTAGGTACGTTCAAATCCTCTGCAAAAGTGAAATCCGCAGTTAAACTTTCTCGTCCAATCACACACTAAGTTTCTTTCATATGCTCTTGATTATCTTTGAACTCTTAACTGTCCTTATTGTCTGGTTTTTCCTTTAACTGATTGTGTTTGCATTGAAAGTGGTTAAGAAAAGAAGGTAAGCATCTTATTTCGTAGATGTTCGTAGTTTATTTTGCTTTCCTTTGCATTTTTTCTTGTGAAAGGTTGGCATTTGATTCTATAAATCAATTCTCTGTGCCTCAGTGGAAATACACGCGGAACAGATGGCATAAGATGAATATGCTCCGTTGAGCTACAGTTACCTTTATCATGATGGGCATTACAGAAGACTTAGTTGTTCCACGTCAGGGTCCATACTGCTCTGCTACTGCTGCTCTGTAGCTCTATGATTCTTCTTCTGTGTGGATACAGCGACATAAAGTTGCATACAAGCTGTATTAAATTGGGGAAAAAAAGAAAACTGAAGTATTCGGAGAAAAGAAGAATTGTAAGAAAGGGAAGGTTGTGGCAGATTAACTGCTAGGGTCTCCCCCATCCTTCCAGTAGTAAAAGAAAAGGAATGGGAGGTTTTATTTGAGTTTGGTGTCTCCTATCACTTATGTTCATCTTCTTATGTGGTGGTCCAGTAGTGGTGTACCTTAAATCGTCTCCTTGTGGGTGGGTTTTTAGTTTTAATTTGCAGCCCATTACCTTATACAATTATAAAGAACAAGAAGATAGAAAAAAGAAAGGAAAAAGGTCAGACATTGCAGTATGGTGTTTGGAGCCGGCATTGGCGGCCCGCTGTTTAGTAGGTTGAGTCTGAACCATAGTGTATGAAGAGGATGATGTATATTCAGCTGGCAGTTTCAGGACAGCGATGGTCCCTTCTGCAGTATATACAGATACTGTGGGGTACTTCTGGATGATGTGGGAGGCTCATGTCCAACACTTACATGTGATGCTTGCGATCACCATGGTTGATTTACTCAAGGTTCCATCTACTTTTCCTGTGATCAACTGCAGAACCCCATGATCACCCAGATTTCTATATATTTATAAGGTGTTTCCTCTTGATTACGTCCATGAGCTTCGTTCTAATTCAGAACAATGAAATCTTGATTACGTCCTCTTGATTTCTATATATTTTCACGTTTCTCTGTAGCACCCAGTATTATATCAGTAACTTCAGCTCTAAAATGCTTGTTAGTTGCCATTGAGTAAACATTCTTACGGGCTTTTTGTTCCCGTTGCCATTTCAGAATTGAAGTTGATCTGTGCTTTATTATTACTAACCATATGTAGAGTTATCAAATAAAAAGCTTATATTCATGTACAAGGACCACACACAGACACTTGCACCGGGAGAGGCAGGAACTTTTTCTCTTGCTAAAATCAACTCGCAACTAAACTGCGGCATGACGTCACACATAATTCATTCAAAGTACTACCTAATACTCGAAGGGAAAGAAGATGACCGGACTTTGTATCATCGTCCTATACTAAGCACTACCGAAGTTGATATTACGCATCTTAAGAAAACAATGGAAACTACAATGCTCCTGAATAGTTTTTTTTATAAAAATAGAAAGAAATTTTGTTAAATGAAAACAGCTTTTTAAAAATCACGTATGATATTGAAAACTGTGGTTAACATTTCATATTAAGTCCGAAGACAAGTAAATAATTCGCCAATTTCACTTGGGTGGAGTACCATGTCAAAGTCTAATCAAATTATTCTTAACAAGTTTACGAACTCTTTACTGTAGATCGAAAGCAAAATGGTACATCTTGTAGTATACTGCAGGCACGGGTTCGACAGTTCTAGTAAGGTGAGTGCGGGAAGAAGAAAAGAGACAAAAATTTAACGACATCCAGAATAATTTCAGAGAAAAAACAGTTGATATGATGTAGTTCGACTTACTGGTCTCTCTAGATCTCATTGATATTTTGGATACTAGTTAAGTGAAGAGCATTACTCTTGCAATTAGGCATCATAAAACTGAACATAGCTGATGTATGATCAACGTATTATTTGTATCATGAGTCATGTGACAAAACATCAATGTAATACTGCAACGAGGTTGGTGTGAGTCTTTAATGTCACATTGTTAGCGCAAGAAAATTTACTAAAGATCCTATATTTGCTTCAAGGCATTGGAAAATTAATAAAGAAGAAAAGTGAACCAAGAACATATGATAGGCTCAGTGGTAAGATTATATTTTTGGCTATTTATCTTTTCTATGGTTGTGGATGAAGTCCTTGAATGAAAAGATATGAATGAAACAAAAGTAATACTACACGACAACTGAAAGCAGGGCCTCAAGATGAAAGAAATCCTTCCCTGGCCAGCTGCCATGTCATGAGCTTTGTTACATGGACTCGGCGCTTTGGGGCAAAGTACCGACAAGACACGACTCGACGCGGTCACTGGTATGGATCAGTACTGGACTCGCCATCTGACGGACGGACACGTTAAATCCCTGATTGGAGAGGCATTCGTGCCCAGACACACACACACACACCCCAGACACACAGAAAAGGAGAGAGAGACAGAGGGAGGGGGGAGGGAGAGCGAGGGGGGAGGGAGGCAGTGAGGGAGGGAGGGGGAGAGAGAGAGGGGGGAGGGAGGGAGGGAGAGAGAGAGAGAGAGACGTATGGCTGATTGTTTTAAATGATCTTAACGTGTATGTTTCCCTTTGCATTGGTGAATACTTGCATCTTTCATATTTGCATTTTTCTCCTATGCTTTGACTTTAGTTGTTGCCAAATGATGATTCATAGTTGCTGAATTTGGAGAAATGATTATCAAGAATTTTGCTATGAAATGCTATGCTCGTTGATATATAGCTAAATTTGCTGGTTTTGAGACAATATCAATATCTTTTGGTGCTTGTGGTATGTTGCGCTCTTCATAGATTGCGCTTGCGCTTTGAACTTCGTATCTAGGCTCAAGAGACCCTTTGCATTTTATGTGCGCTTGCGCTTCGAATAACTATGACTCAGACCCATGGTTCCAAACTCAATACCATATTTTCCTAAGTGTGTCGATTTGTAATCATCTATGTCAATATTTGACCTACATGAGCTAGTGCCAAGGTTGAGGACAATATTTGATGCATCAAGTCCCCTTCCTTAACACAATATGTGCTCAAGCTGCTCATGCACACAAAGTTGTTTGGAAAGGAATGATATTTGTCTTTTGTTGACAGCAATTCATCAAGTTAGTCGGGTTGTGGAACTCGTTGTGTGATAAATGCTAATCATGACGTGATGTTTGTCAGGTTGTATTGGTGGCTGTGATGATATTCTGAGATAGCTTGTTGAGATTTGTGGCACTGGTTCTCGCAATGGTCCCAGTGTGCCTGGTGAGTATTGAATTTCAACAGTGTTTTACATAAAAAGGATGTGGATACATACAGGCACACACAGATGATACCATTCGTTATGTGGAATTTCAGTATGTTTCGGCTATGCTCTTATTATTTAATGCAGAAATACTGTTTAGAAATTTAAGATCAATTGGTTTGTTTCATTAAAGCCTAATCCTCTTCATACCCAACAACGAGTGAGGTTTCGTGAATCCAAAAACATATACAGAAAGCAAGGAGATTCTTTAGAAGAATGAATGTTTTAGCTACTTTTCTCAAGCAGAATAATACGGTTAATTGATTTTTAGTACCCTGACATTTCTTCAACTCCTACGGGGTTATGGGTTGGGGTATCCGTCTTCATTTTCTGTTTGGTTTTTAACTTTTTGGTATGGATAGACTTTGTACGCGTTGGTTTTGGGATGTGTTCGACAGTTGTGGTGTTCTGACGGGTGATAGATTATTGTGTGGTGGTGCTAGTATTGTCTGTCACCCCGATGCTTATGGCTGTATTGGGTGGCGTTTGTCTCGGTTATAGAATGGGTTTTGCTGATGGCAGTGATGGTAGTAGCTGGTAATGGTGTTTTGGCCTCGATGTCTGAGGTAGTGATAGCAGTAGCAGATGGGGTTGCTTGGTGATGGTTGTGTTGATGAAGTGGATTGGGATGAGAAAGATAAAAGAGAGGAGAAAGAAGAGGGGATAGCTTGTGCCAACTCCAGTATGAGCCGTTTTGTAGTGTAATTTCAATATCTGCAAATTTTCAATTACTTATGGTAAAACTGAAAGTTCTCCCTGGTCCTGCTATTGATATTTTAGGTCATGTCAAAGTAGTTCTATATTTTCAGAAAAAACTGAGAATTTGATCTGGAGAACCTAATTCTGCTTTGGGTAGTTACTAGCTTAAATCTAGTATGTCTTGGGAGGTTCATATACTGAAGCATCTCGAACTGTACCTTTCATATCGCTTCCATCATAAAATGGTTGCCATTTCCTTCTTAATTATTGTCGACATTGGAATGCCTTGCACCCTTATTTGCACTATATAATACTCTTGTCTTCGCTGGTTCCAACTGTACATTTCATATCGCTTGAATCATCAGATGGTGCCTAGTGGAATACTCCTTTTATGTTCACATTTTCCTTCTTAATTATCGTTGACATTGGAATGCTGTGGACCCTTACTTGCCCTATATCACATTCTCTTGTCTGTTGCTGGCCCCTATATTACATGGACTCTTCAAAATGCATGAAGTACTTGTGTCGGAACTTGAGATTTCGATACTTGGACATGGATATGGAATATGTATCGGACACATCCCGTAGGATATGCCACTAAGAACACTATGTTATAGTGTTTATTTTAGTTCATCACTGCATTGAGAAAATTTCATCTTTAAATTAGAACGATACGCGTAACTTAAAACACCATGTAAACTAAAACATCGACAATAGATAGAATTCTTTTGCCGTCATCCCGTGTCTTGGGTTTTGAAAAATGGACGAATCCGACACTTGGGACATGTATTGGACTCGGACACTCGTATTGAGTCCATGCAACATAGGCTGGCTTGCTTGGCTACACACTTCGACTACTCTTGGGTCCCACTTTTTGAGACACGTCTGCAAATATTCAACGGCTAAAGTTCAATAGTACTAGCTTGGTCAATGCAAAGCGCACGCTCCAAGTCACGCACCACTTCCTTGTGTCGAAAATTTCAAGGGTTGGAATCATTATGTCTTCCCTTGAAAAAGAGGTCGATGGCATCCCCACCTTGGCCTCTAGGGTCGACCCTGCCATCCCCGCAGGGTCAGCTAAACCTTTCGCCTAAGGGGTTGTCCTAGGTCCCCCTCCTTGGGGTTGACTTAGGCTCCCCTTCTTAGGTCTCTGTCTCCCATTCCCTTTGAGTGCGGTGTGGCGAGGGGTTTCCCCTTTCCTCTCCCTTAGACATCTCCTCCCCCTTGGGGTCCTCATCCTTCACCTTCCGTAGGGGCTCCACCCCCTCTCTGTGCCTTCACCTGTCGTAGGGTCCTCGCTCCTTATCGTTAGGTACTTGAACACCAACATGGGTACCCCCACATTGATTTCTTCTCCTTGGGTCTTCTCACCAATGCCATTGAAGGCTCGCATACTTGGTCAATCCTTAGCCCATTAGGGGCTTAATGCTCCATCACGATCGTCACCTCACCCGCGCGCCGTGGCGTCCTACAGTGCCCAAGCTGTCTCCACACCACCCTTGGCTTAACACCCACTCAGCGCACTCTTTCCGCGCCCTTTCCATTGTCCTACCCTATGTTACATGGACTTGGTACGAGTGTCCGGATCGGATACGTGTCCAAGTGTCGGACTCGTCTAATTTTGAAAATGCAAGACACGGGGACACGGCAAAATATTCATATTTATTATTGCTTTTTAGTTATTTCGAAGGCAAAAAGGTGTTTTATGTGATGCATTTGGTTTTAATTGACAACTTATCTCCACTCAAAGCAACTACTAATTAAACAAAAGATTATAAGATAGTATCATAATAGCATATCCTATGAGATGTGTCGGACACATATCACATACCCATGTCCAAGTGTCGAGTGTCCGACACGGGTACTTCACACAAAACCGAAGAGTCCATGTAACATAGGTCCTACCCCAAGCACTCCTTGTACCCCCAGCTCTGGTCTATACCCTCACCGCACGCACCTCACCTTGGACGTGAAACATATTTCAACCCGCTCTTTGAAGTGTATGGCATTCCGAGGCACCCCACTCGTAGTTCTCCAGCATGAGGATCCTTCACAGTGGGATACTGTTTGTTCTCTGAGACACTATCTCTACCTTGGGTGACTCACATGACTCTAGTCATGCCTAAGCTGTAACTAGGCTTGTAAATAAACCAAGTAGTTCATGAATAGCTCGATGTTCGTTCCCTAAAGAGCTGTTTCATCTTCGTTCTTATATTGTATGAACAGTAACATAACAACTTTTTAGAGCTCATCTATCAAATGAGTCAAGCATGAGTATTTAAAACTGTTCATGATTGTCTTCGTGAGCATTTTGTTTACATACTAATAAAATACTTTTATTATTAAAACACAAACATTTACAAATTCTGATATAAAATAAAATAAAATAAATAACTTGAGACAGCTAAAAGACCAAAGTCCACTTATAAACCCAAACATTTCCATCATATAAACCACGCCAAAGTCTAAACACAACAGACCCTAATATTCTAGTCTCTGAAAGCCTCACACCTTGCCTTTCCTCTCACATCTATATCTATCTTTCATCAAACTTAGACACACCGATAAACACACACAAGCGCACACACGCACACACACACACACACACACACACACACACACTTTCACTTATGCATGCATTATGTTGAAGCAATGAGGAGTAGCAGATCTGGCATAAGATGACTTTGAACCTCAGATCTTTGTCAAATCAGGTCGATCTCCAATCTATTTGGTCGGCGGCCAGGGTCTCAATTTGTCAATCATTTCGAGTACGGTGGTAGTTACCTCGTATTTATGTTCTATATGTCCCTGTTTCCTCTGAGTTTTTGATTGAGTTCAGAAGCTTGAATCAGTTCCCACACAAGACGGCTTGTTTCAAACATGGAGATTTGGCACATAACGACATGAGCCAAGTTCAAACATGCCTAGAAATAGCGAACCGAGTTTGAACACACCCTTGTTCGGCTCAAACTCAGTTTGTGTACAGGCCTAGCTTCGACCCGCCACACACATTATCGGTGATTGTCGACGCCCCTGGTAAGGTCACACTGAGATGAGAGCACGTCTAGAGGGCACCGCACCTAGTCCGCCTGACGCTTTAGCGTCTGGCCTTTCTCACCACTGTTAGATTCTTCAAGTCTCTCGAGGCCCCCATGGGACTTAGTAAGGTTATTGGACCAGTGGCTGGATCAAGGGCGTTCTCTGGCGACAACGTCGCTATGTGAATAAGTCTTCCTAGACAGACAGAGGGGAAGCTGTGCGAGGCAGGCCAAATGAGTATGATGAAGTTACAATCCGAGGAACACAGTGTATAGTGCACCCTCCGCGAGTTGCCAATCCCACGGAGGGCCATGTGTCACTTAATGACAAGACATTTTCAGTTGTCTACAAATTACTTGACTTGAGAGGTCATTTTGAAAATTATTGAAAAACTTAGTTCATTTGCACACACTTGCTTTCATACCTAAAACATTTTTATTGAAGAATTCCACAGAGAAAGAACCCAGGCATTGGACCTTGACACTCGGATCTTAGTGTTGGACTTTTGACTGTCTCCCGTACTCACTTTGTGCCTTCGCCTTCACAACGCTGCCACTGCTTAGGATTTGTTTAGGTTGCCTTGGTCTCAGCCCTTGCTCCTATTATTGCTATATCCCACATTGTCATACTTGGCATCTGACTAGGACTGTACTCCTTCCGGCAACTCCACGTTTACTGCGGACCCACTTCCTTGGCATCATTGCCATTTTCTGCTCTTAGCTTTATGAAATTCATGATTATGCATCTGATTTGTTAAATTATTGTGCTTGCATTGACTCAGTCCTCCACATAGTGGCTTGACCAAACTAGAAAGCCCCCTCCTGATTTCAAGACCAACTCCAAATAGTCAATCTTTCACTGTAGATGTCTCCTGCATCTTAGCAAACGGAAATTCTTGAAAAAGAAAACCGAAGAGGCAAATTGATATCAAAGTTCAATAGCATTGATTCAAATCACTTAACTAAAATAAGCATCTCACATACCTAAGATCTTACCAAATTTAGCTTTGGAACCAGTTGCCGGACTAACCAATGGGTAACAACAGCATGAAGCTTTGATAATTTAGCTTACATTGTGCTCAAGTTAACGTTTGCAAGTACTATGATATTATGTCAAGAAAATCATCCACCTAACCAAATAGAATCTCCACCTAATCAAAGGTGCATTTTGAAATGACTTCTAGCAGTCAAAAAATTGTGAAACGAGCTTCAGTTAACAAATCGGATGCATAATCATGAATTTCATCAAGCCACTATGTGGAGGACTGAGTCAATGCAAGCACAATAATTTAAGTAGGTGTTTAGTTTTTCTGTCTTGACCCGACAGAGTACTATTTTCTCTACAACGAAGGCTACATGGCAGATAGGATTGAAGGGGACAAGGCGTAACACAGCCTTAGACCAGGGATTAACGAAGTAAAAGACACTAAGGGCCCGTACGTTTATAAAATTTTGTTTTCAATTTTGTAATGATGATGAAAAAGATACTTTTTTTTACGTACTTTTATCTTTTTTCGTATCCGTTTTGAGAAAAATATTGAAACAGTGGCAAAAAAGGTGAAAACACCCCCAAAGGGTGTTTTCACCTTTTTTGAGGATTTGTATTCTCTTGTTAGATCTTGTCTCCACAATTTTTGCCATGCCCCTCCCACTGTGCTGCGTCCTAGCTCCCTCTCTCTATTCCTATACTCTTTCTTCACCCACAACACGATCAACTCCCATTGAAAGGAGATCTCGCCGGAATCCAGACAAAGGAGATCTCGCCGGAATCCATGGCAAGATTGCCGAAGCAGTGACAGATGGCCGAACAGATCTGCGCCGGAAGCTACGATTCTGCTCTTATGGGGTTGGCAAATCGCTGGCCAAAATCGCCGGAATGAAGGTCTGAATTCGTTGTTTTAGGGAGGCGGCAGCGAGCTCAAGGTTGCCAAAGTGGCCGGAGAAGATCCGGGTGCATGGACATGACTGTTGAGAAAGTACACCGCCGCGGCAGGCGCCGCGAGGCGGAAGAGGAGCTTCAGCTCTATGCACATCGCTGAGCTAGCCGCTGCAGGAAGGGCACTTCGGTGTTGGACAGCGCCGCAGGAAGGGCATGTCGGTTCTGCTCTGATCAGATTCGGAATCCAAAATTGATATTGCCGAAGCATGACAGATGGCCGAGATCTCGCCGGAATCCACGACGAGCACTTTCATCTTTTCTTTCTTTAACATGGGGATGAAGAAGTACATCCGAATTAGGGAGAGATGTGTATGTGTACTTTTCCACATCTATCACTGCACGAACTGCTAACACAGCAAATAACAGGGGAAGAAAGTTTTACTCATGTTCATCGCAAGGGTGCAACTTCTTTGTGTATGTCCAGCTTAGAATTTATAACTCAAGTAAAGCTAAGAGCTGTTCATGCCTTTACCTTAGATATTTTTGTGAATAATGTACTTAATGTGAAACTTGCTGTTCTGGTTTTGGTTGTAATCTTGCTGTTGTTTGCTGCCTAGTTCTTTCATTGCTCGATAAGAAAAAGGGTAAATTGAAGTGACACCCCCTCTAGTTTGGTCTTATTACACGCGCTACCCCACATATGGAAAAGTACACTGACACCCCTTGCCGTTAGATTTTGGTGGACGTCAATTAGTTTTGTTAGGAATTGACCTGATTGCCCTTATATGGTAACCACAACCTGCACCCACTTTCGGAATCACCAGCCCAATCAGAGAGATTTGCTGCTGCATCGCCCAACCATTGTCAGCCACCATTACCACCGTCCCTCACCCCCACCATATCTGCCATCAATGCCGACAATGCTGCCATTGACTGTCTCACTGCCATCATCAGTGAACCCACCAAACTCGTGGGCCAACCCCACCACCATTCTTCACCACCAGCCACAATCACCAAATCCACCGGAGTCCCACCCTAATGCGTTGCAAACAACTCGCCTTAATTCACCACAGTCATGCACCAATCCAAACACCAGTCCGCTACTCTCATCACCATTGTCAAGTCATAGAATCATATTGTAGCCTAATTGAACTGTGATGTAACAGTAATAGATCTGTAGGGACAAGAAATAGAACTAACCTCTAATGATGTTCCAGAGGAGGAACAATCTAATCAATTTATCCAGATTTTGCCTCTTCGGTAAAGCACCGGTATTTCCCAATAATTTCCATCTCCTACTTGCTGCAATTTTTTTCTAGACAACTGCACAGAAGAACTAAATCGAAATTGCAGACCACACACTGCCACTGAAAAATATCCCTATCAACTGTGGAAAAAAGCCCACAGCTAGTTAAATCGGAAGCTTTCCATGGGCTACCAACCCTTCTCTGCAATGACCGGTTGCCAGATTGGTTATTTCCTGGCTTATTGTAAAGGGACTCATGTTGAGATCGATTATCTGTCTTATCACATACCATTTGCTCTACGCTTATTTCTTTCAGCCATTTCTATTTTGTAATAACTATGTAGTTGGTAAAAGTTCAATAACTCAATGTCCACCTGAGGCGCAGATTTGCATGGTGCACCATTGCGCATCTGCTTTATGTACATGCTCAGTAATTCTCGGAAGAGAAAGTGTGATGCTGGTTATTCATCATTTGCATGAAGGTTCGCATAAATCCCCACTTTAAATTCACTTGAATGCGGTTCACACTTGTTTCTTATGTCTTCTCCTCTCTTAACAATGCTTCAGTAAGGAGAAGGGAGTAATTTACCCAATCCTAGACACCACACATCCGACGACCAAAAACCAAAAACACTCCAGCGGTTCACACCATTACACACTAAGTTGCCGCCAGCGGCCATTGATCTACTGACATTCATCAATCATCACAACACCGTCAAAACTCTCGAGTATAGGTCGAAGTTTCTCTCATTAGGCTACTTGAAAGGGAGGGATACTAGATGAAAGGGTATCATTACCGTGGGAAACATGAAACAGTTTAGATTTTCAGAATAACCTCAGTTTCTATATATGTTGTGGGTTCCTAAAGTCAAGAGGAAGAGAATATGGAGAAGTCTGGTTTGGAGGATATAATCTCATTGATTTTCTCCTCTGTGCAAAAACTAATTTCCCTTTGGCCTCTGGTTTAATATTTGGTTGGAAGTAGAATAGAGAGCGAAAATTGTTTCTTGGAGTGCAAATTGCCGCTAACAGCAGGAGGGGAAACTTATTCTGAAACTGCTTCATCTTTGGAAGTAACACACTCATTTAAACATACATCTCAGATATAACACTTATACCAATACTTGCACCAACAAATATTTTTTCACTAATGATATGTCAAATGCCACTAAATGGCATTATTAATAGTTGTGAAAAGGAGATAATGAAGGATCTAAATTAAGAAGTTATTTTCTTATTGGAAGAAAGTAACTTCTGAAAATGTGTCCCTATAAGTGTAGTAGGTTACTTATTGGTGGGTAGTTATTTTTTAAGTGATAGTACTTATGTTTTGAGTGGCTAGTTAGTCTTTGTCCGATAGTTATTTTTAACAATCTAGTACGTAGTATAAATAATGGGTTAAAGAAGGAACATATGACATCATCATCAAACCTTATGACAAATCATGACTTGATTTCAAGTCGTTTTTCTTTTATGTATAGAGGCTTTTGCTGCCGATGGATAGGGATTTTAGTTTCCATACGTGGGAATACTGTGTTTTGTAAACATTCACAATCAATTAAAACCTCTATTTGCCTTTTTTGAGCACGCATTGTTTCAATTTTCAGTTTAAATTTTTAGAGAACTCCTCCTCAAGAGGCTAAAAGGAATCCATGTTAAAATTTGGACTTTGCCCATAAGCGCAAATAATACTTTGACATTTCGTTGCGTGTATCACTTCAATGACAGCTTTGTTGTGATAATTAGAGATGTCAAAGGGTTGGACTTGGGCTGGCCCAGCCCGGGCCTTTGATCGTTTTAAGAAAACGGGCTGGGCCCAGCTTGGGCCAGAGAAAGGGGCTCGGCTTGTGCCGGACCACCTCAAGAATATAAGGGCCCAGTCCGGGTCCAAGCCTTTGGCCCAAATTAAGGGTCAGGCTTGTGGCAGACTTGGGCCCAAGCAAATTTTTCTTTGAATTCTTTTTAATCATTTTTTGTTTTGCGGTAGTATGAAATTTATGATTTATTTGTTCATTGACCTTCCTTATTTAATCCGGGCTTGAGGCCGGTTATTTGTAAACAAGCAGACAAAGTTACTTAATTTTTTTTTTGTATATATAAAGGATTAATTGTCCAAAAAATGTGAGAAAAAATATTTATTTTGCCTGTAAATAACCCACATTCTCATGTGTATTGTTTACTTTAAATACATTTAATTTGTTTGAAAATAATCTATGGAAATAATCTAAACTAGGTTTTGTGAAAAAATTTATTCTAAAAAGTTGATAAGAGGAAAAGAAAAGGAAATTACCTAATCATCTGGAAGATCTTCAACACTCAAACTGTTGCTCTTTCTATCATCAACTAATTTATCTTGCTCCTGGTATTTTGTATTAAGATAGTCCTTCCAACATATACATAACTCGAGTATCTCGGGATTAAAATGACTCTTCCTGTCATCCAACACCCTCCTGCTCGCTGAAAAACATGACTTTGAAGCAACTGTAGAGACATGAACTGGTAGTACATCTCGGGCAATTTGTGATAATGTTTTATAAATATTTGCAATTTGTTTTCAAAAACTTAACAAATCAAAATTCATTTTCTCATCCATTGATAATGAAGAATAATGATCAGTATTTGCATATAAATCTATTCCATTAAAAGAGGAAAAAGAAGACGAACCTGTGGAACTAGAAGTTGCTTCCACTCTTGTTTGTTTGCCATTACATGATTAATGCCCCTAACAAAAGACCCATAATATATTTGACCACTAGACGATATAGCTCGCCCACACACGCCAGCAGAATTTCGATATAAGTTATAAAGATCTTCAAATGACTTACACTATTTGTAAGCTCGGTCGGTTGTCTCAACTGCCCGTGTTGCACCTTTTTTTTCATATATTTCTAATATTGAAACATGTATACATGCAACTTGAACCTAGGATCAAAAGTACTTATGACAGTAAAAACAATAGGCAATTCCTCCTAATATTTATTAAATTTAATTTCAATCTGTTGTATTATATCACTAAAGGGTTCTATATATCTCCATTTTTATAAATGTTAATAAATTTTAGAATTTCTAGTACAGTGATAAGGGACATGGGATAATATGTACTAGATAATAGAACGGTAAAAGTGAAAAATACCTCCAAAAATTCAACAAGTGTGCAGCTAACTGTCATTTGCCAGGAGTTGGTGAGCCTTGTGGGAACATGATTAGTAGGAAGTGAATATACACTTATTTGTATAGCATAACATGTAAAAGTATTTTATATGTGGAGTTCGACCTATGCACGACATCTGTAAGTGGTCTCCTGCGAGAAAAACCATATTGAACACATAAAGCTTTAAATTCATGTATTCTCGAACCCAAACAATTAATAAACGCCGTCATACCCCTCATTTGTGAAGAATATCTCCAGCAGTACCTAAACCATTTTGAACAATTAAATTAATTATATGACAAAAACATTTAATATGAGAAAAGTTACAATTAAATATAGGCCTAAGGTTCGTCTTTAAGACTTGAACAACATCTATATTATTAGAAGCATTATCAAAACTGATACTAATAATTTTGTTTGTTAATTTAAACATGTTACATACTCGGCGTATAATATTAGCAACGCAAAATGCATCATGCGGATAGGGAAAGAGTTTAAGATGATTCATTTTTTCATAATCCTCAATCCAATGTAACTTTACACAAGCATAATTAACCAGAGTAAAATGAGATTTTCAAACATCAGATGTTAGACTAACGCTACTATCAAATTTCTAAAAATAATCAATCAAATATTCTTTAACAGCATTCTGGAAATTCGGAATGTTAGATACTCACTCGATCACTCTAAGACAATAATATCCTCTTAATCCAATAAACAACTATTATCAGAGTAGCTAAGCCATTAATCATACTCTTAGTAACTGTCATTAAGGAAACATCAATATAAGTCTGAAAGATTTTTTAAATACTAACATTCACCCACCCAGGGTTCTAATGAGCAATACTAACTTACTAACTTAAATCAATTTTCCTCACTTGGTTCTAGTCCGTACTCAAGCAACATAATACTGGTTATCACATGCAGAAAGGAAGTTAAAAGAGAGTGAGCTTTTGACAGCCTAGTAAGGTCGGTCAATGATTAAAACAAAATGATTCGAACAATTTTTCATATAGAGTCAAATGAGAATTTTTTTTGAAGGATTTTCAAATAAAACCATAGAATTTTGATATAAACAGAGGAAAAAGTATCAACTCAATCCCTCAAATCAATAGTCATTTCAAAACATTTCAAGTACAATAAAACAAAAATAAATAACATTAAATATGAGCAGTACACTACAGCAAAGCTATTCAGGCAGTGCTGGATACGCTTTACGTATGTATATGTACACTAACTAGTCCATTTAGATATTAGTTCAACCCAACCTACAGACCATCCTTATAACACCAACAATACACACCATCATTGTAACTCTCCAGATTTACTAACTCATGTCAATATTGAGAAGAAATAAGTACCATTCAAAACATTTTACGATAATCGAATCAATAAATAGATGAGAATGAACAAAGAATTCCAAACGATCGCTTTTCAAGTTAGGGTTTCATCGGTAGTTCCAAATATATTTTTATATCATTCATGAAATTGAAATTCAATAAAGTTTATAAAACTGTTATCATAAAACATTTGAAATCAGAGCGATAAAATAGGATTCAGATGAAATTTCTTACCTCGATCCAAGCTAAGCGATGCTACACAACCTCGATCCAAGTCCTCTGAATGAACCTAAATTGACAATTTATTTATTAGAAAGTAATCTACACTATTACGCTACAAACATAATGTCACGACCCGAACCCACAGGAAGGCCCGTGATCCGTGACTAGCCGTAGACCTAAAAGACTCCAACCAAGGGCTCTGTCAGGCCTTAATCGTTAAAACCATTATAAGTTGCAGCAGAAATTAACACTTCTACAAACTTTAATTATATTTTCATTTGAATACATCACTTATGCTAAAACTCTTCATAACTCCGATTTGTCAACAACTAAAATTAAACCAACAATCTAAATATTCAGCGACTCATTCAATGTAGTCTCTGTAGTTCCGCGCCAAATCATCCCTTCCTATACTCCTCAGCATCACCTTACTTTCAAACCTGAAATGATAAGTAAGGGATTAGCTTCCATGTGCATAGTAAGTAACCAATGATTCAACTAGGTGGACCATATAGCATGTAGAAAATAACTCACTTTATATTATAGCCACATTAAGAAATCTAAATTCATAAGTTGGTAATCATCGGGTAAAACGAAATAGAGTACATGAAACCAAAAATTGAAGTTTAAAATCATTAGCACAAAACTCACGACAACCAGTTCAATTCCAACATTAGCTCAAACGATATGCTGTGGTCAGAGTATGAGCCCCCTTGACTAGGGCCCAAAATTTCTCCTCCATCCGAAATAAATAATTATGTGGACGTAAGGGCGAACCACGAGCAACAGTACTGTGCATTAACGTACAAGCCCCGTTGACCAGGCCCCAAAATTTAACTTTCTCCCGTGGATATGGGGCACAACAATTGAATAAACCAAATCACCTTTGGTTCATCGTAAACACAGCCACTCATCAACTGATGGTCAAACCATCCCCACACTCCTTTCAAAAATTTTCAAGTTGTTCACTATTCACAATAACGTCAAATTCCAAAACATCTCATTTGTATCAAACATTTCAAATATGAGACCCATTACAATTTCTAAACAAACTATCATTTACATGTTGGTCTGGATTTTAATGAGAAATAAACTACAAAAGCTTTTAGGCAATTCAAGCTAGAGCAGTTAAACATAATTAAAACAGTCAAGGCTGATAAATACCACTTTTTAACAATAAATAAAAATATATTTCATGTGCAAAAATACGAGTTGAATCAAAGGGTCACTTACCTGACGCTAACACATTTTCTCGACCCAAAATTTTCACGCGATGGTCAGTTGTTACCTTTGACCAAACAGAATCGTCAAGGTCATTCCTTTCATCTCCATAACCCCAACTTCATTATAACCCAAAGGGCATCGCTGATGAGGATGTAAAATTCTTGTTGGGTAGTTTCTCAAATAACTCAGACGCCGCATCTAACCGTTCATTACACAACCCGTCCAAAATCGTGTCAAGTTCACCATGTCATTCTCGGACATTTCATCATAGTCGCTGAGCTTCTCTTAATTCACTCAATTTTAATAATCTACCAAGCAACCTTGCGATAAGTAGTACCCAGTTAATCTCTAGAGTTCATGCTAACCATTCTCTTTTTATATATTTTCATAACCTATGTACTTCTCTGTCCAAAAATACACACACATGCATAGGGTACACATACACCATGTACCCCTATTGTACACAACACGCACATTGTTTGTATAACCATAGACACTCCCCTGCACATAGCCACCCTTACCCCTAAACTTACACAACAGCACTTGTCACGCAAAAGCACCGAAACCTCGTATAAGTCGAGGTATGGTGTCCTACACCTCCGGACACATGTCCGACACCTCTCAGTGGTGTGTTTGAAGATATTGATTTATTTTTTAATTACCGGACACAGTTGCGGACACCTCTTGAAGAAGTGTCCACAAGTATAAAGCCAAAATTATTTCGGTGTCGGTGTCGATCGGATGCTGTGTCCGTGCTACCTAACAGATTTCTCAATCCAATTGGGTCCCATCCTCCATCAACAATCTCAATTCTTAAATTCTCAATGCACAGTAAACAATCTCAATCCTCAAGTACTCAATGCACAGTTAACAAAATTATATGAAGAATAAAAATTGATATAAAGAAGTCTAACAATTAGAACTGTCAATTACAAAGTAGATAGAAAACCATGCACAATTAAGCAGATCGGAATCAAATAATTTGGATTTTAATTCCTTAGGATAGTCGGCATGAGGAATTGAGGTGCCTCTTTTATCAAAAGTCTTGGTCTTTTAATTTTCAAAGTTCTACAAAAAGTTATAACTTAAGGTATTTTGAATAAACTACAATCTTCAACCTGACATTGCCATTTGGGAAAAAGTTTAGAATTAATAGAATACATTCCCCGGGTTTACAAAGTTGTTTGATCGTTATTTATTGCTAACTTGCCATAAATTTGAATTCTTTTGTTTCTTTGACGGTAGGGCATAAATCTCGAGTCAACTTGCATCAATTGAGATTAAGTCTTCTCTTCGAACAATCTTAAGGTTGTATCCGGCACGCCGGTCTAGTATATTCAAGAAAATAAGTTTCTCTGCATGGTGGGCCCATGGTTTAAACCTGGAAGCACAATAAAGACAACAAACCTCCTTGACCACTAAGCCATTCCCTTAGGGTTAATTCATGTATCTTTACGTTTTTCTCAGCTGATAGTAACGACAATATAACATTATATTATCGTATTCGCCTAATGGTTTCTATTGCCTCTTGGTTTTCCGCCAATTGACAAGAGAAAGTCAGTTCCAATGGTTTTGATAAAATTCAAATTCTATGTCAATCATAGAGGAACAAACTTAGACTAGACACTTTGTCGTATACAATCACGCACTAAGCCGACTGCTCAATAATTTTGGTAGAATTCAAATTCTACATCTGTTATAGAGGAATAAACTTGAATCAAGCATCCCGTAAACAATCAGACGTTACGTCAGGTGCCGGTGCCGGAGCTAACTCCATTCTCTAAAAAGATTTATTGCCAAGTTACCACCAAATAATTTCAAGTTTCACCTAAATGAAACAGAGTAAAAGCAAGCTAACAGGGTAGCATCCATGGGTTGACTTGCAGAATGTGGAAACAGTTGGCCAAGGTAGGGGAAGGGGGGCACACGGGGCAAATGTTGCTAATGCCCTAACAGCGCCAGTTTACTCTTTAACCCAGAAGAGTGTTGTAACTTGTAATTGTCCTTTTCAAGTTTCTTAAGGAGAAATTGGTCGTTACTCTTTTCGTTATTTTTACCACTAAGATGACGAAATGGCTTTGGCAGTTTGGATACATCCAATCCGGGTTAAGAAAATTAAAGAATCTTCTAATAACATAGTAGATATCCTATACGAAATACTGAAGGAAGTTTCTCGACTGACTATCACCTGCTTCAATGCAAGAGAGAACTTCCCACTTGCACTAACTAAGAGACTACATGCCACGACAACTTCCAGGTCTGGCCCTACTTTACTAAATCTCTACCCCGATGAATGTTTAGTGAATTCCATTTTAAGCTCTCAATTTAATTTAAGGCCGTTCCTTAGACCTGCGGCATTCACGTAATTTGTGCATTGCGCGGTCTTTCTCGATTTTTCGGTTTAGCATATGCATGTGTCTAACTTGACCTAATGTAAGAGAATATCATTAACGTAAGCCCCTTCACCCCCACTTCAACACACACAAACTCCATCCTAAGTTATATTTCGATCAGTTGAATTCTGTTTGCATTGTCAAAACAAGGCCAGCTGGGTTAGCTCAGATTAAGCTAGAGAACACTTCAAAAAGGAGTTAATTCAAGCAACCTATAGTGTGCCTCAACTGGGTACAACATAACTTGCACATACATCACCAAAACGGGGTTTTAAAATGCAGCAGATTGAAAGCAAATATAGACACCTAAACACAAACTGCCAAAAATAGAAGAGACATAATGTTAATACTACAAGAAGTTAAAGATTGGTTGATTACCTCTCTAACTAATTAATTCGATCCAAAATGGTTCTCCTTCTAACTGATCAAGTTCTGATTGGCAATAGAGAAAAGTGGGTTAAACCCAAAATATTTTTCAGAGAAAATTACTTCAAATTATGCTATAGTGGTTACAGCCACACCAGAATATATATAAGCACGTTCACATAAGAATAAGTAGATGGAAAGAGTAAAGGAACCTCTGCCCGAGAGAGAGGGAGGAGTCAAGTTGCCGGCAAGAAGAAGGAGAAGAAGTGAAGATGACGAAGTAATGGTGGTGGATGGGTGAGAGAAGAATTTCATAGAGACAAACGGGGATCGCCGGAGGTGAGAAGGCGGTGGGTGGGTGAGAGAAGAATTTCAGAGAGAGAAACGGGGAGAGAGAAAGAAACCAGATCTGAGTGTTTGTATCGAGGACCTTTAGCGACGGTATCATTTCGTCGCTTAAATTTTTTTATAAAACCCTAAAAAAACTAATTTTCTAAAACAAATTTAGGGACGGTATTTCCGTCGCAAAAAACCGCTGGCAAAAGTTATCAACAAATACTTTTACCGATGGCTATTTCTGTCTGTAAAAGTTTTTAAAGATGGACTTTTATCGACGGATATTTCCGTCGGTTAAAAGTCTTTTAGCGATGAAATTCTTTTGGTAGCTAAAAATCCGTCGCAAAAAACGTCTTTTCTTGTAATGACATTTTTATAGTAGAAACACAGAAAAGACCACATGACTTAATAACAGACTCAAAGACTTACTCGGTCGGACCTTTACATGCTTCCTACATATCCTCAAAAAGGAATTAGACCAACGTAGTTCGCAAAGGACAAGAATATCGTTCGAAGCTGGAGCGAACAGTAACACCGATCGGTCATTCATGAATTTGAAAAAGTCATGTCCCCAAAAGCAGAGCCAAAAATGCATCATTAAGTGGCTGGTCATTGATGCAGATAAAGATAACATGTCTAGAAGTTAGAGCCAACAACACGTCACTAAATTGTTGGTCGTTTAGGCGGAAAAGAAATCGCATGTCTAGAAGCCGGAGCCAACAACGCGTCGCTAAACGGTTGGTCCTCTAGATGGAAGAGAGGTAGTCCTAAGAGCCGGAGCCAACAATGCGTCAGTGGGCAGTTGGTCTCCTAGGTCTACGAAGAGAGATGATCCTAAAAGCCAGAGCCAACAACACATCACTGGACAGTTGGTTGCTTAGGTACGAAGAGAGGAAATTCTAAGAGGCAGAGCCAACAATGCGTCACTAGGCGATCGATCTCCTGGGCATATGAGGAGAGACAATCCTAAGAGCCGGAGCCAACAACGCATCACTAGGTGGTTGGTCGCTTAGGAAAACTGACATGTCCAAGAGCTGGAGCCAACCACACGTCACTACGTAGTTGGTTGCTGGGACATATAGAAATTTCAGGATTATCACTCAAAGCCGAGCCAAAAGTTTCAAAAAGACAGTTGGTCATTGATTGCCGAACATATCAATTTTAATTGATACGTAGAACATGTTATTCTAGCAACATGCATTGGAATTTAGCAACATGCGTGGGATTTTGTACTGGCCTTACACCGTACAAAAATCATTTATCAGAGCAACAAATTTGAAAATTTTAGGTCATGAAACAAGCCGGGGACAAGGTAGTGGACATGCACAGGCAAGCGTGCAAGCACAGAAATGCTGGATAAAAAAATTCCCTAAAAATGTATCAGGTGGAATGTACAGGCAGACAAATACAAAATATATTGATGATGCAATCATACTAAGCATACATGCATACAAGCATGTACTTTCAATTTTATTTTTTTTTTGGGTTAAAAAACTGGCCAGTTGATCAAAACCTAGGAGAATTTTAAAATTTTGGGTTGAAAAATGGCCGGTTAGTCAATAGGTTTTGAGAATTTTTGAAATTTGGACATGAAAAGTGGCCTGTTAATCAGCCATTTTTGGAATTTTGAGAATTGGAGAGTCGAAAACCAGCTGGTTGGTCAATTGCATTGACCAACTTAAATGAAAAAATTGGCCGGTTTGGCTGCTCAGTTTTGTGCGAGAATTCAGGGTTTTTGCCAAACACTTTTAACTCAATCCAACCCTAATCTTTCTTAAATTTCTTCCCTTTAAGACTTCTAGAATGTGTGATCCTGCGTTAATCGCACCCTTAGCCTATAAATTCAACCTATCTTCATCCAATTTTTCTCAATTTAGCTCAAACATAGATGAATACATTCGCACGCGAAATGACAATAAAGGGAGACGTCAAATCGGGAAGATTACTCAATCTTGACCAAAGAATCGGTCCGACAATTGCTCTTTGTTAGCTCTGGACCAAGGAACCCACCTAAGCAATTTCTTTTTTGTGGAGGATGTGAGTTTTGCTCAATTTTTCTCCTCACACGTAGTATTTCACCTTGCTTTATACACACACTATGTCCATGCAAAGTAGGACCCAACATAAGGTTTTTTGTGCACTTCACACATGTATCGGGAGGCATTTTTATGTTTTGACAGCCCCTCCCTACGAATATGCATTGTAAGGGCTCCCCTAATCTCATTAGAGAATGGTGGGTAAAAATCCTCTGACATATCAAGGCTAGAATAACTGCTACAGGTTTTGGTCCTTTTTTTTTTGGAACATGTTACATGCCTCAGCACAGAGCAAATGACACCTTCTCTGTCTAGCAGTGCGTTGGTGGGATTCCACCAATACTTTTCACATGCTGTTCAAGGAAGCTACACTCACCCCTTTCGACTTCACAAACATCACAGATGTTCGTTCTTAAGGGAGGCTCGTACATTGGCCCATGATCTCGACAAAGTCCTGAACCTCATGGTCCAATTGCTAAGCTATGAACCATCCTACAAAAAGGCAGTTTAATCTTATTGGGTACCCTCTGTGCTCATTATGAGAACATGCTATTAGAAGAGGTTAAGCCTATGGTGTTTGACCAATTTGTCCAGGAATTTTTGTTATATGCTCTAGGGAGACCCTTTTTAGCAATGGGGATGAGACTATTCAGCTTTGGTGCCTATGGGCTTTGGAGACTATGAAAGAGGTAGGGGACTACGACTGGGGTACTCCCCACGGCATATCTATTTCGGTCTATGGGTACAATCCCTCAGCTTCATAAGATATTGTGATGTTTGGGAGGTATGTCTGTGTTCTCAGGTTATTTTCTTATGATTCTGTCCATGCTCTAGACATATTTCTCACATATAGTGTGTGTTCACAGATTTGGGTCTTTGAGGTCCTCGGTTCTTGTGCTCCTCACCTGGGAGAGGAATACACTGACGATAAGTTGTAATTTCAAGGATGAAAAAGTTGGGGTCTCGAAGTTGGTGCACCAAGATAGCTTTAGTGGACTGAGAGAATGCCCGGTAAGTAGTTTTCTAAATTTTGTAATTTTCCCCTAGGCATGCTTATTAAATTCTTACCCCTTTTCTCTCTTTTATTTCTGGCTTCCTTGTCTCTGTGGTAGGGGAAAGTGGATAATTATCCTGAGGAGCTAGCCCGCACAAGGTGCTCGATACTGCTAGTAGGACCCTCGCAAGAGAAGCTCTACCTAGTAGATATGGTGCTTTCCCAACACCATCAAGATGTTGATCTTCAGATTTTGGTTGTCCCTCTCGAAGAGACGTATCACATGATAGAGGTAGATAGGGGCTTAAGACAGAGTCTCGTGAGGGGGATCGATGCGTCTTGCCTTCGATGGCCAAACGACCCTTGTACCTACGAGGGGTTCATGAGGAAAGATTTGGCTCCTTCTCTAACCTTGGAATAGTTGAAGAAGATGCAGAAAGTGAGGGTGGCCTGAGAAAAGAAGGAGAAGGCAAGAAGGAGGCCGATGTGGCTGAGGGTATCTTATTCCCTCCATGGATGGTACTGGTCTTCTTGAAGGGGAAAACCAAGGAGCATGAGCCGATCCCCCGGCTGGAGAAGGACGCCGAGGTTTATGGGTTCAAGGAGTTGATTATGGTCCACATGGTAAACTTTAGACTCAAATTAATTTTTTTCATTATTATGTATCCATGCATGCTAGATATTAATTTTGTGTCTTTTCTCAATGTAGGTCCCATGTTCGGTGCTCAGAGATGCTTACCGGATAATCCATAGCCTCAATGGCATGGTTTTAAGCTATACAGACTTCCTATCTGTGTATGAAACCTCGGAGGAGGCTACAGACACCCCGAATCCTACACCCTCAATGCCGCCTTTTAGAGGTGGATCAGGGGTAAATCAAGCTCCGCGGAGCCCCTGAACCCTGCTATGTAATATCCACATTTTCTTAACGCAAAATTTTTTATTATAATAATAATCATAGTGAATAATAAATCGATAAAATAATATGTTTTAGTTTAGAAGCGGCAATATATAAATGAAGTCCGGAAAAAAAGAGAGAGAAGGAGTGAGAAGGACTTTCAATGTGTTTTAAGAGTTAGGGGTTCTTTTGCAAATATTTGAAGTTAGGGGCTAATGGAGTAAATTCATAAAGTATAATTTGAAGACTTTATTATGGGGTTGACACCTCATCTCAGCTAAGTGACTAAGCTAACAAAAAATAAAGTTCTTAATGACAAGATAAGCCTTCGGGTGGAAGTGAGAAAGGAAAGCCGAAAGGAAAAAAAAAAAAAAAAAGGAGAGAAAGAAGAAGACCAAGAAAAATAGGAACAGGAAGAAAAAGCAGCCGAAAAAGGGAACAGGTGAAGAGAAATCTTTAAGGGTATACTTTTGACCCTTTAATATGTGTGTGTGTGTGTGTGTTTTACTTGTGGGTTCAAGTTTCGGGTAAGTGGGATAGCAAGTTACATAGGTGAGTTAGTGGAGGAAGGAGGGGGTATGTCGTGGGTATAGCGGGCTATATATATATATATATATATATATATATATATATATATATATATGGTTCTGTATGTAGGCGTGAGGGTAGGAGAGGAGATGCAGCTATGGGGCTGCTTGTATATGCAGGTAGTGGGTTTAGAAAGTGGCAAACTGTGTGTGGGTCATGAAGCTCGGATGCATGGGTTTTAGGAGTGGAATTAGATATAGAAGGCATTGGGAATATTGATAGATATTTCGGGTGCTTATGTGAGGAGTTGCAGCAGTTGTGACCGTGGTTCAGGGTGATTGCGAGTGAGTTCCTGTAGGGTTCTCATGGCTGAGCGGTGTGGGTGATGGTGAATGCCATGGGTGTTAGTTATGTGAAGTGGGGAGGTTAATGGGGGGCCTTGAAATCTAATAGCTGTGTATGTAAATCTAGTTGTATAATAGAGGGAAACATGGAGGTTTTGTAAGTAAATGGGTCACGGCTGAAGGTGGAAGAGAGTGTGTGTGGCTTTAGGTGAAACCGTGGGTGTAGCAATCTCAATAGTGACTGAAATTGTCACTAAAAGTTAAAAGTAATTAGGCAGTTTTACCATGAATGTTTATAAATACCTAGGGTCATGATTAGACAAAGTGTAAAACTGTAACCCTCATTGATTTTATGAAACGTAGGCCCTGGAATTTTTCGTGAATCTTCGGTGTTCTCGAAGAGCGTTAAATTAAGGCATCAGTTGACTAAAGTTATCAAATTATTTGGCTTAGTGAATTAATTTATTTTAATTTGTAAATTTTAGGGGAACCTTAAATTATTGATAAGATTCTATATCTAAAATTTCGTACCATTCCGAGGCCAATAGGTATTTTCTTACCGAACCGATTTTTAAGCGCTCGGTCCGGACATTGGTTTGAGATATCCGGACGAAAATTTTTTAAAATACTTTTTAGGTCAAAAATTACTTCAGGATGCTTAAAGTATTAATTTAAGATATTTTCAGGTTTTTTTGGGTATCGAAAACCCAGGGGGTATTTTGGTAATTTACCACCCTAGAGGGGTATTTTGGTAATTTTACCTATGAAAGGTATTTTTGAATACATTCACATACTATAAGACTATTTTGGAAAATTTAATCATAAAACGCTATTTTTGGTGATTTAGGAATGCGAGGGTATTTTGGTAATTTTTTGTCCAGCGAGGGATTCATTTTGGGATTGTGCATGAGTTAATAGTGAGTTATAATACATTATTATGATCTATATTCTAATCTTTGAACTGTTCCATTTAGGTTAATGCAAGGAGTATTTCCATTAGGTTATCGTAGCGGCGAACCAGGTAAGGGTTTCTATCCGAACCTCGAACCATCAATTTGCTTCTGCAATTATTTTTTTGTCTACTTATGTCCGTTGTTGAACTCTAAATGTACATTGATTTTGATATATTATTGCCAAGTAAGCCTGATGTTGAGCCTGATTCAATTATTGAACTCCTATCGGTGCTCACTTTTTTTACTGCGTAGTGAGCATTGATCTGTGTATTGATTCTGAGATATATGTCTTCTGTATACTGACATGGGAATCTGTTCTGTTTTCTTCTGAGGCGGGCGTTATAAGGCTGGTCTGAATCCTGTGTGGAACGCAGGCTAGTACCTAAATGGACTAGTATTCTGGTACATCATGCATGTGTACATTTTCTGAGCCTTGCCTGTATGGCATTGCTAGTACCCATGATCAGTATCTTCTGAATGTATGAGCATTGTATCTAAATTTACTGTTAAAAAATGTCTGAGCACAATTGTTTGAGATGCCTGAACTATTTGTCTTTGAATTGTTGTAACTCCCTCCGAGATTATTTTGAATGACCTTACTGAGCTCTCAAAAGCTCACCCTTAATTGTTTAGTTCTGCAGGTAGTCCATAGCGGTAGCTTGTGTGAGGTAGATCAGCATTAGGTAAGGCCTTTAGGGCATCTACTCTAGACTATGTACATAGGACCTCTGCGTGGGCCTGTATAGCTAGTGTGCTGGTTAAGAATTATGTACGAGCTGTAACATCTTAAGTCAGGAAACTTTTGTTGTGAAACTTTATGTGTTGGAAGAACTTAGTGTGATGTTGTTTAAGAATCTGAAATTATGATAGGTGCTCTGATCTGTGTGGTATTATAGGTTAACGTCCCAGGGGTCCGAAGCAAGGGAGTTCTGGATTTCAGGGGCGTGACAGTTGACATCCGAGCTTAGGAATATGATTTCAGGGGCGTGACATGTGAGGGGAATACCAAAATATTGGATATGATGTCTAAGGATTTTTCTATAGGATTTGTGGATTGAGACGATGAATGTGTAAGTTGATGTCTGTATTTTGTGGTTGTAGGAAATGGACAACGCACAGTATGACTTGGATTTGGCAGCTCGGTTAGCATCTTTAGAAATTAGTACCTACCAGACCATAGGAAAGTTAGAAGCAGAATATGAACGCGAAAGACAATCTGCGAGCCAAATCCATGAACAGACTTGGGACGCGAGCATAAGGGTAATTTGGATAATTTAGAAAATTGTCCGGGAGTGGCCATCTAGTAGGGCTCTTTCCGAGTTTAGGCGACGATTGATCCTAGACGAGGGACATTGGAGTTTCGAGCTGTTCGTGGAACTCTATGACTGCTCGTAGATAGAGTCGCTTGGGATGTATATTGTATAGTGTAGTAGGGGTCATTTTTGTGTATGATAATTGGGCCCCTCCTTTTGTATGTAAAACAAAATGTGGTACATATATGTGTATGTAAATAGTAACTCTTAGTTATGTTGTTCTTTTCAGATACGTGTTTTTATATATTGGAAAAGGCTAGTTGTATCAATATGGTGCATACGCACAATACTACTAGTGGAACTGATCCAGAGGGGCAGGTGGTCCCGGTGGGAGAAACATATCCGAGAAAGGGGCAACATCAGAACTCCGAACCACTGATGGAAGTTCTGCAAACTATGAACCAACTCATAACTCTGTTGGCTATGAACATGACTAACCAGCAATAGGGGTGCGGAACCCTGTTCCGCCTCAACCCCAGCTTCAAGATGAGAGTACTCTATCTGAGTATAATAAACAGAATGCCACTAATTTTAAGGGGTTGTTGGACCCTATGGAGGCAGAAAATTGGGTCAATGAACTGGAGAAAATTTTTCGGGCCATTCACTGTAGTGAAAGGCAGAAAATTGAGTTTGCTATATATAAATTGAGGAGTGAAGCGGATCAGTGGTGGAAGTGGTGGAAGGGAGTTATACTCATCAACAGTTAGACGAGATAACTTGGAAACAATTTAAAGAGTTGTTTTTCAATCGGTACTCCTCGACCAGTTACCGTGAGCAAATGTTAAGGGAATTTGAGAATGTGATGCAAGCGGATCACGAGTCGGTCGATGAATATGAGATGAGGTTTTGACGCCTCGCTAGATTTGCAGAAAAGATGTTTCCAACAGAGGCGGATATATGCCGAAAGTTTGAATGGGGACTCAGGTCTGGCTTGAGAGATGGGGTGATTTCTGCTCGGCTAACGAGTTACATGGAACGTGTCGACTTAGTACGTGCACTGGAGCAGTCTAGGTGTGATCACAAGAGAAGGTTCGAACAACGGCAGGGTGACAACAAAAGGAATAGGCAATAGGCAACCCAGAATAGATTTGTGGGAGCTGACGGGCACTAGTGGGTTATGCAGTCGACTCAACAGGGTGCCCAAGGGCCGAGAACAGGGCAGAACCCAACGTTTAGGCCTGCTTCGATTCAGGGGAATAGACATGGGCACAGTTCTTGGAGTCAATCAGGACAGAGCACTGGTTTTAGAGGGGCACAGAATGCAGGTGCCCTACCTGTTCAGAATACTCAATTTGGACCACCACATAACTTTGGAACTTGACCTACCTAGGGCGGTGATCAAGGTAGGGGGTTGGCCTCTCTAGCGATCCCTTGTAACGCATGCGGCAGAGTTCATAATGGGGGACCGTGCTACAGAGTTACTGGCCGATGCTTCTGATGTGGCAGTATGGAGCATCAGATTTGGGACTGTCCGATGGCTAGCGGGAGCCAGACAACTTTTTGTCCTGCACCAGCAGCGAGTACAGCAGCAAGTACTGTCCCTTGATAGGGAAGAGGACAAGGTCAGCAAGGCTCGACCCAACAGTCTCAAGCTCAGCAGGGGCAGAAGTCTAGGATGTCGGCCCGTCTCTATTCCATGTCTGCCAATGATGCTGCGACATCAAACGTATTGGTGTCAAGTACACTTCCAGTAAACTCTTTAGATGCCCGTATATTATCTGATTCTGGAGCGTCGTACTCTTTTGTTTCCCCTGCTTTTGCAAGGCGATTGAGAGTGAAAACTCGTCCTTTGTATACAGACCTCGAGATAGGCACTCAGTTGGGAGAGTCTTTGACTGTGACTACAGCCCTTTGTGACTGTACAATTCATGTTGGGGATATGAATCTTTTTGTGGACCTCATCCCATTAGCAATTCGGGATTTTAATGTCATACTAGGTATGAATTGGTTATCTATTAACCATGCATCAGTGGATTGCCATGGAAAATTAGTTCGTTTTAATATCCCGGGTGAGTCTGAGTTTACTTACCACGGGTCCAAACCAAGTGGGCTAGTTAGTATTATCTCTGTTATAAAAGCACGGAGGTTACTACGTCGAGGTTGTTGGGGATACATTGCACATGTTGTAGACACGTGTCAAAATAGTTTAGAATTGTCATCCATTCCTGTGGTAAAGCGGTATCCGGATGTGTTCCCTGAAGAGTTGCCTGGGGAACCGATCGACCGTGAAATAGAGTTTATGATTGATCTTATTCCCGGTGCGGAGCCTATTTCAAAAGCTTCGTATCGTATGGCCCCAGCGGAGATGAAAGAGTTGAAAGAACAATTACAGGAATTGCTCGATCGGGGATTCATACGCCCTAGTGTGTCCCCGTGGGGTGCTCCGGTTCTTTTTGTGAAAAAGAAGGATTTTACCTTGAGACCCTGTATTGACTACAGAGAATTGAATAAGATCACAATTCGAAATAAGTACTTGTTGCCCCGTATTGATGACTTGTTTGACCAACTTTAGGGTGCTTGTTGTTTTTCAAAAATTGATTTGAGGTCTGGGTATCACCAGTTGAAGGTGAGGGAGGAAGATGTTCCGAAAATGGCATTTAGGACTCGTTATTGTGATACCCCGAACGTATCGAAGAATTTTTTTAACACTAAGTTAACTAATTAACAGGAATTATTTTATCGAGTAACGTCATTTTTGCGTTAATTAAGTGGCGGGAAGTGGGAAGAGATGCCAGTGTAGTTTTGGGGTCAAAGTGGAATTTTCCTAATCTAGAGGGCAAAAGTTAATTATATAAAGTTTAGGGGTCATTTCATAAATATGAAAACTATTAGGGGTCAATTCATAATTTTGGAAAGCATGTCCAAATGCCAAGTGTTCAAGGAGAATTTCTTACTAGTTGCCACCTCATGCTAGGGTGGTGAGAAAGTGAATGTGAAAAAATTTAAAAAAAATGATGGGTTGGATTTCGGGTGAACAAAGAAGAGGGAGAAGAGAAAAAAAACAAAAATAGAAATAGAGAGCCAGACAGAGAACAAGCTCGGGCAAGCGGTGGAGGAAAAAATTCAGAATTCGCAAGGGTAATATCTCTACCCATTTCAGTTTGTATGTGTTGGGCTGTGTGAATTCCTTGTGTGCAGGGTGTAGGGGGTAGGGTGATGAAGTTGGACGAGTTGGAGTATATTCTATGTATATCTTGCAGCCATGGTGTGGGTAACTGTGTGTATTTTGAGCATGAATGGTGTTGGTTTGGGCGAATGAGAGAATTGGGGCTAAAAGGTGTTGCCGAAAGCAGGGATTGTGAGAAATTTAGGTGTAGGTGGGTAAATTTATGGGTGGCAGAGTGTGTTTTAGTGTGTGCCATGGGGTCGTGAGTGTGTGTTCTTGAGTGTGTGTGGTTCGGGTGTGTGTTCGTGTGTGTTTTAGATGAGTTAGGTTATAAATTAGGTGTTGTAATGTGTTGGTGATGTTAGATGTGGGTTTTAGGTAGGGAAATGGGGAAGAAGGGGTGTAACCGTGGATGAAGGGAAGAGGTTCATGGCTGCGTTGGTTTGGGTGTGAGGTTGAAGGAGAGTAGTGTGTGTGAAAAACGTGAAATTGTGTGTGTTGATCATGAACAGTAACCGTAATGGTCGCTAAAGACCAAAATAAATTAAGCAGTCTTTCAATAAATGTTTAAAAATATCTAGAGCCATATTTAGCCAAAGTACGAAAAAGAGACCCTAGGTATTTTTAGGAGATCTACATCAGGGAAAAATTTCAGAGTTTTCCAAGGACTGAAAAGGGGTTAACCGATATAGGAAACTGTGAAACTTTACAGTGTAATTTAAAATATCAAACGACAGCGTTTTGGCGCAAAAATTTTATGGGGACTTTAGGATGTTGAGAAGTTTCTTTTCCCAAGATTTTGGACTATTCTAAGGTCGGTTACAATTTTTTCACCGAATGGGCTTTTAAGCGCTCGGTCTAGATACCGGTCCGGAATTTTCAGGCAAAATTTTTTTAAAATATTTTTTAGCTCGGGAATGACTTTGGGAGGGTAAAAATAACGTTTATAAGTGCTTTTGAGATTTATTTGGTGTCGGGAACCCTCGTGGAGACATTTTAGTAAATTGCCATCGGAGAGGGGTATTTTGGTAATTTTTCCTGGTAGAGTTTTTTTTTTCAACTCTTAGTCCAGAAAGGGGTGGTAAAACACCTGTAAGGTTGTTTTGAAGTTGATTTGAGGTGATGGGAGCGATAGTGGACCCCGGGGGCATTTTGGTAATTTTACCTCGCGAACTCCAAACTTCGCGAATGCCTTAATTAAGCATTCTACGTTACCAAGAAGTAGGAAATGGGATGAAAATCCCTAAATAAAAGGTATCACAACTAGTGTGGGGCTCGGCTAGGTTAAAGACCTGACTGTTAGGTCGGAGTAACCGACCACTATAGAACACAGTAAATAATTGATAAGATAAAAGTAGAATAATTTTATATTATGATAGTTAGTGGTTAACGAGTAAAATCTTATTTGAATAGGTGACCCTGCTCGCGACGGTTTGAAATTATTAAGCTCGTCAGCTAAAAGCCAGCTAGGTAAGGATAGTACGACTCTTTGCATGCTACGAAATTGTTCCTCGTGGCATACCTATCGTTGTTAGGGTGAAGTATGATGAACGTTTTATGGTGAATATGAGGTATCGGTGGTTGTTGTGCCTGTACCTCTCGTACTTCAAATATTGTCTTGGTTTTCGACTAGCTTGTTTCCTAGTCTACTTTGTGTGCGTTAGTGATGATTTGGGGTTACCTTGTTGAACCTCGGTCGTATACTTGACTGAAATTTCTTGTTGAGTGGTTTGTTGAATCGAGGACATAGGGTGAACTAAGTTCCCTTAGTCCGTTCAGTTGTTGTATTATGTGCTTTGACGATAGCGTGGTTTGGGGGACGAACAATTCTTCGTGAGTTCCCTTCTTGTGCTTGTTGTCTTTTTTATTTGTCTGAGACTGAGATAAACATCCCGGAGCACGGGACATTATGTGAAAGGAGGGCCAGTGAAACATAATCACCGGCAAATAGGAGGTAGGACCCGCGGGTCGAGTCAGTCGTGTCGATTGAGTCCAGTCAGTCCGGTCAGTGTCTGCATTGCATTTGACTTTATTATAACACTGTGATTTTAATTGGCTTATATTTTATTGATGTTTAATTTGGCGATTTAGTGTTCATGTGCATTGTAGTCGGTCAGTCCAGTTCATTAAATGTGGTGATAATGTTGTTCTGTTGGGCCTTAAAGCCGCTCAGTCTGACTAAAAGAAAAGAAAAAAAATGTTGCTTGATCCATTGAATTGATGTTGTGTCATCCTTTGAAATTCTGGATTCTTGATATCGTTGAGATTGATTATCATTTCTCCCAAGGCTGTCACTTCGTTGTCTGCGTTGTTCCTCGTAATATCTTTACTGGGCGATTTGCGCTCATTCCTTACCTGTAATGTTTTCAAACAGTCAGGGCAAAGTAAGGGAAACTTCAAGGAAAGGAAAAGAGAAGGCGCTTAATCAGTAGATCGAAAAGTAAGACGGCGATATGCTCATTTTAGGGACTAGACATTTTGTGTAAATATTTCCGCTGTGCTCATGTTGAGCTTTACGATGAAAATTTTTGTAAGGATAGGATTTTGTGAAACCTGACGTATGTTCAAGGATGTTTTTTTAAATTGCTCTGTATCGACAGGGTTTATAATGCAGTCATGATTGACAACCCGGCTCTGATGACATCACTAGGGTTGGGGGTGTCACAGTTATGGACACTATGAATTCCTTGTTATGCCTTTTGGTTTGACGAACGCCCCATCAGCGTTCATAGATCTAATGAACAGGGTATTTAAGGATTATTTAGATCAGTTTGTTATAGTGTTTATTGATGATATCCTAATATACTCAAAATCTGAGGCGGAGCGTAGGAAGCATTTGGAGTTAGTTCTGCAACGACTGAAAGATAATAAATTATATGCAAAAAAATTTAAGAGTGAATTCTGGTTACAACAAGTCGGGTTCTTAGGGCATATTGTGTCTAAGGATGGGATCTCGGTGGACCCAGCAAAGATTAAGGCGATAATTGAATGGTAGACGCCTAGTTCAGTAAAGGAAATACGCAGCTTTTTAGGTTTAGCAGGATACTATAGACGGTTTATATAAGGCTTTTCTAAGATTGCGGGACCGTTAACTCGGTTGACGTGCAAGAATACACGATTTGTCTGGATTGAGAAATGTGAATCCAGTTTTTAGAAGTTAAAACAAAGATTGGTAACAGCACCGTTGTTGGCATTGCCATCAGGATCAGAGGGGTTTGTAATCTACAGTGACGCTTCTAAGAACGGACTTGGTTGTGTTTTAATGTAGCACGGGAAAGTCATTGCCTATGCGTCGAGGCAGTTAAAGGTTCATGAACAGAATTATCCAACCCACGACTTGGAGCTGGCAGCAGTTATTTTTGCTTTGAAATTATGGAGACATTACTTGTATGGTGAAACGTGTGAGATCTATACAGACCATAAGAGCCTTAAATATATTTTTACTCAGAAGGAGCTTAATATGAGGCAGCGTATATGGCTGGAACTTTTAAAAGATTATGATTGTTCGATTCATTATCATCCCGGTAAGGCCAATGTGGTGGCCGATGCCCTTAGTCGGAAAAGTACGGGGAATCTAGCATCTTTAATTACTAGATAGCCTTAGTTGCTAGAAGAAATGAGATAATTAAATTTAGAGATTAAATGTCCGGAATATGGTGCAATATTCGCCACTATGCAAGTCCAGCCCACATTGATTAGTAAAATTAAGACAACACAAGGAAATGATCTCAAGGTTGCTAAGATTATTGGAGGTGAGAAACAAACTGAGTTTGTAGTTGATTCTGAAGGGGTGTTACGGTTTGATCGGTGGTTGTATGTTCCTAATGATGAGGAACTAAGACGATTGTTATTATCTGAAGCTCATAGTTCACATTTTTCAGTACATCCGGGAGCTACCAAAATGTATCATGATCTTCGGGAACAATTACGGTGGTCAGGAATGAAGAGGGACATAGCAGAATTTGTGTCTCGGTGTTTGGTGTGTCAGCAAATAAAAGCTGAGCACCAAAAGCCAGCAGGAACTGTGCAACCAATAGAGATTTCCGAGTGGAAGTGGGAACATGTGACTACAGATTTCGTGAACGGTTTACCCAAGACTACTCGGGGTTATGATTCCTACACCTGATATTATACGCCCCATAAAAGTAACTTGTTCCAAACCAAAACATACATTTTTTAGATTTAACATTCAATTTTTTATCCCATAAGGTTTGCAAAATTTGTCTGAGATGCTGAGCATGCCATTGAATATCCCGAGAATAAACCAAAATATCATCAATAAAAACTACCACAAAGCTATCCAAGTATGTTTTGAATATGCAATTCATTAAATCCATAAACGACGTGGGTGCATTAGTAACCCCGAATGACATAACTAGAAACTCGTAATTGTAATGCCCCAAATTTTTGAAGCGTTAATATCAAATAACAGAGTCAGAAAACCTCAAAATAATTTCAAAAAAGTCTCCCTAAATGGTCATTCAGAGCATGAACTAATCAACCCAAAGATACATCAATAAATATCATAGCAGCCTAAGGCATTTACATGATCCAAATTACTCCGACACGGAGTTCCAAAATAAATTCCAAATCCACATAGGTCCTCCTATTGTACGTTATAAAAATAACCAAACTAAATGCAAAACTAAACTACTAATATTGGCTCTGATATAAAATTACTAGTTCTAAATAACACAGCTAGCCCTGCAATCCAGTCCCCTTTTTACTGGTCACCTGAGAGAAGAAAATAATAAGGAAGTGAGCCAAATGCCCAGTAAGGTCGCTCAACGGACCAATCAAAAGGGATACAAAAAAAAATGTCTGACAAACGAAATTTCGGAGGTACAAAACTTTAATGGAACAAATGCGAGACAGAATTTTAAAGTGTCAAAATATATTTTAGTACAAGACAGAATTTCAAAATGTCAAAAATACATAATTGTACAGAGACAGACACTAGAAAGCCATTCAGAATAAGGTCACAAATGCCATCACTGACACATGAAACCGAGTTCAGAAAATAAAATCGCGATCTCTAGCTCATCCCACTGAGCTAGTCCACGTTCCAATCTACGTGGATAAGTCAGAAATAGAAAAATCACATACACTGTGACATGGCTCACACAGTTACCTATACATGTGTTCAAGAAATTTGACCAGACACGAAAATCAAAGTTTATGATGTAAACTAATGGGTCATATGCCCACGGCACATAATAAGTGTTTCCAATAGGTTACAGACGTTGCTACTAGAACTTAACGGGTATTTAGAAACAAATTCAAACGGATTATTTTGATAATTCTAGAACTCACGCAGAAGTGTAATTATATAAAAAAGAACGAAATCATGAAGAAAACAGAAACTGAACCAACTAAAGTAGAGTATATATGAATGGAATGAATTGATTAACACTATATACACACAACTGGACTCAAAACAGGATTACGACTCATGTGACGAAATATATGGACAGACAATAAGAACTACATAAGCATCAACGAATTTCCCATTGAAGAGGTAAGAATTCATAAGGAGGTTTTAACAAGAAAACGATTATAATAATGTGACAAACATTATTCTAGCCAAAGAAAAGGACACTCACGGTCAAAGGCTAATGGAATGTTAGAATAAGGATTAACAGGAGAAGGAAAGTCCAACATAAATGATTCAAGCACTCATTGGCACGCTCAACGAGGCCTTGAAATTGTGAATAAACAAAAGTGAAACATGAATTGAATTGCATACTACTAAACCATAGTCATGATTACAATGTCTACAGAAAGGGCACGTGAACAGAGCTTTGGCGTGAGAATTAAGTGAACATCAGAATTTTAGCCATCGCGACAATAGCTTGAAGAAGATAAAAATATATAATTCTCACGCACCGAGTCCAGTACAACCATCAGAATGACGAAAAAGAATAAAAATTGAATACCTTATGCTGAACACAGACATTAAGATCAATTGTATATCGGATTTAAAAGCATACACCATGACAAATCTAAGATTGATTGGTCCAACGCTGATTGAGGTTTTCAAAATAATAGATCCTTACCTCTGATCGTGATTAAACCCAAAATTTGATCTTCTCAATTCAATTGTATCAAAAGCCCTAAAAATTGACAAACTCAAAGATTTCAATTAAATTCCAATGACAACGAAAATTCGTAGACTACTACAATCCCAAATCAAAATCAATTTAAATTCTTACTTCAAGCAATTTGTAAAATTCCAAGAAGTCTCTTCTTAGGGATTCTTTGGAGGCTCCTCTGAACTTTGTTGTGTTCCTATGAATGTACGTAACTATCAGACACCTAAAAGATATATATTTATATTCCTAAAACAAATAGAATTTCAAAATATCCATTACGTCCCAAACTCTCTAATTTTATTTTATTTTATTTTCTTCTTTTTTTTAATCATTTAAATATGAGGGGTCTAACGGTAATGACCATACATGGTCTTGAAAGCAGTCTTAGGGACATCCTCCTCCCTTACCTTTATTGGATGATAACATGACCTCAAATCCAATTTAGAAAATATCATAGCTCCTTAACTGATCAAACAAATCCTTTTTCAATATGGGGTAATGGGTATTTAGTCTTGATGCTTACCTGATTTATAGTCAATACATAGACATTAGGTATCATCCTTTTTTTTAAGAAACAATACAGGTGAACCCCGAGGTGAAGTATTTGGTATAATAACGACTATCAATTAAATCTTGTAATTTCACCTTTAACTCTTTCAATTCAACAGGCCATTCTGTAGGGAGCTCTAGATATAGGTGTAGCGCCTGGAACAAGCTCGATAACGAATTCTATCTGCCTATCAGGAGGTAAAGTAATCCAGTCCTGAGAAAATACATTTGAATATTCTTGAAGAATGGGGATGTCTTCCAGTCTAATCACTGTCTTCAAACAGTCAATAGCATACACAATATAACCCACACAACCCTTATCAAGTAACTTCTGAGCATGTAAGGGAAAAGTAACAGGGATAGCAGTTTGACTTATATCACCCACATATTTAAATACTGACTAGTCATGAAATGTAAATGTAAGATCCTCGCAAAATAGTCAGCACTAACATGATTGTGGGATAACCAATCCATACCCAGAATAATATCTAACTACGGCATAGGTAGTACAATCAAATTGGCATGCAATACATGATTTTTCATGTTAATCTCACATGCTTTGTACACAATATCTATATATAATGAATTACCCATAGGGGTACTGACTTGACCATAAAAGGTAAAGACTCAGACAACATAGGCAAATGATGTATGAAATGTGACGCAACATATGAACGTGTAGAGCTAGGATCAATCAATACTCTAGCCAAAGTACCAGAAACTGAAACAGTACGTCTAACAACTGCAAGCGATGTCTGTACCTCATTATGCCCCAGTACAAAATCCCTAGCCTATATCGTCATTTTATTCACTCTTCTACTTGTACTAATACCAGTACCATATGTGTCCCCAGCGGTGGTAGCCACAGATCCTCTATTCTTAGGACAATCCCTCATCCGATGCTCATGTGAGTCACATACAAACACATGTCCCCTTTCTCTTTCTACAAACCTCTTTTTTATGCCCAGTCATACCATAAAATTGCAAAATTGACTAATTTCTTGTTCAGGCTGCTGTGAAGGTGGTATATACTGAGTAGGCTTCACTGTAGGCTTAGTCTGGGGTCGTGGTCCAGTCATAAATTGTCGTGGCACAAAACCCTGTGTCTGGGGTCTAGGTGCAAAACCCGTATTCCTCATTTCTATTCTCAAAATTTTCTAGTACCAGATGTAGAAGAAAATCTTCCCGCCTGCCACTGTGGCACCGGAGGCCTAGATAAATTCATCTCTACCCTCTTTGCCCATGTAAACCCCAAAGTCCTCTCAATATTAAATGTCCGATCTACAATCTCATGATAATTAGAGATACTAAGAGGTTCTATAGCTTCCTGTATATCAGAATTTAGGCCAATCTCAAAGTTTCTAGCTTTTCTGTCACAACCCTCAAGCAACTAATATGCATGTCGAGCTAAGGAAGTAAATTCTTTTTCATATTCTTGTACAATATTTTTTTTTTGTTCAAACTCAGTAGTAAACAAATCCCAAGTTCTTATAACATTACCAGTTGTCCACTTTGTATCAATTGTCTTCCACCAAAACCCCGTATTCTTACACAAATAAAAAGTAGCCAAAGAAACTTTATGTGCAAGAGTTAATTGCTTTCTCTCCAATAATTTCTCCTTATTACTTATCCATTCCTCAGTCTCATCCGAATTAGCGTCACCCGCAAATACAATAGGATTAAGCTTAACAAATCTTTCAAGCAAGGTCAGATCATCAGTAGCTATAGTGGATCTCACATGAGAACTCTCACCAACCTGACTGTGTTGCTAATTATTTTGCAAATATTCTAAGGCATTGGCTAAACGTCCAACTAACCCAATGATCTTTGGCAAATTAGGATCAGTTTCTTGTGCATTGTGGCCCACATTGTTCTCCTCTCTTTGGCCTGCCATATATCACACCTCAACAGGCAAAAAATATGTTTAGGCCACACCAAATTTCAAAATCAAATAAACTAATCAATTCCGAAGATCTTAGCTTGGATTTTAAGCAACTATAGCTTTGATACCACTAAATGTCACGCCCCCTAGAAGGGTGCGACGCTAAACAATATAGTTAACATATATACCTCAAGGATAAACATAAACAACAGAAGTATTGCTTAAAAATTACAGTCGTCCATAAGTGAGAAGACTGAAAATGACACTATATTACAGATCACCTCTCTCATATACAAGTGCTATTATAGACCACCTCTCTCCTATATAAGTGTTACACTCCAAAATAACTAAAGCTATGCTCAACCAGTATTCTCGATCTTCCTCTAGGTAATCCTGTTGGACCTCTGGCAAATATTTTGACTTTTAACAAAAAAAAATGTATTGGCAATGGGTCAGCCTAATGGCTCGATAGGGTATCCGGAGTTTCTAAGTCCAAACATGAATTGATTAGATTATGAATGGTTAGTATAAACATGTAAGTTCACTCGAACAAATGATACATATGTACTTAAGAATATTTAACATATCGAGTATCACTTACAAAATTTTCTAAAATTGTCTTCAAAAAGAAATGAGAATAGCATATCGAGCAATATTTGAAATCTCGTAAAACATATACGAGAAAGAGAAGCAAGACGTAAATATTAACTTGATTTCAATAAATATGAGACAAGTAGGGGAATACCAATATGCAAATATGCCCCTCATGCGCAAGCCAACCTTCCCTGAGTGCGAGAGACTTTTCGTATCGCAACCAACTGATAAAGTGAGTACGACAAAAGAAGTCCAATGCCATCACAGGCACGCCAATAATTGTTTATGGGAAGAAGTACCCATAGGTAGAACGTACTATCGAGACGTGAACGAGAACAAGAACCCTGGCCGGATAACTCCTAACCCCAGCAATAATACCTTCAACTCTCTTTTTTCCTCCTCCTTTACTTGAGATGCACAATCATGTATAAATATCAACAAAAAATTTCATCAAATATATCAAAAGATATTTAATCCCCTTTCAAGTCATATTTTTCATATTATCAACAAAAACATAATTTCATTTAGCATCTCAAACATGTAGACTGAACTCTAAATGCACAACCTTTTTGGTAACCAAGTAAGAAATAATTTGATATTCTTCCTTAAATACCCTACAAACATGTATACTTGTATTAGCATGTAGATAATTGAGTAACCATTTAAGACCTATAAATTACCTGGTTATCTACCAATAAGCCTAACACAAAGAACTACTAATTTAGGTTACATAATCTGCCCAGTATTTTAATTGGCAACATGAGTAGTCTATACTAAAAAATATAATAAATTAATTACAAGGTCTCTACAGTCAAATTATATATTTCTGAAAACTATACTTAAAGAGTTTAATCTCAATATTTTACTTGATATGAAAATATCATGTGAAGCTCATGTTAAGCCCTTCAAAGTACAGACTTTAGAATCTGTCCAGTAACAGTTTTACAGAACAGACTTCAAGCCACGAATTTTAAACCATAGTAATAGTACTTGAAATAATTTGAAATTTGGTGTGTATACTCAATACATGTATTAGTATAAACATATAAAATAACCAAGCCTGTATCTTAACTAAACGTATATATTTCTAAGCACCAAAATTACTTCAATTTCAAGATTGTTCGGCAGGTTTTCAAGCATAAGATAACCTGGTAATTAAATTGTTATGATTTTCGGAGTACATACTACTCCTCCTGCCAATTGAAATACTGGGGAGGTTATGTAACCTAAATTAGTAGTTCCTTGTGTTGGACTTAATGGTGAATAACTAGGTAAATTTCAGGTCTTAAATGGACACTCAAATATCTATGTAATAATATAAGTATACATATGGATAGGGTACTTAAGGAAGAATATCAAATTATTTCTTGCATGATTACCGAATTAGTTTTCGCAACATGTTTGGCATGTGTTGTTGATAATATGGTAAATATGACTTGAGAGGGGATTAAACCTCTTTTGAGGTACTTGATGACATTTTTGTTGACTTCTGTACATGATTGTGCATGTCACGCGAAGGAGGAGGAAAAATGAGTTGAGGGTGTTATTTGTTGGGGTTGGGAGTTATCTGGCCGGGGTTCTCGTTCTCGTTCACGTCTCGACAATACGTACTACTTCCCAAAAGAAATTTTTGGCATGCCTGTGATGATGTTGGACTTCTTCTATCGAACCCGCTATATCAGTTAGTTGCGATACAAAAGGTCTCTCGCATTCAGGGAAGGTTGGCTTTTGCATGAGGGACATATTTGCATATTAATATTCTTGTAGTTGGCTCATATTTGTCTTGAACTTGTTTATACTTAATGAGATCAAGTCAGTATTTAGATCTTGCTTGCCATTATCGTATGTTTGTGTTTTACAAGATTTCAGATCTTGCTCAATATGCTATTCCCCCTTTTTTTTAAGGCAAGTGTTAGCAAATGTTTGTAAGTGATACTCGATATGTTAGAATTATTCTTAAGTACATATGTATCATCTGTTCAAGTGACTTGCATGTTTGTACAACCATTCATAATATAATTAATGCATGTTTGGACATAGAATCACCAGATATCCTACTGAGCCATCAAGCTGACCCATTCCCGGTACTTTTTTTTTTCTATTTTCAGAGTCGGAATATTTGCCAGGGACGAAGAGGATTACCTTGGGGAGAATCAAGTGTATTACGCTGGGTGAGCAGAGTTTTAGTTGTTCTTATTTTATTTTGGAGTGTAGCACTTGTATAGGAGAAATGTGGTCTGTAATATAATGTTATGTTCAGTCTTTTCACTTATGGACAACTGTAACGTTTAAGCCATACTTTTGTTGTTTCTTTTAAGGTTTGTAGTAAAGCATTGTTTATCCTTGAGGTATATATGTTAACCATGGGGGGTGTGACACCTGCTGTCAAGTTAAAGCCAAAAACATAGATATTAACTTAGGGTTAGTCTTACTGCATTTTGCGTGCTATGTGTTTTAAGGCCAATAATCATTAGTAATGAAGTATAGATTAAAAGGGTGTGGCGGGTGCCTAATACCTTCCCGTTGCATAACTTAGTACCCGGACCTCTCTCTTGGTTTCGATAGACTAGTTGTTCATTTTGGACACTTTAGAGTCATTCCTAAGTTTTACTTATTTTCCTATATTTAAATAAGATGGCGACTCCATTTAAAAATTCCCTTTTACGGATTTTTTCGAGGCGGTGCGCCAGGCTAGTATCTTCGGAAGTTTCTGGTTTGAAGTACTCTAGTTGCTTTTACACATGGACTAATTGTCAGGACCATGGTGACACTATCTGGAGAAAGATTGACCGTGCCCTCATTAATGACGTTTGGACTTATAAATTTTCAAAATCTGAAGCGCTCTTTCGTCCTAGAGGTAACTTTGATAATTCACCCATCCTCGTCTATTCTCTTGTCAAGGTGCCCAAGCCGTTTAAATTTTTTGATATGTGGGTTAATCATCACAAGTTCTTACTTTTGGTTGCTAATGTGTGGAGAATGCCCCTTGCGGGTTATGCAATGTACAAAAAGTTATCCAAAAACTCAAGCTTCCTAAGCTAAAGCTAAAAGACTTTAATAAGGCACAGTTTAGCAATATTTTAGGTAGACTTCACGAGGCTAGGACCTCTTTAGAGTATGTTTAGAACATGTTAGCCTTGAATCCTCTTGATCCTATGTGGCATTGGACTGAGAAGGAAACATTTGAGATTTTTGCCTGCGTGAGTAGAGAGGAAAAGAGTTTCCTTAAGCAAAAATCAAGGATTCATTAGCTTGATGTGGCAGATAAAATTAATAATTTTTTTCTTCAAGTTAGTGAATAAGAGAAGGAATTTCAATGCCCTCTGTCCAACATTTTTCAAAGAAAAGAAGTTTCACAACTACGAGCTCCGAGTTTTGAAATAAGATCTGTTGATTAGGAAAAGGGGTTCGCTGCTACATGGAGGTGTCACAAAGGATGCAGTCTAAGTCAGCTTCCAGGTGGGCAAAGTGGGAGACATCAACGGAGTAAGGGCTGAGAGCAAGGCTCCCCAGACAGGTCGCGAGGGCTGGCAGAGCCGCGCAGGCAGGGCGACGATGAACAGGGCCTGCGATCGACAGTCCGTTGTGAGGAATGCAGCGTCAAGGGTCCAGTGACAGAAGTCCAAGTGTGTTCTCTCATTAGAATTCCAGAGAGAATGTCTTTTTAGAGAGAGAAAGTGAAAAGTCCAAATGAGCCAAAGATCCTTGAATAAGCTCCAAATCCACTATTTATAGGCAAAAAATGTGCATGTGTCATAAGTTGACATGTGTCGTCCCTTGGGAGCGACACACCGCCAGGGGGGGTCCAAAGTACTGATTCTCCGTTGGACTGCCGGTCCCCAAGTTCGTGCTGCCCTGCCCTTGCAACATCTCTCTACCTGTCTGAGGAGACTGATTATGCCGCGGCAGCATGGTCAGAGTAGCCCGTTGCCCCAGCCACCAGTCCAAGCCCTTACTGAATCCCACGAGGTGCATTAAGAGACGCACAGAGAACCTGACAGTGGTGGGGGTTGCCCTGTAGCCAACTGCCAGGCAAACTAGGCGCAGTGCCCTCCGAAGACCTGCTCCCGTCCCGGAGTGACCCGGGCGGGGGTCATTGCCCTGGTGGTGTCGACGATCAACAGCAATATGAGTAACATGAGTGGCCATGGTCGCCGCTTGGTGCTTGGAGTTCGTTGCGGTGAAGTCTTCATGTTGGAGCCCCCTACAAGTGTGATGTCGATGGCTTTAAGGTTGTGCCGACAATGGCTTCAGGGGTGCGAGCCCATCTTGCTGCGAGGGCCAGAGCCCCCGGTGATTGTGTCAGCAATGGCTTTAAGGTTGTGAGCCCATCCCGCAGTTTGATTGAGCTGGCGATGGCGCTAAGCACGTGATGGCACTAAGCCCATCCCGTAGTTTGATTGAGCTGGTGATGGCTTATAGCCCATCCCGTAGTTTGATTGAGCCGGCGATGGAATACAGCCCATCCCGTAGTTTGATTGAGCTGGCAATGGCGCGAAGCCAGTGATGGCTCTAAGCCTATCCCGCAGTTTGATTGAGCCGGCGATGGCGCGAAGCCCGTGATGGCACTAAGCCCATCCCATAGTTTGATTGAGAAGGCAATGGCATACAGCCCATCCTATAGTTTGATTGAGCCGGCGATGGCGAGAAGCCCGTGATGGCGCTAAACCCATCCGCAGTTTGATTGAGCCGGCGATGGTGCAAAGCCTGTGATGGCGCTAAGCCCATCCCGCAGTTTGATTGAGCCGACAATGGCATACAGCCCATCCCACAGTTTGATTGAGCCGGCGATGGTGCGAAGCCCGTGATGGTGCACAGCCCATCCCACAATTTGATTGAGCCGGCGATGGCATACAACCCATCCCATAGTGAGGGCCGGAGCCCCTTGTCATGCTGCACACTTCGGAGAGTGGGTCGAAGCATGTTCCGCGACAAAGGCAAGGTGCGCATGGTATGGTGAAATGATGGACCGATGCAAGGAGCATGGTAGTGTGACAGAGAGCCAAGGGGCACGACTGTGTTAGTGGCGTGGTGCATGGGCACGGTGGAGTGAGTAAGGTGCCGGGGGCACGTCTGTGTTTGTGGCGCACGAGCGCAGTGACGAGTGTCGAGGAGACAACACTTGGTGCCGGGGCACATGTCATGCGAATGGCGCATTGGTGCAGCGATGAAGGTCGTGAGATAGTACTTGGTGCCAGGGGCACGGATCATGAGAATGGCGCAAGGGCGCAGCGACGAGCGTCGCGAAATAGTATTTGGTGCCAGGGGCATGCATCATGAGAATGGCGCAAGGGCACAGTGACGAACGTTGCAGAACACTACTTGGTGCCGGGGGCACACATCATGAGAATAGAGCATGGGCGCTGCGATGAAGGTGTGTGGGCGATGAGAGTCGCAGAGTTGGCGAGCGAACGCGGGTGACGAAGGTCGCGGAGATGGCGCGTGGGTGATGAGAGTCGTGGAGATGGTGCGCGAGTGACGAGAGTCGTGGAGTTGGAGCATGGGCGACGAGAGTCGCGGAGTTATCGTGCAGACAAGGGCAACGAAGGTCACGGAGATGGCATGTGGCCGACGAAGGTCACGGAGATAGCGCGCGGGCGACGAGAATGACGGAGATGGTGCGCGAGCGACGAGAGTCACGGAGTTAGAGCGCCGGTGACGGGAGTAGAAGAGCTTTTGCGCGGACGCGAGCGAAAGTGTGAGGACTAGCGAATGGTTATCGCAGCGACGCAGCACGGTGACCCTCGACGGTCGTTGCGACTATGGCGTGCGACCTGAGCGATGGTCGTCGGTCATCAAGATAGGTGGCCGACCCCTTTAAGGGGGAAGGCACACCAAGGTTGCTTCTCAAAGGGAAAATGCATGATGACTTGATTATGTGACGCTTTGACCGGCATGCGAGCATTGAAAAGTTGACCATTGACTGGGTAATGTGTC
>JAVXUP010001808.1:0-190067 GCA_033070095.1 Escallonia herrerae | reverse complement strand
ATGTGGAATTGGTAACATATGCAACGATCATTCTGTAGTTTTGATATTTCGAAAAGATTCTTGCATATCTTATCAATTTCTAAACACATGCATGCATAGAAACCCTTAGTTCCCGTTCAAAGGTACTCATTACAAGGTAATGCCTTGTAATGAGCCTTTGGATGTCCAGTTTGGACAGTTTGGAAAAGCTAATTGTTTATAAAATAGTATTTTGACTCATGCCTTATGTTCTATGTCGTGGATATTTGTGTACACGTTCTCGTGTGTTTCTCTGGGTGCATACAGATCTGGTGTTCTGAACATCCGTCAAACCTTCTTGAGCAAGGTTAGATGAATGTTAGAACACCTAATCGATGTGGTGTACTTAGAGAAATGCGGGGAGGTGCTGCCGAATTTTCCACAGACATCGGACTAAGCATGAGTTATTCACTGTTTTATAAACATGTGCTTCTGAATGGGATAGGACCACTACCTGTGTCAAGAGTGGAGGGGAAATATGTAGACATGTTGTAACATTCATGCATTGATACATCGGCAATGCCTAATCACTGGTCATTATTGAAGGTGGTATACAGTACGATAATTCAGTCGTCATGTCAGTCGATCGAAATCGAAAGATCACCTTAAAGCGAGAAGGGATCTACAACAGTTGGGTGTACGCCGTGAATTGCATCCTCGGACAGTCAGTGGGAGGACCATACTTCCGAAAGCACCTTACTGTCTAGACAAGAAACAAGTGGAGAAGGTCTGTCAGTGGGTTAAGAATTTGAAGCTTCCGGATGGGTTTGCGTCCAACATATCTCGTTGTTGCAATGTATCGGAATGCAAGTTCCAAGGGATGAAGAGTCACGACTGCCACGTATTCATGGAGAGATTCATTCCTATTGCCTTCCGGGGACTGTTGCCACGGGTTGTTTGCGAGACTTTGACTGAATTATCTCATTTCTTTCGAGATATATGTTCTTCTACGATCCGGGTGAGTAACATGGAAGTGCTTGAGAAGAACATTGTGGTGACGATTTGCAAGCTGGAGAAAATCTTCCCACCTTCGTTCTTTGATTCAATGGAGCATCTGCCTGTTCACTTGGCATATGAAGCTAAGATGGGTGGACCCGTGCAATATCGGTGGATGTATCCCTTCGAGAGGTAATCCTTAAATTGTTATAGTTGTTCGTTTACACTTAATGCGACATCTGTTATCATTGATATTCCACCTAACTCGATTCGCTAAACTTCTAGGTTCATGTTCCATTTAAAGAAAAAAGTCCGTAATAAGGCTCGGGTTGAAGGCTCAATTGCGGAGGCTTACGTAATGGAAGAACTTGTAAACTTTTGTAGTCAATATTTCGGGCCTAATGTTGGTACAAGGTTAAATCAACTAGGCCGAAATGACCCCGGATCAAGCACAAATTTGGAAGGGCAATTGTCAATATTCAAGCAGCCAGAGAGTCCGTTCGGCCGAACGTATACTCGATGGCTAACGGATGAAGAGTACAGTGCTGCAACAATATATGCCCTTCTAAATTGCGATGAAGTTTCGGCATTCGTTGAGTAAGTTAAAGTCTTAATTCACTTACATTGTTGTACATAATTGAAAGTGTGTGTTAAGTGAGTCAACTATATTGGTTTGCAGTGAGTTCGATGCGGAATCCTTAATCACTGATCCCGCTGGACTTGATGCAGTGGTTCAAAATTCGTGTAAGATTGTTTAACGAGATTATATTATGTGTTATATACAGTTCTGTGGCCAATTAGTATACTGATTTATCCTTAATTTTTACCGTCATCTACAATAGGTTCAGTCAATGGATAGACCAGTGGCCTCATGCTTGAAATTACTAGCCGAAGGCCCTAACAAACAAACATCCTGTTACGGAGGCTATATCATCAACGGGTTTAGGTTTAACGTAAAAGATGATGACCGAACAAAACAAACCCAAAACAGTGGAGTCTTGGTCAACGGCGACTGTTATGCCGAGAATTGCATGGATTTTTACGGAGAGCTAGATGAGATTGTTGAGCTAACATATTTGGGTTCCCAAAACCGCCTGGTAATGTTCAAGTGTACGTGGTTCGATGTCACATGCAGTAGAGGAATCCGTGTTAGCTCTCAAGGGATTGTAGATGTCAATGTCAAGTCAAGACTTGCATCAGACGAGCCCTTTGTGTTTGCTAGTCAAGCTGTACAAGTCTTTTACGCGGAGGACGTCGCCAATCCCAAATCTCATTGGTATACAACTATCAAGTCCAAGAAATTGCCCGTGACATATGACAGTGAGCTAGACTCCTTTCAAGCCGACCAACCACGTGTCTTGTTCCCTGTTGAGGTCAACAACGAGGAGGACGATCTTCCTCTTCCAACAACACTTCTTGTGGGAGAAGAAGTCGTAGATGATGACGCGGAAGATGTTGAAAGTGTTGGAGATGATGTGACCGAGTCTACTGATGAAGAGGATGAATTAGAAGATGAAGAGGACGACGAGTCCCACGAAGAAGAGGACGACGACGAAAGTGATGAAGATGATTCGCAAACTGAAAATGATTGACTTGTAATGTTGTAACATCACGGGAAAAATGTAGTAACATTTTAGAACTTGGTGTTTATTGATGTGTTTTTGCACATCCGTTCATATATATATATATATATATATATATATATATAGTGCCGATGATGATTTATGCCTAAATTATTGTTTTTCACGTGTTAATGTCTTTGTATATAATCTATATGAAGTCAGATATGGATAGGATACGGGCTATTCGTGGCCGGGCTGGACGCCGAGCTGCTTCCTCCCCGGTTAGTCCCACCTCGTCATTGCCTACTGATGACGAGGCACAGAGTGATCGCGGACAGCCATCGGGGGCCCAGCCCCAGCCGTCGCCGTCACCGTCGCCCCAGCCATCGCCGTCGCCCCAGCCCCAGCTCGAGCCGTCGCCCCAGCCCGACGCAGATTCATCCCACACGCGCGTGCATTCTCCATCTTCCGTGGGTTCTACCTCAGGTATAGTTGATAACGGTGTTTCGTACATTTTCGCTAGCCTTATATTTGAACTGTATTAATGTCTGTGTTTTGTAGGATCTCGACGAGGCCGTGGTCCGACACGCGGGGTACGCATCGACCCCCAGCGTAAACAGAGAGTTACGCTCACGCAGGAGGGCCTGTAAGTACTAAAAATATCACCTCATGCCTTATGTTTAAAATTTTGGGGTGTTAATTTATATTTGAACTGTATTAATTAATTTAATTACTTCTTTGGCAGGATCCTGGAGAATATTGCGAGGACGAAGATCGGCGTTCTTGTGAAGGGCCGATTCTTCGAGCCACGCCTGTACTGGAAGGACTGGGATGCCGCTGCGAGGGAGGCCCTATGGGAGGAGTGGCTGGTACGGTGAAGTATTTTTTTCAGCGTTAGTAAATGTTAAATTACAGTTTGTTTTATGTTGTTAATTTGTGTTATTGAATGCCTTACAGGAGGGGTTCACGTTTGACACGCCTCAGCAGCAGGTACTGGGGCAGCAGGCTTTCTTTGCCTACATCGGCAAGAATTACCGCCGATGGCTCCACGATGCACGGGACCGGGCGAAGAAGGCGCTGCCCGCGGGTGCCCCGATGACGGACATGGCGAGATATCCCCCACATTGGATATCTCACCGTGTATGGGGGGAGATGATAGATCGGTGGGCTACGGATCCAGGTTGGGACGCCAAGAGTAAGAGCGGGACTGAGAACAGACAGAACAAAGATCCGACGCACACGGGGGGGTCGGTGCCACACGACATCGTCCGACACAAGAACGCGGTCGAGCACCCGGATCTGGAGGACGATGAGGTCATAGCTCTGACGTATAATCAGACGCACGTGCGGAAGAAGGACAAGGACGAGACGCACCGGGCGGGCGACTATATTTCAGATATTGCCCGGCGGATCGATGTGAGTCAATTTATTTAAGTTAATGTTTTTTCTTTCTATCCTCAATGTCTGTTTCGTTAATTAATGCCCTAACATATCGTTAAACCACTATTTTTGCAGGCCTCGTATGAACAGCTAAGGGGGTCCGAGCAGCAGTCCGGACAGCCATCAGCGTCCACTAGTACGGCTGCGAGTACTGGGGGGTTGAAGCGATGGCTGGATACGCCGGAGGTCGTGAATCGGCCGAAAGGCCGCATACGCGGCCTGCCTAGCACGACTGCTCGTGCCGTGATAGGAGCGTCCTCACCCCCTGCTGCCCCTCCACAGACACCGGCTCCTCGGCCTCAGTTGGACGACGAGGAGATCCAGCGCATTGCTACAGTGGTGTGCCGGATGATCAGGGAGCAGGGCACTGCTGGACAGGCCGCCCCGGCCCCGGATCAGCAGGATCCAGATCCGGGACTCGGGAACCCCTGATGAGCCCCTTCCCGTGCCCGTTCCTAGCTTCCCCCCCCCCCGTGCCCGCCTTGTACTCTTCTCCCCTCTCCTAACCGGCTATATCCGGTTCCCGGCTTGTACATATATGAATTTTTTTTATTATAAATTTTTTTTATAATTGATTATATATATTTCTTTCTGTATTGATTATTGCGCGTTGTTGTTGAGATTTGAAAATTGTATTACAGGTTTGGGTAATTGAAAAATAAAAAAAAAATTCAAAAAAAAAATTGACTTTTGGCGACGGATTAATTCCGTCGCTAAAGTATTCCTACAATCAGTTATTTAGCGACGGAATATTCCGTCGCTAAATAAGTTTTTTAGCGACGGAATATTCCGTCTCAAAAATATAAATCCGTCGCTAAAGAATATAATTCGCGACGGAATATCCGTCGCTAATTAAAATAAATCCGTAAAAATGACATATTTAGCGACGGATTTAAAAATTCCGTCGCTAAACTATTAGTGACGGGCTTTTATACGAGGGATATTTAGCGACGGTGAATCCGTCGCTAATTCTTTTAGAGACGGATTTTTGGCTTTTAGCGACAGATTACCCCGTCGCTAAAACCCTGTTTTCTTGTAGTACGTACGTTTAAGGAGTGCCCTGCAATCAACAAATTTTTATATTTGGGAGGGAGGTTCATCAGAGTTCATTAACGTGACTATACGTTTATCGTCAAACTCCAAAAGTATATATTTGAGTCCTTTCTCCCAAGCAAGTTGTAGCTCATCCCTAACTGCCCACCAATCCGCCATTTGACTATCAGCGGTTTGCAATTATCTAGAGCAAACCTATCCAACTACCCTTGTGATCCTTGATAATGGCCGCTACTCCCACTAGTTGAGATCGATAATTTGCACTCCCATCTGTATTAAGTTTAGTCCAGTTTTAAGTTGGGGACTGCCATCCAACAAATAAGATATGTTTTACTATAGGAGGGCCATCGTCCTGGTTAGTAAACAACAAGTATTCTCAGGCTAAAGCGTAGGATTCGTTAAGCAGTGTACAATTTTCTGAAAAAATTTCATTGAGACAAACAAGTTAATTCCTGTGGTGTAACATCCCGGAATTTTCGGAACATTAACACTCACACGATCAGATATGCTAAGACAACAATGATCTCAAATTCAACTAATTTTGAATCGTCAACTTGCCAAACAACTAAACCATTGAGTAAAATAATACTCTTAGCGTATTATCACAGTTGAAACATCAAGTCTAAGTTAACAATTCTAAATATCAATAATGACCCACGCAGGGGTCCACTGACTACAACTAAAACCTAAAAAAAATATCTTTCACTCGCTCGGCTGTAATCCACACCCGACGCGACTTATGGTTGGTTATCACCAGCGGAAAGGAAGTCAAAGGGGACTGAGCTTTTGAGACCTCAGTAAGGTCGCTCAAACGAAGAAATTACAAAAAAATTTACAAATAAAAAACAATGATGGTTTTGTTCAAAGAAACAAATCGACAATGAATTCTAGAATTTTCACAATGGTCACAACAAAATCGATCAGATACCAATATGACTTTCGGATACGATGCAAACAATCACACACGCTATCGAACATGAGTAATTGCGAAGCCACACAGGCAGTGCAGGGTAATCAGTTAGCAAAGCTACAAAGGCGATGCTCACTAACACTTTACACCGGCTAGTCCATCAAGGCACTAGCCCACACCAATATACCGGCTAGTCCGTCAAGGTACTAGCCCACAACAATAACCTCCAACATACACCAACTCCTCCAAAACAAACCAATGCAAACTCTCATGTCAATATGCAGAATGCAACAAATTGAGAAATGCAACATGTTATTCAATGCTCGAGGGACAATATTAATGAGCACCGATAAGAGTTTCAATAAACGTCTTAAGGCTCAATGAAATGTTTATATGGCAAACAATGCGACTTTATCAAAATAGCAGAATCCAAAAGAATGATGATAACTATTTAGAAAAATATTTATGAGGATAAATAGAGGAAACTAGGTTTTAGAAGAAATTCCTTACCTTAGTCCAAGTTATGCACTGCTAAACAGCCTCGATCTAAATCTTTTGAATTAACCTAGGTCGGGCAAATTATTTATCAGAATAAAGTCTAATCACAAAGTACTATGAATCCAATGCTAATTTTTTAAACGTTGCTTGCCCCGACACTCTTAAAATAACTCAAATCGAAATGGGTCCCACGTACGTCCAAACCTAGCTAGGAACCCCACACACTTCTTAAGGCATTATGATATCTCCAAATTCATAATAAATCCTTATGAAATACTTTCAGAGCTTAAAACATTATAAGAAGTTAAAATATGAATTTTCTATATTTTGATTACTTTTGAATTCGAAATAACTTTTTTTAAATACCAAAAAAGCCCAAAAATAGTCATTAATATTTCTAGGTCAGAAAAAAATCCCATAATTTTCACTATGGCCTTAAAATATGTAAGAAAATACAGAAACTGAAATCATTTCAAAAACAACATTAAAACTATTATTAAATAATTCATTTTGCCCAAACTAATGCGAGACAAAAATTTTATCAAATCACCTCTAAAAATTCTGAAATCTTAACTGGAATATCTTAGAATCACATAAACAGTACCCAAAAATTTTCAGAATGAAATAATCATTTTAAGTAGTTCAAACGGATTTTAGAAGTTTCAAACTTGCGTAAAATATAAAAAATTCAAATGCTATCAGAACAGTCTGAAATTTCTCATAAATTCTAAAATGAAAGTACCATCACGAATGTAAGAAAATTTGGTCATAAAAGTGGCCGGAGGCCATCCCACGCGCCATCCATGTTCCCCACGCCTGGCACGTGGGTTAGTGTTCATCGTCTTCCAGTTTCGGGCAGAACCCTAATTTCTGGGTTTCTTCTTGTTTTGCTCGCTCTAATTACTTTATCTAACACCCTAATACATTAAACAACAATAAAACATGATCCATAATCGAATTTACGTAGTTTATGCAAAGAAAAACGTGTATATATACATATACACGTGTATATATATACATATATATACCAAAATGAAATGATTTTAGGGTCAATACCTTATAAAAAATATCCTCTGAACAATGAGCGTCGATCCCCCTGGTCTTTCTTTGATCCAAACTCTCTCTTCTCTCCCTTTCTTCCATGTTCTCTCTCTACTCTCTCTCTACACTCTCTCTTCTCTTTATAACTGAAATGATGAAAGAGAGGAAGAGAAATTCGTGGGATTGGGGGTTTTGCCGAATGGGTAACGAATGGGGTAAATTCTGCCCAAATTCATTCAAGACCCAAAAATGGTATTTTACCAAAACCCCCCCCAAACTTTTGAGAAAATTGTAAATTTCACCCAAAACTTTCTTCTACTACGCAAGTCCCCAAAAATAACTATTTACGATAGACTAATAAAATTGAAAACTTTAACGGGTATTACGTAATCCCACTATGTTAATCGCCGCTAAAAGTTTCTAATAAAAGCATTGATGCTATAATAAAAAAAATCATCACAAAAAATTTAATTTAACCCGTTTAAAATATATTCGGATTCGGGGGTGTTACATGTGGTGCCAAATTTGAGATAACACAGAGACAAAAATAGTGTTCCAAGGTATGTCTTCGGGACCACAGGTTTCTTTATCACTACTGTGGGTTTTACACCATTTTCGCAAAGAGCAGCCCTCCTGATTTGGTTTGTTGTGAATTGAATGTAGGAGAGTCCAAATACTTTAGATTCGCGGGCAGGTACGAAGACAGTGGTTGACCGTTTCAATTTCCCCACAGACGTGAGGGCAAGTTTTGTCAGTCAGCCAATGCATTTTGAAGCGTACCGCGAGGCCATGATGAACGCATTTCCAGAGAAAACTTTAAATGCGGGGTGGACATCTCACATTCCATATCCAATTCCAGCTAGAAAGAAGATCTTTTTGGTAGTTTGTAATAATACTGTAAACAGGCTTAACTGAACAAATCCACGGCTTAGTGCCAATAAATTGCATCAGGTTCATCGTGATATTTGGGTAGCGGAACAGTGGAGATTAATTGCACCAAATTTAAAGGTAAAAGCAATTTAGTAAGTCAAGGTCCCACTCTCTATTGTTAATGAAAGCACTCGGCTTAACCGAGTCACTTTGATTAGGGAGAGGGCCTATAAACAGATTGCGAAGTACCCCCGTGGGTAGCCAGTGATGGTGCCAAAAAGAGATTTAGTGCCCATTCCCCACATTCCATCTAGTTAGATGAAGAAGCTTGATATTTTTCCAAAAGCGGGAGTGAAATGGTCGATGAGCAGCATGCCATATGGACATAATATCATATGTACGTTGGAGATGCTTTCTAACTTTTGCCTTAAAAAAGATACTTCATGCGAAGAGCGAGCCGTAGTTGGACTATCGTCGTTGTAGCAATGAGAAACTTTTTAAGGTTCCTTGGACGCGACATATTCGGAGATTATCTTATTTTGAGTCTCACCTATAACACATTCCATATCTTGTTTATACTTTTTGGATTGACGCAAAAGCCATTTTTTTATTAACTTTTTGTTGTTTGGCACTGTCACATTGCCTCGTCACCCCAATGCCACCACTTAACAAACGTCCAAAGGGTTTATTATGCGTGGCACCTTCAAATTTATCCTCCTCGGTAGTGCGTGATACCATAATGTTTATATTAACTAATATAATAATGCACACGACCAAGTGTCCTAAGTTTGGCACATTATCGTCCCATAATGTTTATATTAACTAATATAATAATGCACACGACCAAGTGTCCTAAGTTTGGCAATTATCGTCCCGAGCCGTATTCCTGGTAAAAACATCACTAGAATGGTGATGTGGCACATTCTTTTGGGTTATATTCGGCAGTCAAAGGCAAATGAATGAATGAATTGTCCAAGATTTGATTTGGCGTTTTGATTTCTAATTTCTCATCCATTAATGATTTTCATTTTGAAGTTTATTTTCCTTTTATTTGGATGTGGATTTGGATGATTAGGTTTGGTTTATATATGTCACGTTAGTACTCCGATGAGGTTTTTATCCAAAACATCAAACATGGTCGGGGTGTTGGGAATCAAACTTATGAAACCTAATTAGTTGCTGCACTTTAGTTAAAATACACTTTATGGTATGGTAGCAGTGCCGTCGTGAGTAATACTTGGGAGAGTAAGTTGTATTGGATGTAAATTCTTTTAAATGTTTTGAACGAAATCACACTTGCTTACCCAATACAACACATGTTACAATAAAATTAAATAGTAACACATTACAAAATAAGTAGAAACAGTCTCACCTAACTATAGAATTAAGTCGAGACTTCGTACCAAAAGGTTGATTTGCTCCCCAAGAATCAATGCATGGCTCGATACGATGGGCTTCACAGCAAACAACCTTCAGGATTCTTTTATAGTACTATCCCTGTTTACATGCACATATAACAGAGACTCTTGAAAATTCATCTTAACTTTGTTCTTGCACATGCAACCCATACAGTATTAAAATACAAAGATACCAATTATCAAAGTGTTGGTAACAGAATTTCTGAGTGACAATAAAGGGAAGTGTGTGCCTCGGGGTGTGTGAGAAAATGAGTGTTTGTGTGTGGGTTAATGTGTCATCCGAGACATACAGATATACAGGGGTGAAATGGGGCAAAGTCTTGGAGCCAAAGTATTGGCTGTGTGTGGAGCCAAAGGAAATTGTGTGGAGCCAAAGCAAAGGAAGGGGCAGCCGTCGCTTCCCCGCCAGCCAAACACATATAAATACGACAAGTTGTAATAAACCCATATCCAAAGTCTTCTTAAACCTCCTGCGCCGGACAGAAAATGGAGAGGCAAGAAGTGGCAACGAGTAGCCAAACACATGTCCTGGTATTCCCTTTCATAGCACAAGGTCACATAAACCCAATGGTACAATTCTCCAAGCGCCTTGCCTCGAAAGGCCTTAAGGTCACCCTTGTTGCCACCCACAAGTCCATGCAATCCCAAGACAGCTCAATCAAGGTTGAGCGCATTTCCGACTTCTTCGAGGATAGCGATCATATAATCGATAACGTTGAGTCTTTTTTTGATCGCTTGCGAATCGCGGTTTCGCGTGGTTTGCCTGACCTTATTGAGAAGCAAAACTGCCTTGGATGCCCTGTCAAGATTGTGGTGTATGACTCGACCATGCCATGGGTTTTAGACATAGCCCACCAACTAGGCCTTTATGGAGCTGTGTTCCACACTCAATCTTGTGCTGTTGGTGCCGTTTACTATCATATGCATAAAGAGTCACTGAAGATTGATCCTGCCGAAGGGTCCACGGTGTCACTGCCTTCAATGCCATTGATGGAAACCAAGGATCTGTCTTCTTTCATCTATGACATGGGCTCATATCCATCCACGTTAAGGCTTGTTCTAAATCAATTCTCGAATTGGGAAAAAGCTGATTGGCGCTTGTTCAACACTTTCGACAAGCTGGAAGGTGAGGTATGTTTCTCTTGATCCCCCTCCTACCCTTACCCATCGTAATTCTATAGCTAGTTAGGTACGTTAGTGGGGGCGGAGTGGCTTTCCTTCATTGAAGGCGATCATCATGGTCAGATGTTATCGAAGAATCACCTTAAGGTATTTAACATGTACATTAACTTCGTAACCTTTTGTCTAGCATCTAACTTACACAGATAAGTTCACCGTTGTTATGCCATGGTAAGAAGCTATAGCAACGGTAATAAATAACAGATGGGAAAACCATGATCATAAGTGTATGCGGCTTCTTCTCCTTAATTGTCACCGTTCGACAAGATGTGGAGAGATGAACTAAAAGATTTCAAGTTCAAACATTTCCATATGAAGCATATGTAGCGCTTAGGGTGGCTCATGCACGTTTTTGTTTTTTCCGTTAAACAAGGAAGAAAAGACAACTAGTTATTCCTCTCAAAAGGCTATTTACACGGAAATCTGCTAGCAAGTGTCGCTGTAATTTCATGTTGGGTTCTTCCAGTCTAATGAGGGGGTGTGTTGGGTCTGCTCCAAGGTTGGCAAGGAGATCCGCGTATTGGTTGCCTACGCAAAGTGTGAGTGATACAATATTTGCATCTTTTATGATGTTTCCGAATAGCGCTTAGGGTGGCTCATGCATGTTTGAGGCGTAGAAAGGCGAGTCTAAGCAAAGTCAAGAACTAGAGATGAGATATAAGTCCCTCACTCCATCCCGGGCAATTGTAACCTTCCTTGGCTCACCGCCGCTAATATAAACACTTTCCTTTATCTTATACATTTCTCTGGGTTGACGCAGAAGTCTTTTGTTTGTGCCCGAAACATCAGTTTCATACCTCTAAATCAGTCGTTGCACATTTAGGACACATCCCCCGCACCCAGCCACCCCCCTCCCGCCACCCCTCATTCCAAAATTGTAAACCTAGCAAGTAGTAGCCATATCAGCTTGGTCAAACCTGGCTGCTCAAAGCTTTGGACATAGTTCACGAGTTGGGTATGTATGGATCTTCGTTTTTTATGCACTCTTGTGCTGTTTCTGCCATAATTTACCATAAATGAGTTTTGTGTATTTGAAGATTGGTTCATTGGAAGGTTAAATTTTGTTGTTGCCATCAATGCCATTGATGGGTGTGAAGGATTTGTCTTCTTTTATACATAATATGGATATGGATTCGTATCCAGCTTTGTTGAGGTTTGTTCTTGAGCGTAGTCGGGCAATAACGTAGTCGTACGTTAACATAGGTGACTTGTTAACTTAGACGGTCCATGTCAAGTGCGTATAATTTGTTTAGTTCTTCAAAATTGCTGAACGTGTTATAACTGCTTGTAGGTCGTGAACTGGATGGCAAGCCGATGGCCAATCAAGACCATAGGACCAACCATTCCATCAATGTACTTAGACAAGCGATTGGAAGATGACAAAGACTACAGCCTCAGTCTCTTCAAGCCTGGTGATGAAGATTGCATAAAGTGGCTAGATACCAAAGAAACTGGTTCAGTTGTTTACGTGTCGTTCGGGAGCCTGGCCAACCTTGGAGAAGATCAAATGGAGGAACTAGCATGTGGATTAAAGCAGAGCAACCGCTACTTCCTGTGGGTGGTCAGAGCTTCAGAAGAGAGCAAGCTCCCTACTAATTTCGCGACGGAGGCGTCCGAGAAAGGACTGGTAGTGAACTGGTGTCCTCAGCTCAAGGTTTTGGCTCACCCTGCAATGGGCTGTTTCATGACTCACTGCGGGTGGAACTCGATACTGGAAGCATTGAGTTTGGGCGTGCCGATGCTGGCCGTGCCGCAGTGGACGGACCAACCTACTAATGCCAAGTATGTTGTGGATATATGGCAAGCTGGTGTTCGAGTTAAGGTAGACGAGAAGGGGATGATTAGGAGGGAGGAAATTGAGATGTGCATCAGAGAAGTCATGGAAGGGGAGAGAGGTAATGAGCTTAAACGGAATGCTGTCAGGTGGAAGGAATTAGCCAAAGAGGCAGTAGATGAAGGTGGTAGCTCTGATAAGCACAACGATGAGTTCATTTCAGAACTTGTGTGTAGATGAATAGTTTGATTCCACTATTATAGATGCATATTTGCATTTCTTTCGAAACCTTTTACTGGTTAACAAAGAATATGTAGGACGAGTTCACAACAATGATGCTATGTACTTACAGGGTTTGTAGAAGTACTACAATAAGCAAACTACGCTATGTGATGGTTCTAGCATATGTAAACTGCTCAGCAGTCGGACTACCCAGCTTCACGTCTTCAAAAAGGATCTTGGCAATCACTAAATAATATATTACTCCCTCCGTCCCTAAAAAAATTGATCATATTTTCTTTTTGAACCGTCCTATAAAAATTGATCACTTTCAAATTAGGAAAGATTTTATAGGTATTTTTATATATTTATCCTTTTTTATACTTTTTCTATTCTATTTCTGTCACCACATTTAATTCTCTACCAACTCATTTTCTCTCTCCTGACCCGCCACTTTACACTTTTTTTTTTCTATTTCTCTCTCCACATTTAACGCTCTACCAAGCAATTTTTTCTTTCATGGCTCACTCTCTTTCCCCTTCTCTCTAAAAGGTAAAATGGAAAAGACACACAATATATAACCTAAATCCTTAATATACGTGCAAAGTCAAATTGATCGGTTTTTAAGGGACGGAGGGAGTATAACATAGTCGAAGATATTTTTAATTAAAAAAAGAGAATGACTTTCACCGAGTTTGAGCAAATAAACATTGTAAATCATAATAATCGACATAACTCGTGAATATGGATTTCATGAATCAAATAAGCCACTACTTAAGACGATTAGAATTATATTTACAACAACTTTATAAAACACTAAAAATTTGTCTCAGTTTGGTGGATCACTATGCTAATAGATTATATTAATGTAAGGTAAAAATATAATTTAGCTTCCCCCATCATGTTAATTAATTTTCAAGATCCTTATATCCTCCTTTAACTGTTATGTATCATAATTTAGTGAATATCATTTGATCATATCAGGATTACCTAATACGTTGTGGGTGAGACTATTCACACCCAAACAGAGAAAACAAAATTAACATGTATATTCTTAAAAAGAATATTTTACTATGTGATTTGAGTAAAAGAAATGTCAAACAAAGAAATTTTTTTGTCCATGCCTACCTTATCGTACTTACACATGTACAAAAAGCAGCAAAACTAATATTTTGTTACTTATAAAATTTTTATTCATTTGAGTTAAATTTTTTGAAATTTGGTGGGTAAGAGTTAAATCATAAATGCATATAGCTTTGCGATCGTTCAATTTTCTTTTTATACTCAAAATTAATAATAACGTTAATGTTAAAATATATAAAATAAATTATTCATAAAGTAAAGCATGGAATAAATAATCAACTATGCCACATGAAAGTATATATTTACTTTTTTGTTTTTGGTTTTCTATAAAAAAACAAAAAAGTGAGCTTAAACATTCAAGAAATCAATCGCAACTATATATTTTTTTCATTTATTTTCTTATTAACTGTTGAATGAACTTTTACCAATATTATGTCTAAATAAATGTAGGCACCTTCTTTTTTTCCACTTTATGGCTCACATCATTGATCAACATTCTCATTCTGTAGATACTTCTGATATAGTTGAATACTTACTATTAAATTAGATACAAATTTAATTTAATAGTAAATTAAGTTATTTATTCAGTAAATCATTATTTAGACTTAAACAGCCTACCAATAAGGTGCCGTGAAAATAGTTTGGAAGACAAATAAAAGCATATGAAGCTATTTCACTTACTTTCAAATAAACAACCTCTTAAAATATAATATTAACTTCAAAAATGGATATATAAAGTGGCATTATCTAAGTGTTTAATTATTTTCCTTCACAGTCGTGTTTGACAATTTTCGACTATCCGTTTTGATATTTTTTGAAGATTTTTATAAGACAATCAATTTTTAAAAATGTGTACGTTGTAGTGCTAATGATTATTTTACTTCATCATAAAAATGTCAGCATAGTGAGGGGGCTAGGGTTTCAGGTAGTAAATGTTGTTGAATAGTGAAATCAGAGCTTCGTCATACTCCAAGGACGTAGTCAAAATGATAAACCTCGTAAATCCTATGCTCTGCATTTGTTTCTTTGATTTCTCAATTTTTTTTTCTTTGATGTAATGCTGTGTTGGTAACGACAAACAAATTAATGCCCATAATCTCTATCAGGATTTCACAAAAGGAGTTTTTTTTTTATGGCGTGAAAGGTGAAGTTGTATTACCAAACAAGAAATGCTTACAATTTTAAAAGTTATTACTGCTTACGGGCCAACATTGTAGCGAAACAAGTCTATATGTGCCAGCATTCAAGTAGAGACTTAAGTAAGGGGATCCCATCACCATATATATATATATATATATATATATATATATATATATATATATATATATATATAGCTGATCTGTTGAGAGCGCTAGCAAAATAGGTTAAGTTGCTAGCACGATCTGGCCATCCAAGCACGATCTGGGGACAACCCAGATCTTTTTTTTTGCGTATTTTTTAAGTCCGTCCGCTACATTATGTAGCGGACACTTTTTTGACAAATATACCCCAATCTCCAAGTCAATATGTTATATTCTGTAAAATATCGTCGGTTACATAACGTAGCGGACAATATTACAGACACTCTGCCAGTACCCACATCCATTCTCAATCTCACTTTGTCTCTCTTTGCCGCTTCGTTTCAATCTCCATGTCAATCTCATCTCTCTCTCCCCCTTTCTCCCCCCTAACTGAACTACATATTCGTTTCAAGCCGCCACTATTCTTTGCCGCTCCAACATGATCCTCCCCTTTACTCTCCACCACCTCCACCTTACCAACCTGTACTCGACTGAAATAACTAAGCTATTCCCTCTGGCGACGACTGAATTTAGATAGTTGTGGTACAGAGGTGAGAAGGTGTTATAGGTGATGAAGTTGCCGCCGTGGAAGTAGATTATCAGAGGGAGTTTCTCATCTGGGTTTGCGATTCTGGCAGGTAAAGAGGTGAGAAGGTGCTTTCGGCGATGAAGCCGCCGCTGTGGGGAATCACACCCTTGGATCTGTAGTCCCTGCCGAGAGCCATGTGGTCGCTGTTCTTCTGCGACTCATCTTTCTGCTTGATCGAGGAGACGATTGGCCAGGCGGCGTGGAGTGAGCCGATGAGGTTCTTGTAGAGACGTAGAGGAAGTTGAGCTCCTCGACGGTGAGCTCAGCGGCGGGGGTAGAGCCTGCGACTAGGCCAGAAAGAGCGAGTTAGCGGTGAGACTAAAGAGGGCAGAAACCCATGAAAAGTACAAGGATTACATAGAGAGAGGAGGTGGAAAGAACAAAATTTCTTCTCTCTAGATTATGCCATCCGCTACATTATGTAGCGGACGAGCACTAATGTACTGTATTTCGTTCAAGCTCAAGATTATTTTTGTCAAAATATAGTTTGCTAAATTTATGTGGCGGACGAACTTAAAAAAACGTAAAAAAAAAAGCTGGGCTGTCGACAGATCGCTGGTGGAAGGCCAGATCGCGCTAACAACTTAACCTATTGTGCTAACGCTCTCAACGGATCAGCTCCATATATATATATATATATATATATATATATATATATATATATATATGCATGTGTTAGTTTTCTAACTTAATTGGTCTCTTCATTTAGAGTCCAACTTCTTAAAATTAGATATATACAATTCAAGTATCCTATTTGTTTTGGTGTCTTTTTTCTTTTCCACCCTATTTAACTATTTTCTATGATTTATTATTAAAAAATTTGTGGGTATAATTTACCCTATATTTGTAAACTTTATAAAATTAAGAAGTCAATCATACACCTTATAAAACTCTACCTAATCACTATACTTATATATTAGGCCCTACTTTTGATTATTAACACCTTATAGGATTCAAAAATCCTATTTGTTTTGATGTTCTTTTCTTTTCCTACCTTTATTTTGTGTTCTTTTGTTTTCATACGTTATTATTTAACTCTTTATTATCATTTATTAATAGAAAATCCATATGTATAATTTATCCTATATTTGTAAACTTTGTAAAACTAAAAAGACAATCATACACCTTATAAAACTCTACATAATCATTATACCTATGTATTAAACCCTAATTTTGATTATTAACACCTTATATGATTCAAGAATCCTATTTGTTTTGATGTTCTTTTCTTTTTTTCACCTTTATTTTGGTGTTCTTTTCTATTCCTACCTTATTATTTAACTATTTCCAATCATTTATTATTAAACAATTGTAGGTATAATTTACCCTATATATGTAAACTTTATAAAGCTAAGAAGCTAATCATATACCTTATAAAACTCTACCTAATCACTATACTAGCTTTGCATTTGGTAGTTCCCTAACTTACTTTGTCTTTTCATTTAGAGTCCAACTTTCTTAATTAGATATATACAATTCAATAATCCTATTTGTTTTGGTGTCCCTTTTGTTTTCTACCCTATTTAACTCTTTTGTATGATTTATTATTAGAAAATTCGTAGGTATAATTTACTCTATAAAGAAGTCAATCATACACATTATAAAACTTTACCTGATCACTATACTCATATATTAGGCCATAATTTTGATTATTAACACTTTATAGGATTCAAGAGTCCTATTTGTTGTGGTGCTCTTTTCTTTTCCTACTTATTATTTAATTCTTTCCTATTATTTATTATTAAAAATTTTGTATACTTTATATTTGTAAACTTTATAAAGCTAAGAAGCCAATCATACACCTTTAAAACTTTACCTAATCACTAGACTTATACATTAAGCTCTAATTTTGATTATTAACACCTCAAAAGTCACTACAAGAAAATGACCTTTTAGTGACGGACTTTTATCGACGGAACGAAATCTGTCGCTAAAAGTGCCTTTTAGCGACGAATTTTGTTCCGTCGCTAAAGATCTTTGCTAACGAAATGTTCAGTCGGTAAAGATTTTTAGCTACGGACTTTTATCGATGGACAATTAGCGACGAAATTTTCGTCGCTAAATGTATTTTCAAAAAGAAAAATAATTAATTTCATATTTTTCCTAAGAAAAAAATTTAATAAAGGTTTTAGAGACGGATTTTTACCTACGAATTGTGTCCGTCGGTAAAAAATTATATATTAAAACCAAGAAACCCTATTTTTTTCTCTTTCTAATTCTCATTCTCCCCGCCGCTCACTTTTCTCCTCGTGTTCTCGCTCTCTTTCTCTCACACCCTCCTTGACGCCACCCACCTCCCACGCCACCCCGGCTCCCTCACCCCACTGTCTCCACACTCTCAGTCTCGACTCTCCCCGTGTTCACAATCCACCGACTCTCTCACTCTCGCATCTCTATCTTGCCTCTGTGAGAATGCGACTGCCAGCGGCGGCAGCGAATCGGTGACCACTCCTCAGTCCAGATCCACCGGCGTCCATTCTCACATCTCTCTCCAGTCTCCAGTCTCCAATCTAGATCCATCGGCCAGCGGCAGCGAGTGAGCGACGACTCCTCCGTGTCAGTATATCTCGGTTCTCTCCTCCAACGGTAAGTTCTCTCTTTAATTCCTCCTCCTTCAATTGATTTGAAGCCCTGAGGGCTTGAGGGTGATTAGAAATTAAAGAAAATGAAGAAGGTCAGAAGGGGCTTGAAGGGTGCACAGTGCTCTACACAGATTGCAGAATATGGAGAACAATTACAAGGCTCGATGATTTTTACATAATTTCTTGCAGCTGATTTTGACTGGATTTTTGGTTGAAATTTAACATGTAGTTTTCTTCTATTCATTTTGTTCATTGTAAATGAATTTGTATAATTGTTACTCCTTTTCAGGTTGTGATCGACAAAGTAAAACAAGTAACAATTTTGGGAAGCAAGGATCTTGGTTTATATATATATTTTTTGTTTCAATGAAACTTGTAATTTTGTTTTTGGGATAAGTACAATATGATCAATTGTACATGTAATTTGTTGTATTAATGTTAGTTGACGGTGTATATGATTTAAACTTTATTTATATTACTTAAAATTTGGTAATTGATGAATCTTAGTTTAAAGAATGTTGGAAACAGGTTTGAATTCATAAAAAATAACAAAAAATTAAAAATAGCTTTTTAAAAATTTTATCAACGGAATTCCGTCGCTAAAAGTTCCTACAGATCAATAAACCTTTTTAGAGACATATTTTTAGCAACGAAATTAATGTTCATAAAGACTTTTGCGACGGACTTTTAGTGATGAAAATACCATCACTAAAAGTTTTTTTAATTTTTTTTCAAAAATTTAAAAATTACACAAAATCTAAAAAATTCCTTTTAGCGACGGAAAATTCCGTCACTAAAAATAATTAATTCCGTCGTTAATATTAAATTTTTGCCAACGGATTACGAAATTCCGTCGCTAATCTTTTAGTAAAGGGGTTTTTACCCATGGACTTTTAGTGACGGATAGTTCGTCGCTAAAAGTTTTCTCGACGGAATACTGACTTTTAGCGACGGAAATTTCTGTCGCTAAAAGTGGATTTTCTTGTAGTGAGTACTTTAAAATAACATGATTTTTAGAACTCTATCTCTACGTTACGCGGGATTTTTTTAGGAATCATCTTCGTCTAACATATAAGCTTCAGTTTTGCATATGGTAGTTCCCCAACTTAATTGATTTCTTCATTTAGAGTCTAACTTTTTTAAATTGGATATATTAGATTTAAGAATCCTATTTGTTTTAGTGTGCTTTTCTTTTGTCTACCTTATTTAACTCTTTCCTATGATTTATTATTAGAAAATTCGTAGGTATAATTTGCTCTATATATTTGTAAACTTTATAAAACTAAGAAATCAATCATACACCTCATAAAACTCTATCTAATCATTATACTTATATATTAGGCCATAGTTTTTATTATTAACACATCAAAAGTACTGTAAAATAACAATATAAAATCTTAAAAATATAAAAAACAAAATCTTCCGTACTTATTAACTCTTTATTATGATTTTATTATTAAAGAATTTATAAGTATTACTCATTAATTACTACACGTAAGATTTGTTGACCTCTTATATTTTACAAGTAAAATTTTTAGAACTCTCGGTCAGCAATTACATTAGAAATTCTAAGAGAATTATATGTTCTTTGAGATTGCTAACGGTAAGTTTGAAAGGAATCTAACTTTTTATTAGTTATACCGTTGAAGTTTAACATGTTACACTCAGTTTTAACTAAGAACAAATATGTATTTGGAAGAAAATAACTTATGGCAAGCTAAGATTGAGTTGGAAGAAAATAAATGTAATGATAAATAAGTTAAATAATTTCTCCCCATTAATTCATATGAATGGCCAATTATGATAGTCAAGGTAATAGTACTGAGGATATTTCGGCGGTGGACGTCACAGTATGACAGTGGTGCGAACTGAAAATGTGACAATGATTACAAATGTGATAGAGGTAATTCTTGTGGTAATAGTTGTAGCACTGTTAATAGAATTGAGATTTGTGAAAGTTCTGACAAGCCATGGTTGCAACGCTACGTGTAGTTCTCGAGATGGTTGTTGTGGTGGTAATCTTAGCAGTAGGATTATAGTGATGTAGAGGCAATAGTAGTGGTAATAGTTAGTAAGTGGTAATTGAAAGGTGATTAGAGGTCGCATTAATATAATGATGGTTGAGAAGTTATGCTCTAATACGCCTTGGGCGAGTGATAAGGTTTTCACAATGGTAGTTCTAAATTGCTCATTTATAGTGATAGCATTGAAGTGTTTCGAAGTAGTATGTATCAACGTAGTATGCATGAATTATATTTGGAATCTGGATTGAACAGCTCGAAGAAAAAGACACGATAATGACTCAATTAATCTTTGGTAATTCGAACATATACATAGAACGTACTTTGAGTACTATATTTCTTTTTCACTATGCACCGAACAAAAAATATGCAAAGTGTTTTGCATAAAGAAATATATCACATGACTCAATTAGCATTTATGCTTACTAGCTAATGTGTCCGTGCAAATGCACGGGACGCGATGCAATTTAGTTTTAGTAGCAATCATATCCGTTCAAAACTTCAAAAGAGAAAGAAAGATAGTAAATTCCAAAGGCAAAAAGGGTAATGCATTTAAACATCTTAAAATAATGTTTTGAATAAATTTGTCTACTACCTAATATATAAGACTCGTATCAAAACACCTTTAACACCAAATTTTGGTTATAGACTAATTCAGGATCAATACTGCTAATCATCATAAATTACTTTTCTAACTCTAATTTTCCTTTCACTTTTGGCACTGAATGTGTTTAGAGTAACATCTATGTCTTCATCTTGTAATTCGTCGCATATTCCATCAACATATGCAGGCTTTTTTCAGAGGCATCTCTTTTTGGTGTTGTCATAGGTTACCTTCAGAGCTCTTTTCTTTTACGCTGAAATTGCCAAAGCGGTTTGATGGTATTCCTGGTGTGACTAACTTTAGAGGTGAAATTGTTAGCATTTGTCTTCTTATGCATCTTCATCCTTGAGAAAAACGGAGGAGGAATTGGTTTTTTTTTTTTTTATCAAAGTTATGTTTTTCCAATGAAATAAGCCAGCATTGTATAGTTTTATAGACCTAAGGACTTGCAAGTTGTATCAAATAACACCACATGATTTTGTGGATTAGATTTTTGAGATGTTTCTACAAAAATAGAATTTAATGAATTATAATAAAATGAATGGAGACAGTAAGCGCTTAGTTTTCTTCCAATGAGTTTGGATGCTACGGGAACCGATGATCCAACTATATGTAGATACATAAAAATCGTTTTCTTTTTGCATGCAGTGCTTTTGACTACTTTTTTGAGGCATTTACGTTCTACACCATTATAAACACACAATAATGGAGCATTTTAACTACTAAGTTGTGGCCTTGCACATTATAAGTGGTCAATGATTCTTAGTAAGCGATGACAGTTTTTAGTGTTTTCAATCATATTGCCAACTCTTGTTCTAATTCTAGGTTGAAGCTAATATTACTACAATGATGATGAGAAGAAAGGCCGGAGCAAAAAGATTACTGTTCTGATTTGGTTTAAATTTTTTTTCATAAATGTAGGAATCAAGATTTGAGGATCTTAATTGGACGGAAAATGTTATCCACTATAATCAATGAGGAAAAAGTCCATTATAATCCAAGAATGAAGGCATATTTCTAGAACTCTTTTGAATGAAAATGAATCTCTGACATCTGAACATAGAACATGATGATTGAGAAGTTCATTGAGTGATTGTCTCGTTTCCGTACATGTGTGTAGAGTACTCCTCAACTTGAAGTAACTTATGTGGTTTTTTATGTTGCAGCGCCTGTGTTTGCAAAAAGATTACTGTTGCAGCAGTCACCATAAAGACCAAAATGATCAAAGTCTTGTAGATTGTGTTTGCAAAATGATCTCTTACCGAAAGGTTGCGAAGACATGAGCTAGTTGTTTTGGATATATGAAGAACTAATTAGTCAAACAGATTGGTACGAAGATACAGGCATGAAAAGTACAAAAGCAATGCAAAAATCCTTCAAATTGCTAAATCTAATTTGTACCTCTAAGCCTTGAATGTTAAGGGGGGTAGGGGCTGGAGATAAATATCAAAATCAATTACAAATAGTGTGACAATGCGCACCTTAACAATTGCCCAAGTGCCTACTTATATGTGCAGCACTGGTCGAACTTAGGTTAGCATAAGTTGAGAAAATGTTCTCAGCTTCATACAGTGATGCATAGATAAATGCAGACCTTTTGAGAAAAAACATGTTGTATAAATTGACAAATCAAGAAAGATTACGTTGGGGATCTATGTAGTAAGCAATTTGTCTGCAAAATATGAGAGCAAAATATGAGAGATAAAAAAGTTAATTTGATAGAACACTATTTAGTTGCAGATTTAGGTGTCCATATGAACAAAAACCTATTTGCTTTCCTATAATTTCTTACTCCGTTAGAAAGCTCATGTGCTCGGCAATCCAAGCGTTACAGGGAAAAACTCAAGGCTATTTTCACAGATTATTATAAGATCATTGTTTCAAAGAACATCAGCTCAAAAAAATCTGAGTACTCGTTTGTGTGTGCACGCGCGTGTTAAAGGGTGGTCAAAATAGGAGGAGAGTGAAATGTGTACCTCCTTAAGTAACAGGAGCGTCAATGGGGATTAGAGTAGGGTAGGTACTGAATTCTATTGCCCAAGCAATGCACACATGGTCACATGCAGTCCTTGGTTTTCAACAACCTGAAATTGGTAAAAGGATGATGTAAATACACTCACAAGTTGGCAACAGTGGAAAGAACCGGTTGCATTAAAATTTCAAAGAACCTGGTTTTAGATCTGGTATGAGCACTCTGTTAGGAATACAATATTCTGAATTAAAAGTAGGGACCAGTGACTATGAATAGACTTTTGTCAATTTACCTGACTGTCTCATCTATATATATATATATATATATATATATATATATATATATATATATATATATATATATGGGTCGTGATCCATTGCTAGCGCTAGCACGTTGCTAGCGCTGTTTTCCGTCCGCTACATAATGTAGCGGACGGTGCTAGCGCTGCTAGCGCTAGCAACGGATCAGCTCCCTATATATATATATATATATATATATATATAGAAAGATGATAATAACAACATTAGTTTGAGAGTTTTGCCATTCTGAATTTCCTGTTCCATTGCATGTCTACTGATTACCATTGCACATATACTGTGTTAGACCCCTCATATTTAAATGCGTAAAAAAAAATTATTAAAGAGTTTGGGACGTAATGGGTATTTTGAAATTCTATTTGTTTTAGGAATATAAGAATTGTTCTTTTAGGTTATTGATAATTTACGTACTATATATTCTCTAGGAACCTTAAGAGCACACCAAAATTCAGAAGAGCCTCCAAGGAATCCTTAGGAAGAGACTTCTTGGAATTTTGACAAATTGCTTGAGGTAAGAATTTAAATTGATTTTTGATTTGGGATTGTAGTAGTTTACGAATTTTGTTGTCATTAGAATTTGATTTGAAACCTTTGGGTTTGTCAATTTTTAGGGCTTTGATACAATTGAATTGAGGAAATCAAATTTTGGGTTTAATCACGATCAGAGATAAGGGTTTAACTTATGAATTTAAATCAGCGTTGGACCGATCAATCCTAATTGTGTATGAATTTCTTCTTCCGTCTGATTGTTGGAATTGGAGAATTAAATTTTCTTTTCTATGAAATCGTAATTCTTGTGTTAACATTCGACTGTGTAGTCCCAATTTCAGATCGCCTCTTATAGTCTCGAACTCCGTGGGAGCATTCTGCTTCTTCCTTCTTTTTTTTTGTTTCTTCTCCAATTCTGTCTCGATTTCTGTACGAGCATTGTGTTTTTCTTTAATTCTGCTTCAGTGATGCTTGTACTGAGTACGATGCATCTTTCCGGAATTTAATGGTTTGTTGGAGTCTATGATGGAACTTATGATTAGATGATGATTACCCTAAACATTATTTTCTTTTTGAAAACCACCATTCGGCCAAAGCTAGTTCTTTACTTGCAATTTCAGCCTTCTATTCTACGTAGATGTCATGCCATGTGTCACCCTGATTAGGCATGATACTTTATTCTGTTATTGTTTTTGTAAACAGTTTTTATTTTCTTTGTTATTCGATCGTTATGGGGATAATGAACATTGATTTAAGCGATAAAACTTTCATTGAACTCGTATTTGCCTCCTCTTTAGTTTGTATACAAAATTTGGTATATTCAAATAGCATGTATAATAACCACCTTGTTGTACGTATATCCATTTATGTTTCGCCACATGACTTTGTGCAGTTATTGAGTGACACTAAGCGTGAGCATTAGGCCACTAAGTGTATTTGACCAACACATTTACATCATCCGGGTGACTTGTTGATGTCTCGATTTGTTTATTGATTTAATGTATGAGTAGTTCTATGAGCCATGTCACAGTGTACGTGACACTTTCTGTTTCTGACTTACCCACGTGGATTGGAACGTGGGCTAGCTCAGTGAGATGAGTTAGAGATCGCGATCTTATTTTCTGAACCTGGTTCCACGTGTCAGTGATGGCACGTGTGACCTTATTCTGAATGGCTCTCTAGTGTCAGTTTCTGTATAAGAATACATTTTGAAATTTTGTCTTTCTACGAAACATATTTTGTATTTTGACAATTCTGGTTCGTATATGTTCTGTTAAAATTCTGTACGTCTGATCTTGTTTTCTCAGATATCTTTGTATCCCATTTTGATTGATCCGTTGAGCGACCTTACTGGGCATTTGGCTCACCCCCTTATTATTTTACTTTCAGGTGATCAGTAGAGGGGATTAAATTACGGGCTTAGCAAAGTGACTGAGAGCTAGCGGTTTAATCTCAGAGCTACTTTGATTATTTTTAGAAATTATAATAAGAAGAATTATTGGGATTTTGACGTTTCATTTGGAACTCCTTGTATGAGTAAATTAGGGATTAAATTACTGTTTTAGGCCTATTTGATATTTAATTGTGTAAATTGGAGATTTTCTGTTTAGATGCTCTAAATAACCTATTTGGGAGACTTTTGAAAATTTTAGGTTTTCTGACTCTGTTTATTTGATATTAACACTCCGAAAATTCGGGGCGTTACATACTGTTTCTTAATTGTAGCAAATTCAGGTTCCAGAATAAATAAAAGAGGTATGCAACATACCCGTTGGGAGGCCATTAAAGATGTCTTTATAAACAACGCTCTTTGTGTAGCCTTTATGCTCAGGTTTGGCATCCTCCATCAAAATTTTAGGGCCTTGTGTTATGGTCACTCTTGAAACACCAACATATATTTGACCATGGATAAAAACGGGTTTTGGTAGATATAAGCCAACATTTTTCAACGTTTGTCCTTGGCTTTTGTTGATCGTCATAACAAAGCAGATTGAAACTGGAAATTGCATTCGTTTCAAAACCAAAGGGAGGTTAGCTTCCGTGAGGCTCATGATTATCCTTGGAATAAAAACTTTCTCACAACATTTGCTGCTCGTAAGTATCCTCCCTTCTATAACCCATTTTGCCTACTGAGAAATGACCAATCTTGTTCCGTTGCATAGCCTTTTGCTTGGATTTATGTTCCGCAAGAGCATAACTACAGTTCCCACTTTGAGTTCAAGCTCATGATCTCGTAGTCCGCTAAACTTCAGGGAGTTCAAAAACTCTGCAGATACAATAGCTCTTGCTCTTTTACATTTGTTGATGCCCGACAAATTGTATCAAAACTTTTTTAGACCCTAGCATCTTCAGGCATGATAGAAAGAATATGGGATGCACTTGCACTTGTGATTTTCCTGGTATAGAGACGAACAAAGGTGCGGTATAGGAAGGGTTACCTGTTAGAGCCGTTTCTCTTTGCTTAAAGTTGCTTCAAACCAAAATCTATTTGCATTCTCTGTTAAATATACATAATTTCAAGAAACATTAGTAATGTGTAAGATTATTATGGGTATGACCCATGCCTAAACTATGTTTGAAGAAACATAGTTTAGGCATCAAAGCTGCAGTACATTTGCTCAGGCTGCAAATGGACTTCACCTTCAACTGCTACTATGAAGCAACTAATATTATAGCTAAGATGGTGACATAGCAGATGGTGACACTGTAGTAGAGTTACAATATGAGACACTAACGAATAATCAAATAATCCACGTCACAACAAATACCGAAAAGCTTGAAAAGACCACGATAGAGCAAGCAAAACATTTGGTTGCATCCAAAAATCTCATTTTTGTCAATCAACCGTAGACAATAGTGAAAATCTCTGAAAATTGTGGCAACTGCACCAGTCCAGTGCAATATAATCACAAGCTGGCTATCTGTTGGGTGGTGCGCGAATCAGCTTGAGCAAGGTTGCCTGGGGGCGACTATGATGACAAGTATAACAATACTGAACGTGCAGAGCAAGGGTTTTTTATTTTTATTGTTGCAGACTTTTATAATGCATCCAAATAGATAAGCAAATCAACCAAAATTAAGTGATTGACCCGTAGCATTGTTGTAAAGAATGCATTGGGCGGAGGAGAAAGAGAATGCATTTGAGGAAGAGCACATTGACGGATTGAGGGAGAATCTGTTGGTTATCAATCCATGCATGCAAGTGTATTTTTTATTAAAGGAGAGGGGTTACCAGTTAGACCCTTCTCTCTTTGATTAAAATTTGATTCAAACCACAATATGGGAGCCTTCTCTATTAAATAGGACCCTTCTCTCTTTGACTGCAATTGCATCAAACCAAAGTCTGGGAGAATCAGGGCATCTCGAGACGGCAATTTGAGGAAAAGCAGAACTCCAAGCAGGGAGCTCAAGAGTTATGTGTTTGTGGGTTTCATAGAGTACAGAGTACTCTGTTTTTGTTAGCTTGAAGGAGTTTTCTCCGAGAAGAAGACTCTAAGAATGAAAGTTACAAAAATCTGTGAAGGAGTTTTCTGTGAGAAGGAGGAGACACTATGAATGAAATTTGAATCTTATGTGGCAAGCAATAATGAGTTCCAAAAATCTCACGTGGCGTAATTAGAGAGCTTAAAAAATCTGACGTGTCGCAAATTTAAGCAAAGGGTTCAGCTTTTGATATATATATATATATATATATATATATATATATATATATATATATATATATATATATATATATATATATATGAAGGTTGACCTTCATATACATCTTCCCTTAAGAGGGAAAATTATAACTCTTTACTATATTCTATTAACAAAAACAAACATAATTATAAAACTGAGCATATGAATGATGATTTTCTTCCTTTACAGTATCTTTGAAGATAAAATTGCTTTAACCTCGTGATTAGAACATTAATACTTGACTATATATTAATTTAAAAGGTATGAATCTATGACTATATATTAGTACAAGATTGTCACTCATAATTTGTAATTAAATGTCAAAAGTATTGCTTATGAAAAAGCATTTTAAGATTATACCATAATAATTTTTATTGAAACATTCACATCCGATTTGTAAGTAAAAGTATGCATCAAAACTTTTCAAAAAGGAATTTTTTTAAGATGTGATCTTATACTTTCATTTATATATTTGTCGGCAATTAACAAGAGTTGTAACATATCAATAATTAATGTGTTTTAACCAATATATTTAACACATTACTTTGGTGCTTTGAATCTCTCAAATATTCTCATGCATCAAAGACGTTAGAATTGTTGATTACAGCTTTGTGCGTATATAACATGCATGAATAACATAAATTGCGAGAGACATATGGATGTATATTATATTTTTATTAGTAATTTTAATAGTATGACTTAATGCGTGTTTGTTTTAACTCTTAAAATTAGAAAGAAGACAATTTTTTTAAACATATGTGTTCATTGGCTATTCTTCCAAATGTTACATAACCTTCCGTTGATAATGTAGCTGGGGACCTGCTGCTTCCGTTTCTAACACAACATATATTGCACCAATTGGTTGATCATCATAAACAGCAACTCTATACTTCTTTTGTTGCTGCTCAAATCAAAGCATGTAGACACTAATAGCTCTCCCTGATTTACTAAGCTTTGCCTGAAAACTTTACCTCAGAATTTTTCAGACACAGCCACAAATTATTTTCAAGAGTTCCAGTTATTAAACAACTGCAATTTCGCAAGAACCAACTTCCAGACAGCACTAGCTATCCAGTGTAAGGACGTCTCAAGAGTTGGAAGATCATCTCAACGAATTGGGCCAACTAATGTGAACCAGGCATGGAAAATCTAATCTAATATATTAAGCTGGAAAGGCATCAGCAACATAGCATTACATGTTGGCACTTGCCTAAAAATCAAAAGCCTCTTGAAAGCCTACTAGAATAGGCACCAAGCATTGGTTATATAGATATAGACCTTGAAAAAAGGACAGAAAAAGGTACGCGTCACATATTAAATCTAACAAATAGACAGAAAAAGTTATTCAATCACTTTGCCGAAAGTTGATATAACATACTGACAGAAAAAGTTACGACAAATGGAAATTGATTCCGCACCTAGAAATAAAGAAAAGAATCGAAAATAATAACAAAAAATAAAGACACAAGATTTATGTGGTTCGGCGAAAGCCTACACCACGGTAGTAGCAGATGTTTATCACTGGAGATTACGGATCTGTCTCTCTCAACAAACCCTCTCAAATAATGGCTTCTCTCTTTTCAAAAAAAGAGTCTTCCTACTCAAAGGACTCTTCTCTCTTTGCCTACTAAAAAAATGACCCTTCTCTCTTTTATCTCTTGTACTTAAAATACAATACAAGACAACATATATATACTTAGAGATTAGTAGTGACTTTCTCTAAATAACTAATGTGGGACAAGACTTATATACTTAGGTCAAAGTCACAATCTTCTTTGAATAGCCGATGTGGGATATCCACACATTCTAGGTTTTTTTTATCCAAGACACATTATTACAAATCTCAACCTTGGCTTGGATAAAACAAGCTACAAACAATCTGAAAATATCATTTGCTGCTACCACACCTGCGCCATACGGCTGCACCTCAAATACTGCTGGTACTGATCATATCTAAGCAATGCTTAAACTTGATCTCTGAAATATGCTTTGTCATCATGTCCATTGGATTTTCAACTGTGAAAATCTTCTCTACCATAACGGTACCCTGAGAAATCACATCCCGAATAAAATGAAATCTGACATCAATGTGCTTGGTCAGCTCATGGAACGTCTGATTTTTTTGTCAGATGTATGGCACTTTGGCTGTCGCAGTAAACAGTGCTAAACTCCTACTTCAATCCCAAATTACCAACCAAGCCCTTCAACCAAATGGCTTCCTTCACTGCTTTGGTCACCGCTATGTACTCAGCTTCTGTAATAGACAAGGCAACAATAGTTTGTAAAGTAGCCTTCCAACTGATCACACAGTTGGAAAAAGTGAAGATATAACCTGTCAAAGATCTCCTCCTATCCAAATTTCCAGCGTAGTCTGAATCCACATATCCAATAACACTACCATTCGCATCCCTGCCCCGATGGTAAACTAAACTAGTATCCGCAGTACCTCACAGATATCGAAGTATTCATTTCACTGCCTGCCAATGAGCTTTTCGAGGATTACCCATGTACCTGCTAACCACACTGACTGCATGAGAAATATCCGGTCTCGTACAAACCATAGCATACATGAGATTGCCCACTGTACTAGCATATGGAACACACGCCATGTGCTCCACTTCTCCTGGGTTTGTGGGGAATCAGCTGCTGAAAGCTTGAAATGTGCCGCTAAAGGAGTAGTCACATGTTTAGAGTTTTTCATACAAAAGCGCTGCAGTACTCGCTCAATGTACTTTTTCCTCCTTTGTAATGTCAAAACACTCGAAACTACTTTGGAAATTGTCGACAAAGAGAAAAGGGAACACCTAGTACAATTGGAAGATGAGCTACATAACATTGCCAATTTTATGGTTTGGATTTTGTGAAATGCAACCGCTTGTAAATATTCTCATGTGCAAAATTGACTTTTGGTCTTTTTCTCCGAAAAAAAAACATTTTGTTACTTGGGAAATGCCAGGCAAGATCATCTAGTCTGACCAATTTCTTCAAGGATTAACTTAGTGCACAAGACTCTCACTATTGCAAGCTTTGGTGGTGATATCTTAATGCCATTGAAGAGATTAAAGCCATAAAAATTACACCTTCTTTCAACCTAATCTCATACACACAAAAGTATTTTATGATATTCATCAATAATGTCTGTTCTCACACTTCAACATGCTTGTTTGCACCTCATTGCTCATTATATTCATATATGTAAATGTTATAGATGCTAGTCTCACTTTTAGTCCGAATTTGGCATAGTGGAAGTTTCTTGTATATCATAATAGTTCCGAATTTGGTACTTGTTTAAGATTCTCACATACATGTAGATCAAACAAATTCTTTGATGATTAACAAAATTTTAATGTGCTTTGCTTTCAAACGTATTAGGTGGTGGATAATAAAATGTCAAAAGTTCGTCCACTAATAACAATAGGACCAACAATTCCATCTTTCTACTTGGAGAATCAGCTCGACGATGACAACGATTATGGGCTCAATCTCTTCAACTTATCATACCCATCAATTTGCACCAACTGGATAAGTAGTAAGCCAAAAGGTTCCGTTGTTTATGTGTCATTCGGTAGCATGGCCAAACTAGGAGAAAAACAAATGGAAGAACTTACATGCGGATTAAAGGGAAGCAATCACTACTTCTTAGGGTGATAAGAACTTTCGAGGAAGAAAAGCTCCCAAAAAAGTTCATGGAGGAGACTTATGAGAAAGGCTTGTTAGTGAAATGGAGTCCACAGTTGGAAGTGCTATCGAGCGATGGGGTAGGATGATTTATCTCGCTTGGTGGGTGGAATTTTACAATTGAAGCATTAAGTTTGGGAGTACCAATGGTTGTAACCCGCAGTGAACAGATCAAACGACGAATGCAAAGTTTGTTCAGGGTGTTTGGAAGGTGGGAGTTAGGGTTAAGGTTGATGAGAATGGACTTGTGGGAAGAAAAGTTAAGGTGGGTTTACGTTAATGAACTGCAACCAAAACGCGTAAATAATAAAAAAGATACCCTAAGTAATTGGCTATCGACATGTTCATAGCGCGCCTCTGGGGCTTTACGTGATAGAACCAGTCGAAATTCTCTAAGATCTTGTTTAAATTTAAATTTAAATTTAAATTGGTCAAAACGTAATAGCATAATTCAAAACTTTTCTTCATGAAATAAATAAGAATTAAAAACAAGTGCCGCTGATAAAGATGATTCTAAGGCCAAAAATGAAAGAAAAGGACAGGAAGATAGACCCAATCCTTTTCTGTACAGACAATTGTTTATTTCTTTTTTCTTCAAATGGACCACTGCACTGCTGTGTCCAGCTTTTTATTCTAGTACAACTAAATACCAGAAAACACACAATAATTCAAGCTTTCGATCCAAGACCAATGGCTTGCAAATTTTGTTGAACTGACAGACAGCAAGCATGCATGCTGGTCCACTTTTGCAGAACAGTTTCAATCCATTGCCATCTCGTCTCTGAACTATTGGCATGGCATGTTATATACCAGCCTTCTTGCTTTCAATTCTCATTGGTTTGAAACAAAGGAGGACGTGACCATGATGGTGTTCTCTGTTGTTGTTTCTTCTTTGTCACCTTCAATGCTTAGATATGCAATGATGTCAAAAGACTCCGTCGTTTGTCTGTAGCAACAGCACAAAGGTGGGTAGAATAAGAGAGATTTGTCTATGACAGAGAATAACTCAGCAAAGCAAATTTGACGATTAGTTACGTAAAAGTACAAAGAAATTTTGGTGGTCTTCTTATAAAAAACTTCTAGAAAATGGGTATGGATAAAACCCACCTAATCACTGAATTAAACTTTATTTTACTATTTTAATTAAAAACACTTTTAATCACAACCATCGAGATTTTAATGTTCATCTCATCTGAAGGTAGTGTAAGCGTTTTCAGAAAAATAATTTCTTCAATAAATCCATTTACTAAAGGACGATGCTTTGTTAAAACTCGTCTTGAAGGAACTTGAATGAAATTCTTAAGCTTCGTCATATATAAATAGTAAATCTGCACATTTTCATGTAATTAAAGAAAATTGTAGTTCACTTCGTTACGTACAACTCAGCAGTTTGTTTTGGTCATCGTTGATAATTGCTATTGTAAGGAGGGTTTTCGACTTCAGGATTCACCCTTCTCGTCGTTGGAATTTTCTCCAACATTACCTTTCTAATAATATTAAATGAGTTAAGCTATATTATTTTACAAATGATAAGTAAAAGCTATGATTTTTACTACCGAATCCCCTTGATAGTTCAGAGCTAAAGAAGCGCAATGTAATGCGATTAAACTTTGCTACAATGTTGCAAAGAGTAAAGAGTGAATTGGTCTTGCAGATTGACTAGTTATATGGTGAAAAATGTAATCAACTATTTAGAAACACACTTATATACACGTAATCTACCATAAATCTCCAACATAAACTTAAATCTATCTTACAATATGACCACAAAGTGGCAATTCCATCAGGTTGGTCGCATCATATCAACATGGTCCATAGAGTTGGCACTGTCACTTCTCAATCACCACAAACTACCAGTGTACAAATTAATATCTTCAATTCACTGATATGTTCTTCCTCCTTAGCAGCATTGTGAATCAAGGGCCATAGCTAGAAAATGGAAAGACGAGAGATTGCCACTAGTACCAGAACACATGTCCTGGTACTCCCTTTCCCAGCACAAGGTCACATAAACCCAATGATACACTTCTCCAAGCGCTTAGCCTCAAAAGGCCTTAAGGTCACCCTAGTTGCCACCAAAACGTCCATGCAACCCCAGGACACTTCAATCCAGATTGAGCATATTTCTGACTGCTTCGAGGAAGGTGGTCAGAAAACCGATAGCCTTGACGCCATGTTTGATCACTTCAGAATCGCTGTTTCGCGTGGTTTGCCGGAGCTCATTGAGAAGCAAAATAACTTAGGATGCCCTGTCAAACTTGTTGTGTATGATTCAGTCATGCCTTGGGTCTTAGACACAGCCCACCAGATAGGCGTATATGGAGCTGCATTCTTCACTCAATCTTGTGCTGTTTGTACCATTTATTACCATGAGCATCAAGGGTCGTTACAAATTGATCCTTGTGAAGGGTCTTCGGTATCAATGCCTTCAATGCCTTCACTGAGAACCAAGGACTTGCCTTCATTCATCTACGATGTGAGTTCATATCCATCTATACGAAGGCTTGTTGTGAATCAATTCTCCAATTACGAAGATGCAGATTGGCGCTTATTCAACACTTTTGACAAGCTCGAAGGTGAGGTATGTTTCTCTTTCTCCCCTTCCTACCTTCTTCACCGTCAGTATATAGCCAGATGCGCAAGTCAGGTATTGTTAGTTGGGGACTGTGGCTTGCGTTCATTGGCCTGATCATCATGAGTTGTCGTGGCTTCTATTTTTAACTTTTCTTGCTACATATGTAAAGTCAAAAAAGCTTCGTGAAAAATATTATAACATTTGTATTTTCAATGTGATTCTCTCATTTATCAAAAAATTAAAAATAAAAAAGGAATAAACTCAGCGAGCTGTGTTTTGTTACATGCACTAATTGTTGGAAAATAGCTTGAATTTGCTATGTTAATTTTACATAACAATTGATCATAAAATATGACTAAAACATATAATTGCTTAGCCATGAAAATAATCAAAACTTATGGCTAACTAAATATTAAGCATATTATAAGCATACAATTATGTACATATATAAATATATAAACAAATTGTCAAGTATTTTAACTAGCGTGCAATTTCAAGATATAGAGAATTAAATTAAGTTAACGCTGACATGTGAGAATCGCGATAAAATCGCCGTTCTAAAGGCTTTATCATTTCCCTACGCACGGGTTCCAACGATCGATAAATCCTCCAAGATAAACCCAATGCTCGTAGTGTCGCCTTCTCTATGTGTGCATCCACAAAAAGACTGTTGAACTAACCCGATCAAGTTGCCCAAAATCAAAAAGTATATAGAATGTAGAGAGTATATAAAATATCAAGTATATGTCTTGATATGTGTGTGTCCTTCATGGTAGGAGTGGTCTCCTTTTATAGTTGAAGAAGACTCGGGGTTACACACATAATAAATAACAACGGTCAAAAACATTATGAATAAAATTATGACAAAGTTTAATACAATAGGTTACATTGACCAACATAAATATAGAAAATAAAGTAAGATTTTAAAGCTTTACTAAAAGAATTTATGAATAAAATAAAATAAATTCTAACACTAATGTGGTATTAAATGCTAATGTAAGGGCAATCACATAGTTTCCAAGGAGGGCGACAAATGCCGCCATTTCTTTAAATCGATATATTTGGATTCGGATAAGATAATAATAATAATAACACACAAATATAGTTATCAAGTCTCCACTTGTACTCTTTTTGTTGTACTTTTGGTACTCTGTTTTCTGAGCCAGACGTTCATTTTTGCTCTTTTAGGTTGTACTTGCGTGGTTTAGTTAATGAAGTTTCCGTACGACAAAAAAAAAATAAAACAAACAAACAAACAATATCTGTGTGTCGGCGGCCTAGTTGCAACCCGTCAGGTCACCCATGCCAGCATTCAACATAAATCCAAACGGTTTATTATGCCTGGTGCCTTCAAGTTTATCCGAGATAGTGCGTGATTACTATAAAGTCTATTTTAACCAATATAATGCGTACCACCAAGTTTCGTAAGTTTGGTATATGCCATCCATGACCATATTCCGTATAAGATCACCGCTGCATATTCCGGATAAAAACATCACTAGATCGGTGATGTGGCACATTTTGTAGGAATTTTTTGTTTGTGAAAGGAAGAGAACGAATTGTGTACATTTTGGTATAGGTTTTTGATTTCTAATTTCTCATCAATTTGTGATTTTCATTTTGAGATTTATTTTGATTTCATTTGGATGTGGATTTGGATCATAAGGTTTGGTTTATATATGCCAGATAATATTAATCAAGTAATAAGGACTACATCCAGATAATATTAATCTAATATGATATTTTGATTTTTAGGTATATTTATTTGTATATTCATAATAGATAGTGGTTTTAAGGATCCATGAGTCAAAATCAAGTCCTAATAAGTTAGTCCAATTAATTTGGTTGATTACACCCGTCTCTCTGAAGTTGGGATGAAAACACAGTCAAGGATACTAAGGAGCTGTTTGATAAAACAGAAATTTAAGTGCTGAAAACTTAAACGCTGAATTCATAAAATTAAAAACTTTATGCAACTAACTGTTTACCACTGAGAAGTAAGTTAATCTGTTTGGTAAATCACAAGAAAATATCTGAAAACTATTTCAGTTACAGTTGTATCCAATTAACAAAACTATGCATTTATTTATGTACTTTATAATCTTTTTTTTTGTGGTCAAAACTGTGTTGATTATAGTGGTGCAGTGGTGATGGAGTAATAATGTGTCGTTGATGGCTGTAATGGTGCATGAAGATATGGTGTTGGTAATTTTGTGGTGGCTATAGGCGGCGACATGATGGTCATGATAGTAATTGTAGTGTGGTGAATATTTAAATGGTTTTGACAAACATGGACGTGATGGCCGCGGTGATAGTGTGGTGGAGGTGTCGGTGTCCTTGTCATGATGGTGGTAAAAGTGGCAAGGTCACGGTGATGGTGGCAAAATAGAATAATGCTTGTGGTGGTAGTTGTAGTGTGGTGGAATATGTGTTGCCAGCAAATTAATTGTGGAGGCATCATGTGGTAATTATTTTCTTATGCAAAATGTTCAACAACTTTAAACTATCTCACTTAGAATTAAACAATAAGCATTATGTAAGTCCATCATAACTAAAACTTTTAGTCTATTTTTTGTAGGAATTATTTTTTAAGTCATAAATTATTTATTGTTATCAAACGCACTTAATTGAAAATCATCGCAAACTTTAATTTTTAAGTACTTAATTACGTTATCAAATGCACTGTAAGTTTTAAAATAAGATAAGATAAAATAAAATAAATCGTGACCAACAACTTTAAAAATGCGTAAGTCGTGTCCATTCATCACCCATTCGTTAAAAAGTGTGACTTTTTGCTTATGCCATCAACTCTTATTTTTAAATTGACCATGCTATCCTAGTACGATATGCAAATGGTATATTATACAAAAATTTAAACCTTATTTTTTAAATTAAAATTTAAAACCAGTTTCTAAACCTCATTTTCAAATTAATAGTTAAAACCCTGATTTCTAATTCTATCTCTCTCCAAAATCTTCTAATTACAAAATCTTCCAAATCTCTTAAAATGGTTTTTCCATTAGAATACGCTTCTTTTCATAACATAAAAGCCTAATTCTCATTCTCCCCAACCCTAACTAACCGCACTGCACTGCCGCCCCCCAATCCCTACGTTGCCCCACCCTACTATGCGCCCCCTCCCTCAGCCTCATCCTATCGCTGCAACATCCAGCCTCTAGCCCCGCCGTCGCCCACTTCTGCTGCCTCAATCTTCCCCGCCCGCCTTAATCCAATTCTACCCACCCATGCTACTGCCGCCACCTGGACCCACAATTTCACTACACCCTGTTTTTGCCCGACCCAGGGCTCCCAGCACCGCTGCTACCTCCTCCAGCCCACTTCTGTTGCAGCCCCAACTGCCCACCTACCCCGTTTCTACCACAGCCCTAATTCACTCCCATATGCTGCTGTGACAAAGCTAAGCCACCCGCTCACCTTGCGGCTTCCGCTGCCACAACCAGCCCACTTTACAAACCTGATGCTCCCACAATGCTGCTGCCAGTTTTGCCTTGGTGTTGGGGTTGTGTTGGGATAGTTGGCAATGGTGGCTTCGTGGTGATGCTGGAGATGGCGCTCACCAGTAGGATTGGATGACAGAGTTTGGATAGGTGGTAATGATACATCGTCACTGATAGAGAGTTTATGATGGCGATAAGTCTCTCTCTCTCTCTCTCTATATATATATATATATATATATATATATATATAATTCCAAGATATAGGTGATATGGACATTTTAATGAAACTGTTATGTTTTTTGTCATTCTGTTTGATCAATGGACATTAATATTATTCGTACAAATTAATGAACATGAGTATAATTTCACCTTAATATCAAGGATATGGTTGTAAATTCTTACACGATAAGTCTCTCTCTCTCTCTCTATATATATGATTTTTGATCAATAAATTTTGATTTTAATAAAGAATGCTCTTCAGAGATACAATAGTCAAAATTGATTCCTAATTGGTTCCTATATTGGTTAGGTAGTGTTTTAGAATTAGTATTAGTATCAAGTTTACAATAACTTAATTAATCAAAAAATTAAGACTCCATTCATATAATATTAATCTAATATGTATTTTTATTTTTTAGATATATAAATTTTTATATTGATATTAGAGAGTGATTTTAAGAATACAATAGTCAAAATTAAGTTCTAATAAGTTAGTTTATTATTTAGTTAGAGTTTCAAAATTATTAGAATTAGTTTTGTAATTAACCTCATCCAAGACAATATTGAGACCTTTAGCGACACTTACAATGTTTAAAATTTTATTTCATATAGGAAACATTATTTGTCCATCCAAATAATATAATTGGTATTATCGTTTTTTTATATATGAGTTTTTATATTCATATTAAAGAGCAATTTTTAAGGGTACAAGAGTCGAAATTAAGTCATAATAAGTTAGTTCATTACTTAGTTAGGTATTCAAAATTTTTAAAATTCTTTTTTTCAGTTATATAAGGCCTACTAATATATAAATTAACTTATCAAGAATTAAGGACCCCATCGAAGAAAATATTTGAGACCTTTAGCGCCACTTATATTATTTACAATTCCATTTCACATTAAAAACATTATTCGTCCTTCCAATTTCCTAGTATTATTAATCTATTATGTTATTTTTGTTTTTCTGTATATAAATTTTTTTATTCATACTAGACAATGTAACAGTCAAATTAAGTCGTAATAAGTTAATTCACTAATAGTTAGAGTTTCAGATTGTTTAGTGTTAATATTTCAGTCAACTAATGTTTCCTAATATGAAAATTAATTAGCTTATTAAGAAATAAGGACCCATTCAAGATAATATTGATCAAATATGTTCTTTTATTTTTTGAATATATGAATTATACATTCATAACAAATAGTAGTTTTAGGGATACATTAGTCAAATTAAGTCCTGAAAAGTTAGTTTATTAATTGGTTAGAGTTTTAAAATATTTAGAATTAGTTTTTCAGTTGTACAAGGGTTATAATTGTGCAAATTAACTTGTCAAGAAATAAAGAGCCCATCCAAGATAATATTTGAGACCTTTAGCGACACTTCTAATGTTTATAATTCGATTGAATATTGAAAACATAATTCCATGATATGTCAAGCAAAGATACTATCTCCCTGTGATGATCTGTCACACAAACTATCTCGCTTTGCTTATTTTCGTACGAATATAAAAATGTATATATTTTAAAAATAAAAATAACATAATAGACTTAGAAGAGAAAAAAATGATGCTAAATTGAGATTGAAATTATAAAAATAATGTAAGAATTGATCCAAATTTATGTTATTTTACTATACGGTGACCGTAATGAGTGCAAAGATTTATCAATATAGTATATAGCTTTTAGAATCAATTTGAAAAAATAAAAAAGTTGACGTTACTTTTTGGATGGGACCACTCGACCAACAAATGATTGTATAATTATTGTTAGGGGTGAGCACGGTTCGGTTTGGGAGTCAAATCGCAAAGCAAACCGTTACCCCTCTATTTGAAAATTCTTGAACCAAACATCATCAGTTTGGACGGTTCGGTTTAGTCGGTTAAATGGTTCGATTTGGTTTGTTTTGGATCGGTTTGTTCTCATTTAAAAATTTGTCCACCCACAAACCTATTATTGGGTCCAAATGAAGGAATAGAGGCTTTGGGCCGCCTCCTAGATCACAAGGTTCACGCCACCACTCTAAGGATGAACTCTCTTGGATCCAAGAGTGTGTGTGGTCTTCTTGTAAAAATCTTCTTGTGTAGTAAAATCCTCTTTAGTCCAACCGTGCCTATTGTGTGTGTGCGAGTGCGAGTCGCGGAGACTAAGGGGGCTCCACACCAAGAGGGGAGGCAAGGAGTGTTGGTGAGGTGCTTGCCAATGGGACCGGCAAGTTTGGGGGCAAAAGGCTGACTTAGACGACCACCGGGGTTGGCTTGTCTAGGTGCCGCACGGCTTGAGATCGAGTTCTGAGCCCACGACTCTCTCGGGGCGTGACAACAAATTGAAGTTAGGTTTCTCTAAATTGCATATAACGTTATTACACTCAATATTTAATTGCTCGTATTAACATATGAGTTAAGTATTGTTCATGACATATGTTACAAAAAAAACTCATTATGTTTTTGTCATTGATGTTCAAGAAACAATGAATAGATATACAAGACATATCGATCACTAGACTTTTGTGTTATAGCTACTTCTGTATTTTGTTTTTTTGTTTTTTTACGAATAACTTTTAAGGCTTATTTATTTACATTTTCTTAGTACCATGTATATGAATATTATCAATGAATGTCACTAAGAATAAATTAGTAAATCATAGGTCAGTTCGGTTCGGTTTGGGATCGATTTCAAGAAAGTGAACCGTGAATCGAACCGAACTGAGGTCGGTTAAAGAAATATGAAACCAAATCGTTAAGATCTTTAGACGGTTCGGATTAGATTGGTTCAGTTTGATCTGATAGCTAAAAATGATTTAAAGCTATATACTAGGCATATTAGTGTATTTAAAGGTATACATATATTAATTTAGATGTGATCCCATATTTTAAGTTTATTTAATTTTACAGGAACTATATGCGGGGTACATTAGGAAGCCTTATATAATTTGAAAACTTATTCTAAAACTCCAAATATAATAACTTTTCAGAATGTTTAGAATTTGTTTTTCAATTATATAGGGCTTACTAATCTGAAAATTAACTTATTTAGAACTAAGAACCCCATTCAAGATAATATTTGAGACCTTTAGCTACACTCATATGTTTATAATTCTATTTTACATTGAAAACATAATCCGTCCATCCAAGTACTATTAATCTAATGTGTTATTTTTTTTTTGGGTATATACATTTTATATTCATATCAGAGAGTGGATTTAAGGATATAATAGGCAAAATTAAATCCTAGTCATTTAGTTCATTAATTGGTTTGAATTTTAGAATGTTCAGAATTCGGTTTTCAGACATATGAATTTTTATATTCATATTATAGAGCGATTTTGAGAATAGAATAGTTAAAATTTAGTTTTAATAAGTTAGTTCTTTAGTTAGTTAGAGTTTCAGAATGTTTAAGATAAGTTTTTCAGTTATACTTGGCTTATTAATATGAAAACTGATTCTAAAACTCTAAATATACTAATTTTTAGAATGTTTGGAATTAGTTTTTCAATTATATATGGCTTACTAATATAAAAATAACTTATCCAGAAATAAAGACCCACCGAAGATAAGGTGTGAGACCTTTAGCAATACTTATAATGTTTATAATTCTGTTTCACATTAAAAATATAATTCGTCCAACAAAGTTATAATAATCTAATATGTTAATTTCTGTTTTTAGGTATATGTATTTTTATATTCAAATCAGAGAGAGGATTTAGGGATACAATAGTCAAGATTTAGTTCTAATAAATTACGTCATTTATTAGTTAGAGTTCAGAATGTCCAGAATTTGTTTTTTAGATATATAAATTTTTATGTTCATATTGGAGAGTGAGTTTAAGGATACAAAAGTTAAATGTAAGTCCTATTATATAAGTTATTTTATTAATCAATTAGAGTTTCAGAATATTTAGAATTAATTTTTAAATTATATAAAATGTAATAATATGAAAATGAATTAGCTCATCATTCACTCGTACACTCTTCCACCTTAATTAGCAGCGTTGTGATTGACGGGCAATAGAAAATGGAGAGACGAGAGATTGCCACCAGTACCGAAACACATGTCCTTGTATTCCGTTCACCAGCCGAAGGTCACATAAACCCATTGTTACACTTTCCCAAGCTCTTAGCCTCAAAAGGCCTTAAGGTCACCCTAGCTGCCACCCACAAATATATGCAGCCCCAGGACAGCTCAATCCAGATTGAGCATATCTCTAGCTGCTTCGAGGAAGACGGTCAGGATACCGATAACGCCATATTTGATCACCTCGGCATGGCTGTTGTGCGCGGGTTGCCGGAGCTTATTGAGAAGCAAAAGAGCTTAGGATGCCCCGTCAAACTTATTGTGTATTATTCATTCATGCCGTGGGTTTTAGACACAGCCCACCAGCTAGGCCAATATGGAGCTGCACTCTTCGCTCAATCCTTGTGCTGTTTGTACCATTTACCAACATGAGCATCAAGGGTCCTCGTTACATATTGATCCTAGTGAAGGGTCTTCGGTATCGATGCCTTTACCGGGAACCAAGGATCTGCCTTCACTCATCTATGAAACGAGTGCATATCCGTCTTGTTGTAAATCAGTTATCCGATTACGGAAAAGCAGGGTGGCGCTTGTGCAACCCTTTTGACAAGATAAAAGGTGAGGTATGTTTCTCTCTGGCTCCCTCCCACCCTCTTCAACCGTCACTACGTAGCGAGAGCCTTGTCATGTACTGTTATCGGGGGATTGTGTGGCTTCCGTTCATTGGACCTGATCATCCCTTGTACTTGCTAGACGACGTTTAAAGATCACCTTAAGTTATTTGAAATGCACTAACAAAGTGATTTCAGTAACCTTTTGTCTCGCGTTAAATGACGCTCACAATTTTTACGTCACAATCGAAAACCTCTCACCTGTTACGTACTATCTCCCACTTTTTTTTTTTTTATCACCTACATAATCTTTCACACTAATAAAGGAATATTACGTAACATTTTGGCTGTTATTCGAATTGTAGTAAAATAGATATAATTTCTCGTATATCGATAATTAATAATTGTTAAATACTTTTAATAATTTTTATTTAATAAAGTTAAAAACGTACCCTTAATAATATCTCTAAAAGTGTCTGTGAAGATGTCCCAAACAGTACTGGGAAATCACTCATTGTCACTGTGCAAGTGGTTCTATCTTTTGAAAGCCTAACAGTAGAAATAATATTTTTCCAAAGAAAAACAGTCGGCGGAGAAACCAAATAAATCCACAGACGTTGGACCAGCGGTCAAAGCAGAAGCAGGGGCCGGATAAGATAATGATAAGATATCATTTGCCCTGAAAACCAAGCAAAAAATATCTCTGTGTCGGCCGCCTAGTGGATGGCAACCCCGTCAGGTTGCTTTGCATTATTATTATCAGAGCCGCCTGATGCATAGAGTTTGGCATTGTCATACTGCCTCGTCTCCCCATGCCAGCATTTAACAAATCTATCCAAAGGGTTTATCCGGCGTGGCATCCTCAAACTTATCTGTTATAATAATGATAATTAATAATCGTTAAATATTTTTAATAATTTATATATATAGACATTAAAAGAATTATCGTAAAAAAGATAACAAAAATGTCTCTAATTATATTCAGAAATTATTTATTGTCACTATACGAGAGATTGTAACTATCTTTTATAATTCAAATTACAGTAAATTCAAAAAAGAGACGGTCAATATAGAAACCAAATAAATCCATAGACGTTGCAGCAGCAGAACTTGTGTAGGGATACGGCGTGCCATCTTTCCTCATAAGTATCACCACTCCACAAGAAGTTGGGAGATCAAGCACAGCCCTTAGGCCGCCTAGTGGATGGCAACCTCATCAGGTTGCTTTGCATTATTACCAAAGCCTGATGCATAGAGTTGGCTTCCACTGTCACACTGCCTCGTCGCCCCAATGCCCACCATTCAACAAATATCCAAAGGGTTTATTATGAGTGGTATAATGTGCACCAAATTTTTCTGCCATAACCGTGATACCCTAACATTTATCTTAAGTGGTATAATGTGCGCCACCAAGTTTTATAAGTTTGACACCTGTTCTCCCCCGACCATATTCCAGATAAAATATCACTGGATATTCTAGATACAAAAATAAATAAGAACAACTTCATTATCAAATTATAGAATCTGTCAAGACTTTGTCTTAAAAGGTTGTTTCGCGCTATCCGAAACTAGCGGCTCAATGCGATGACTACACGGAGGCGCAATCTCCAAAATTAGCCTATAGTACTATTTGAATTTGCACGTGCATGCAACGAAGATTCTTAAACAACACTCTTAATTTTTCTCATTCACAAGTCACACAATATCATTCTAGTAGTGTGTAGACACTAAAAATATCGAAGTCTTGTAACTGAATTTTGGAGTGACAGTGAAGAGGGGGTTTGTGGGGCCGAAGGAAATTTTGTGGTCTGTGGAGCCAAAGGCTCAAAGCTTGGAGCCAAAGTACTGATTCGTGTGGAGCCAAAGGAAATTGTGTGGAGCCAAAGGAAAGAAAAAGGCAGCCGTGGCTGCTCCACCAGCCAAAAAAGGGAAGAGAAGGGCAGCCGTGGCTGCTCCACCAGCTAAACAGGATACCCAAAAAGGGGAGGTGACCCCCACCCCATGTGTTTTGAAAGGCATATAAATACAACACCCATTAGCTAACTTTATGGTGGCGGTGGTCTCAGGAGCAAACTTGGGAGAGCTCGGTGTAATAATCCCGTCTCCAAGTCTACTTAAATCTCCCTTGCTGATTTGTGGTTGAAGGGCCATAGAAAATGGAGAGACAAGAAGTGGCGACTAGCAGCAAAACACATGTCCTGCTATTCCCTTTCACCGCACAAGGTCACATAAACCCAATGGTCCAATTCTCCAAACGCCTTGTCTCGAAAGGCCTTAAGGTCACCCTAGTTGCCACCAACAAGTCCATGCAATCCCAAGACAGCTCAATCAAGGTTGAGCACATTGCCAACCTCTTGGACGAAGGGGATCAGATAATCGACAGCGTTGATTCCTTTCTTGATCGCCTCCAAGTCGTGGTCTCACGCGGCTTGCCTGAGCTTATTGAGAAGCAAAAACGCCTTGGATGCCCTGTTAAGATTGTGGTGTATGACTCGACCATGCCATGGGTTTTAGACATAGCCCACAAACTAGGCCTTTATGGAGCTGTGTTCCACACTCAATCTTGTGCTGTTGCTGCTGTTTACTACCATATGCATAAAGGGTCATTGAAGATTGGTCCTGCTACTGAAGGGTCTACGGTGTGACTGCCTTCTATGCCACTGATGGAAACCAAGGATCTGTCCTCTTTCATCTATGACTTGGGCTCGTATCCGTCCATGTTAAGGCTTGTTCTAAATCAATTCTCGACTTTTGTAAAAGCTGATTGGCGCTTGTTCAATACTTTCGACAAGCTGGAAAGTGAGGTATGTTTCTCTTGATCCCCTTCTACCCTCACTAGTTAGTTATGTATGGTTAGTCGGGGCTGAGTGGTTGCCTTCATTGAAGGGAGTCATCGTATCAAATAATCACCTTAAGGTATCCAACATGCAAATTAAATACAATACCTTTTGTCTCATGTCCTAGCTTATCCAGATAAGATCACCATCGTTTGCATTTTTTTTTTTTTTGGTACATAGGAAAAAGAGAAAAGACTATTTCTTGGGTGGTCTTTCAAAGGCCACTCCGCTCAAATCAGCCATGATGAGGCTGTTTAACTCCGTTGGTACTTCTCTGAGATGGACATAGAGCTCAGATTGGCCTGCTCCTAGATTTGCGAGGTAGTCCGCACACTTGTTTCCTTTCCGCTTTGTATGAGTCATATCGCATCCCGTTTTGTTTGATAATTGCTCGACAATCTTCCACCAAGGCTCTTAGGGGACGGTTCCGTATTTCTTGCTTCATGATCAGATGAAAGGCAGCTGTGGAATCAGTCTCCATAGTTGCTTTCTGCCAGTTCCTCTCTCTGATGGTAGATATTCCTCGATGTATTCCCCAAACTTCAGCATTAAGGCTTGAGTTTGTTCCGATGCTTCCATAGAATCCTTCCATCCATATTCCGTTATCATTTCTGATAATTACCCCATATCCACTTTGTCCTGGGTTACCTCTGGATGCTCTATCAGTGTTAATTTTAATGAAACCTGCACTTGTTCCGTTACCATCGTTCGCAATTGTAACTTTCCTTGGCCCTCTGGGTCAACACAAAAATCTTTTGTTTTTTGCCCGAAACATCAATTTCATAAACTTTCAATTTCATTGCAAATTGTAAGAAGTCAAAAGCAGCACTATTAGGAGACCTCCCTTCCCCTTCCCCCAACCATCATTCCAAAATTCTAAACCTAGCCTGGTCAAACCTGGTTGCTGAAAGGTAGCCCTTCAATGCTCCTTCAATGCACTCTACGGATTAACTCAACAAAATGTCTACGTCAATTCAAATTCATGCTCTGGTCCTCCCATTCCTAGTGCTAGGCCACATAAACCCAATGCTACAGTTCTCCAAACGCCTCGCCTCAAAAGGCGTCAGTCACCCCAGTTGCCACCACAGACTCCATGTAACCAACCACCAGGCAACTCGATCTACATTGAGTACATTCCAGATTCCTCAGACCAATCTGATCAAAAGAAGGATGCTGGGTTAGAACGCTTCAAATCAGTGGCTTCTCGGGTCTTACAGGATCTCATTGAGTAGCTAAACGGGCATGAATCATGCCCTGTCAAGCTTAACAACAAACGTTCAGCAATAACGAAGTCGTGCGTTAACATACGGAGTATGGGTAAAACAACGTTTACACGAAACTGGTAGGGAACTTATTTGGGTTAGACTTCTAATAGAGAGCCTCAACGGAGCAGCTAGTGATAACGGACTTCGAGCTTTGTCTAATAGTCAATTATTGTTGAACAAAACTGTCATATTCATTTCTGAAATGCTCCGTCTCCACCATTTTCAACTCGATTAAATACATCACAGGCCTCGGGACATATCAAGTGCCTATAATTTGTTTAGTTCTTCAGAGTTGCTGATCGTTTTATTACCGCCTATAGGTCGTAAACTGGATGGCAAGCCAATGGCCGATCAAGACCATAGGACCAACCATTCCATCAATGTACTTAGACAAGCGATTGGAAGATGACAAAGACTACGGCCTCAGTCTCTTCAAGCCTGGTGATGAAGATTGCATAAAGTGGCTAGACACCAAAGAAACTGGTTCAGTTGTTTACGTGTCGTTCGGGAGCCTGGCCAACCTTGGAGAAGATCAAATGGAGGAACTAGCATGTGGATTAAAGCAGAGCAACCGCCACTTCCTGTGGGTGGTCAGAGCTTCAGAAGAGAGTAAGCTCCCTACCAATTTCGCGACAGAGGCATCCGAGAAAGGACTGGTAGTGAACTGGTGTCCTCAGCTCAAGGTTTTGGCTCACCCGGCAATGGGCTGTTTCATGACTCATTGCGGGTGGAACTCTATACTGGAAGCGTTGAGTTTGGGCGTGCCGATGCTGGCAGTGCCGCAGTGGACGGATCAACCTACTAATGCCAAGTATGTTGTGGATGTATGGCAAGCCGGGGCTAGAGTTAAGGTAGACGAGAAGGGAATGATTAAAAGGGAGGAAATTGAAATGTGCATAAGAGAAGTCATGGAAGGGGAGAGAGGTAATGAGCTTAAACGGAATGCTGTCAGGTGGAAGGAATTCGCCAAAGAGGCAGTAGATGAAGGTGGTAGCTCTGATAAGCACATCGAAGAGTTCATTTCAGAACTTGCGTGAAGATGAATTGTTTGCTTTTCTTTGGAACCGTAAAACTGGTTTACAAATTTTGTAAACCAGTTCACAACAATAAAGCTCTATACTTCAGGATTTGTAGGTTACAACTTCGGAAGTACTGCTATAAAGCTCTATACTTACAATAAATCCGATGATCATATGCTATTTTTTTTTTTTTGATCATATGCTAGTCGATGAACAATGTCTCTGCCCTATATATGACCTCCTATGTATCTAGTCACCAGCCAGAGTAGACTAGCAACTCATCTCTAGTCTCTAGGTGGAGCTATGCCAGTATGGAACAGATGCCTCACGAAAACCAATTCTTTTAGTCAACAATCTAGGTATGAAACGAGACAATGAGAGCACCACCACCACAAGTAGCTCAAGAACCACGAGGTGAAAAGGGCTGTCACAGAAACGTACGTGTGTGGGGTGCATAGACTCGCACTATTGCTCATATAGAAGGTACATGAAGAAGCCAGTTAAAACCATCTCTGGACACAAAGTGGATCTGGATCTATTAGGGATAGCATAATAATACGACCCTTCTTTTATATATCACATGAAATAATCTTGATATTAATTATTTTTAAAAATTTTCTTCACTTTTATCACTGTATAATGAAACTTTTAGTGTTTTGTGAGAGTTAGATATTTATGAGAGATGTTTAAGACTAATTGTAATGTCAGTGTACCTTAGATAACAAGATATAATATAAAACAGTTAGAATTCTGTTTAGCGGTAATTTAATGTGACGAAAGAAATAAGTATGATAAATAATAAAAAAATATTCGTGATAATTGTCGTGAAAAACCCAAATAACACCACGTACTAATGCAAAGAAGCACATAATTATAAACCCACAATACGTTATCACGTAATAAAGCCCTAAAAATCATACAATCGGTTACAAAGTCGCACACACATAAAAACTATAAATACACACAATCCCATGATCGTTTCCAAATAAGAAAAGGCATGAACGGAAGCCAATGAATTGAAGAAAAGTACCTTCCACCTTAAAGCTTTCTCCTTATATTTAAGGAACAAGGGAGCAATAACTTGAACAATGGAGCAATAACGTGTAGAGTTTTAGTGGCTGTGATATAACGTGAATGGAGGCAAGGTGAGCTAGGGTTTGGCGTCCATGCATGACTATATAGGGTTGGGTCTTTTTTTTTTTTTTTGGAGTAAAAGTCTTAATAACCCTTATATGTAATAAAAGCCTATTCTCTAATAAGGGTAGTTTAGAAAAATGCTGGATATTGTATAAGAAGTCATAAATACTCTTATTCACCATTAACCTTTTATGAAAAAATCAATTATAGAAGGGTACGTTATGAAAAGAAAAAATTAGCTATTTAATCCCATCCGTACTTTTGTATAAGAATAAATATAGATAGATAGATAGAGGTACTCGGTGACGGTTGAAGTCTTGGTCTACGCATAGGCCGGTGTTCGGCAATTTGACGGACGAAAACATTTTTTTATGAGGCAGGCCGGGCGGGGACCAGCCGAGAGATCATCATTATCGTGCCGGAGCCTTGCATCACGGTAAAGATATGATAGAAAAACCATAGGGACGAATCTTTGTATTAATGATGGATAGAATAAGAATTAGCGAGGCCTTCGAGAACTTATATTTAAGTATGTCAAATAGCAGCAAAGTCATCAAGCTTTGGCTTTATATGTTTGTTGCGCAGCATAAGGTAATTGAAATGAGCGAGGGGATCGCGGGTAAACCATGTTCTAATATTCTTCTCTGTCCCTTTGCAGGGATAGTCGTTTGGTCATGTCCCTGTTGCATGATGCTAGTAACACTCGTAGCCATGGAAGAGATTGAAATTACCAAGACAAACTCACGATAAAGACAAAGTATCACGGAAGCGGAGTGGCTGTGGAGATTATCACGAAATGAAATGTTTGTAAGAGAGAATCATCACACTGCATACACTTGGCCGCAACTTTTCTCGGTGGCGGTGGGGCGTGGTGGGCCGCAACTTTAAAGAGTTAGCTTAATTTTTTTTTTTTATAAAAACAAGTGGGTGTTTGATAACTTTTTTATTTTTTTGAGTTTTTTTTTTTTTTTGGTGTTTGGTAACCCTTTTTATTTTGACTTTTTTTTTTGGGTGGTTTGCAGTGGCTGTGGTGGGGCGTGGTGGTGGTCGACAGTGGTGGTGGCCGGCGGTGGCTGGTGGCTGCCGGAGGTGGTCGCCAGCGGCTGGAGGTGGCACCGACAGTCGCCGGTGGCTGCCGGCAGTAGCCGGCGGTGGTAACCGGCTGCCAGAGGTGCCTGTCGGCGGCCGGCGGCCGGAGGTGGCTGCCGGCGGTGGGAGGGTGTTGGTGGTAGTCTCCAAAAAAAAAAACCAAAATTGAAAAAAAAAAACCAGTTTCTGGAGTTTTTTTTTTACTCTGCAGTTTAAAAACTGGTTTTTTAAATTGGAGAAGGAAAAAAAAAATGGTTACCAAACACACTTTTTTTTTCCAGTTTCCAAAACTGAAAAAAAAAACTGGAAAAAAAAGTTACGTTAAACGTGGCCTAAGTCTACCGCTGCAAAATCAACCCATTTCACACCGCCCCTGCCGCCACAGCCCAGTCGCGACCCATCCAACTAGCCGCAAAATTAACCCGATAGACACCCCGACCAAGTTCTGGCGATAAAGACGGCTGGAGATCTGCAGTCATCGAAAAACGAGCCACTCCGTTAACGGCACAGCAGATCCAGCAACGAAGACAGCTGGAGGACGACCACCGTCGCCGACCAGATCCACCCGTCACTAGCCAGATCTAACCCGCGGCTGACTGGGATGAACAACCACAATCCACCTGTAAAAACACGCCGGAAAAATTGGTCCTAGAACGGCGCGAGCAGATCTGGCATTTTACAACCACCACGGCTTTGGATCTCAGCCTTTTTGACCGCGACGGCTAAGACCAACCTCCGGACACTACCAGGGGCATCGCCACAGAATCAAGCAGATGAAGAAAGATAAGAGAGAGACGGGAGATGAAGAGCGAGAGGAGAGAGAAAAAAACGTAAAAGAAGATGAAATTTCAATTTCATTTAAGGGTAATCAGGTCTTTTTGTCAAAATCGTTATCTGTTTTCGTATTTCGTCTGGTCAACGAATATAATTTATTCAAACTAATAAACCCGTCTGTAATTTTATCCTCATTTCAGGGATTTTGCTGTAAGTATTCATTTCTTTTGTTGGTGATGAGGGGAAGTTGGTGCAGTAGTGAAGTGTTCACCTTCATTGGATGCATGGAGAGGATTTGGGGAGAAGGCACCAAACATATGCATAAGGGTAAACCTTTCTCAATCATAGTCTATGGAGATTCTAGAGGTTCGATTCCGATCAGAATTTGGAAGGGCACAAAGGGATTTGGCAGACATTGGGTAGCCCTCAAGAATGCAGATGGGGTAGAGGTTCGTCCAGGGATATGCGCTATTCTATGGCTAAGAGACTCAACGACCTCCATTAGAGAAGCTTGGCAGTTAATGTTCTTGTGACCAATTCTACATACTTGAAGCAAGCTCGGAACACTCTCTCATATGTGCAATAAAGAAGTTGAACGCCCATATTGCCCAATAGGTGGGAGGAAGGGCGGATCAATGAGGACACGAACCTTTATACAAAAGTAGTCACACATTGGGTGGGTAGTTCAACGGTCTGACCAATCAATCTGAAGGAGTACATCGGTAATAAGGGACTGTTGCTTCGAACCAAATAGGCACCGGAGACATAGTCATGGAAGAGAATTAAATGGGGCACTTTGTATGTACTGCCCCCTAGAGAGCCCAAAAATCGCTAACTTTTTTCTCTATCTGTTTTGGATGAAAATGCCGAAGTACAGAAATTTGACCAGGAGTACTTTGTCTTTCCCTATGCATGCATTCCTTAGCTGTCGATCATTGAGTTGGAGGAGGTAGGTGCACATGTCCAGGGTGTTGTCTTCATAGATGTTCCCATTACGGTGGAAAGGATCTGCCATGCATTGGTGGTTTTGGGGGGGGGGGGGGGGGGGGGGGCATGGAGGCTTAAAGGCGGGATGAAGAAGGTTCCGTTGTTAGTAGGAAGAAGACACTTTGAAGTGTCCAAATGCTCAGAAGAAAGGTAGGGTGATGGGATATAGACTTGAGGTAGTTTGAAAAGTTGAACTGCAGAAGGATATAAGTTATAGCCAACCAGTGAGATATATACTCTTAAAGAGGACATTTTGTGACTTGTGAAATGTCGGGCAAGATCATCTAGTTCGACCAATTTCTTCATAGACTGATTCAGTGCACGACACTCTCACTATTGCAAGCTTTGGTGTTGACATCTTTATGCTATCATAGAGATGAAAGCCATAACAATTACACCATCTTCTTTCAACCTAATTTCATACACATAAATGTATTTTATGATATTTATTAATAATGTCTGTTCTCACACTTCAACGCGTTTGTTTACACCTCATTGCTCATTATATAAATATGCAAATGTTTAGTTTCTAGTCTCACCTTCAATCCAAAGGTGGCGTAGTAGATGTTTCCTGTATCTAGTAACAGTTTAGAATAGTGTCGGCTTGTTTAAGATTATCACTTAAATGCAATGCAGATCAAACATTTTCTTTGATGATTAACAAAATTTTAATGTGCTTTCCTTTCATATATATTAGGTGGTGGAAAAAATGTCAAAATTCCATCCGTTGATAACAATAGGACCAAGAATTCCATCTTTCTACTTGGACAATCAGCTCGAAGATGAGAATGATATGTGTTCAATCTCTTCAACTTATCAGACCCATCAATATGGCCAATTGACTAAATAGTAAGCCAAAAGGTTCCGTTGTTTATGTGTCATTCGTTATCATGGCCAAACGAGGAGAAAAGCAAATGGAAGAACTTTCATGCGGATTAAAGGGAAGCAATCACAACTTCTTATGGGTGGTAAGAACTTATGAGGGAATCCCAAAAAAGTTCATGGAGGAGACTTATAAGAAAGGCTTGTTAGTGAAATGGAGTCCACAGTTGCAAGTTTTATCGAGCGAGGCGCTGGGATGCTTTTTCTCTCATGGTGGGTGGAATTCCTCGATTGAGGCGTTACGTTCGGAGGTAGCGATTGTTGTAATGCCGCAATGGACAGATCAAACGACGAATGCCACGTTTTTTCAGGATGTTTGGAAGGTGGGAATTAGGCTCAAGGTTAATGAGAATGGACCTATGTGAAGAGAAGAGATTGGGGGTTGTGTAAGAGAATTGATGGAGGGAGAGAGGAGAAAATAAACAAAGGAAAATGCTATGAGATAGATGGATTTGGCTAAAGAGGCTGTTGGTAAAGGTGGGAGTTCAAATAAAAGCCTTGATGAGTTTGTATCTAATTTGACAAGCTCTTCCTATTGTTCTTAAAACCATGTTTTCGCCTTTACTAAAAGAAAAAAGGATTTTACCAACGGAGTATTCTGTTAGAAAAGCCTATGTTGGCAATCTCCATAGAACTTAAATGGTTCAAGATTTTATCATTACCAATAAGGATCACGTTCTTTAAAAGTTATCAAGTCATTCGAAATAAAAATACTATGAATCTTAGTGAAAAACACAGTTGAAATTAATTGATACGACTATTATAATTAAACTACAATAAGTAAACCAGTTGTTAACTGTTAATTAAATACTCGACTTATGAAATATTCATTGCACAAAACACGATCTTACTTTCAAATCCGAATTGCTAATGTCAACTATCACCAATATATTTGTATACTGATAGCAGCACATCTTTCTCGAAAAGCTAATTCTCACCACACACTACATACATGTTTGACATTGCAGTTATGATAGCGAAGAAAGTGTTTTAGAGACAATTAATGTCAATTGTATACATTTAAGTTCTCCAATTTATTGTAATATATTTATGTGCATTTATACAGATTTAGGAAGTGAAACTGAAAAAAAATTTAAATTTCAACTGAGTAATATCAATGAAAGTTCAAAAATTAACCCAAATAGTATTGTTGAAAGTAAAGTATTTAAGAAAATTAGTTATGATGAACAAATCTATAACAAAGTTCACAAAACGAAAGAAGTTATAAGAGCTTCCCTCCGTCTCAAAATAATTGATTGACTTCTCTTTTTGGATTGTCTCAAAAAATTGATCACTTTTCATATAAAAAAAGATTATGTATGTATTTTTTCATATTTACCATTTCTACTCTTATTATACTTTATTTTTCTTTTCTAATTATTCTTTCATCAACTCATTTTCTTTTTCCTGTCCCACTTCCTTTCCTCTTTCTCTATCAACATTTAATCTTCTGTCAACTCATTTTCTCTCTGCTGGCCGACTTCCTTCCCCACCTTTCTAGGGATAGAATGGGAAAAAAATAGGATTTAGGACTTGTATCCTTAATATGCGTGTGAAGTTAAAATTGAGCAGTTATTTTGGGATAAAGGGAGTACATCTTTAAAACCAAAATCAAATGAACTCAAGAGATTTAACGGGGCACATAAAAACTCAATTGCTTAGGCAATAAATCTAGTAGCTGTAATTTTAAAGGATTTTTCTAAAGTTCTGCATCAAACTTTTAGCGTTTTAACCCATTTTCCTACAAGCATCACCCCTAAATTTCAAAATATCACCACTTAGGACTTTCAGTATTATTAATTATCCATCTTGTTTCTTTCTATACGATGATGGCCATTTCTTGTAGTAACGACCATTAGGGGTCCAAGAACCTCCCGCAGTTTATTTCCTTTTGTAATGATCTAGTCTATTATTATTTCATGTATCTCTTACTTGAAGGTTAAAGTACAGAGGAAGTCCTTTTTTGTTTTTTTTTTCTATCAACTTAAGTTCTAAACTCCAACTTTAATTTGTCTAAAACTACGCTTAATCTTAATTCACCTTCTTTTCTCTACATTTCAATAAAAAAATCTATATCTAAATTTCTCTACTCTAAAGCTCTCTTTATTATTACTTCTAATGGCCTTGTTTATCTTAGTAGAATAATAAGGCAATTAATTTAGTTGTGCATGTAGTTTAGCGTATATTTGCCGTAAGACTTCTATTCGTAACACAGAATTATATGAAATAGTACACCGAATAAAAAGTCAATATATGTGTGGGTGTCTGTGTGTCCTTTCGAAGTGTATACTACAAAATGTGTTATACTTCGAACCTGATTTCAACCCAGAGATATTATTACAATGTGGGTGTCCTACATTGATAATTGAAAGAAAGTCACCCCTTAGCTCTAAATATATATAAGTGTTCTTGTATTGTTTTCCGGGTCAAGAGAGAAATTGTATGATAGACCTTCTGCTTCAAATAAGGTATTTTTTATGAATAGACTGTTAAATACGAGGATGTCTGAAAATGGTTCTGTTGTTGATCATCTAAATGATTTTTATAGTGTTACAAGTCAGTTGGAATCTATCAGCATTTATTTTGATGATGAAATTAGGACTTTGTTGATATGTGTTCACTATCTAATAGTTAGAATAATTTGGTAATGATAGTGAGTAATTCCACTTCATCTGAAACGCTAACACTTAATGATATTGTACGTTCTGTGATGAACGACGAAATGCGGAGAAAGACAATCGGGGATGCTACATCATCTAGTATCGCTTTGTCCATGAAATCCAGAGGTAGACAGAATAATAAGCAGAATAACATGGGAAGAAGTCCTACAAGAGGAAGATCAAAATCAAGAGGCAAGTCGAAGTCCAAAGTGAAAATCATAGTGTGTTGGAATTGTAACAAAGAGGGTCATAAGAAGAATGATTGCATAGGAAGAAGAAAAAGGGAGCAGAGGAAAAACAAGGTGATGATGAAGGGCAAACATGGTAAGTTCAAACGAACGGATATATGACGATTTATATCTTTCTGCTGCAGTGGATGATAATTCCAAAGTGTGGTATGTAGACTCAGGAGCCTCAATTCATTGTACACTTCATAGGGATTGTTTCAGTGATTGTGTTCATACTGATTATGGACATGTGACTATCGGGAATGGACATCGGTGTAGCATTATTTGAAAGGGAAAAGTTGAAATTAAACTATCAAATGGAGGAACCCTAATTTTGATGGATGTTATACATATTCCAGAACTGTAGAAGTACCTTATATCCGTTTGCAGGTTGGACCGTGAATGGCAATTTTGTGACATTTGGTGAAAAATAGTGGAAGGTGATTAAAGGGTTGATGGTGGTAGCAAAGGGTGCAGAGTAGGAATCCTATATACTCTTTCAGGTACCTATAATCATTCTATCTCCTTAGCTTCTACAGAAAATCAAAGGACCAAATTATAGCATCACAGGTTGGGACATTTGAGTGAGTGGTATGAGAATTCTAATTCTACACTCCAAGAATGCATTGTCAGGGATGAAGCACACTCCAAGAATGCATTGTCACTGAAAGGCTAGAGTTAGTTCACGCGGATATTTGCAGACCTACTACAGTAAAGTCTCTTGTGGATAATTTCTACTTTGTTTCTTTTATAGATCATGCTAGTAGAAAGACCTGGATATATGACATCAGTCAAAAATCTAATGTTTATCACACTTTTAAGAAGAGAAAACACTACAAGAAACTGCCCATTTAGCACCGCTAGTCGCGGTCGTTAAATGGTGTACAGCGGTCGCTAATTGGGTTTAGTGAAGGCAAATTAGCAAACGCAAATTGCATTCGCTAATGCGGTCGCTAGAGGCTGGGTCACTAAATTTAGCAACTGCATTGGCCAGTTTAGCGATCACCTCGGCGGTCGCTAAATTTTTTTTGACAATTAATTGTGAAACCAATAAAACAATCCTAGAGGGGGGGTGAATAGGGTTTTTGAAATATAATGAGGAATTTAAGCTAAGAAACAATCATGAAACTCAATCAAACCAAGTAATACTTCAATGAAGATGCTAACTACACAATCTCAAGCAATTGTAGAGCAATAAGTAAAGAGATTGAGTTAGAGATACTTGACAAGGAGATTTAAATGGTTCGGCTTGAATTACCCTCAAGCCTACATCCACCTCTTCAAGGAAGTCCCTTGCAAGAGCACTAGAATCCACTAGCAACAATCTTCTTCCGGGTCAAGATCAAAACCCTTACAACACTTGGTGATATCCCCACACCAAGCACAAGCCTTGAATCCACAAAGCTCACCCAAGACTTGACAAACCCAAGCCTTGATCACAATCCTTTTACAAAGATCAAATGTGTACAAAGAAACCCTCTTGAAAGGAAATGAGTACAAATGAAGCTCTAGTACAATAGAGAGATGAGAGAATTGATGACTTGAAGAATGCTCACTCTCAATCAAAGAATTGCTCACAAAGATGCTCTCTTTAATGATGTAAAATCATGAAGATGAAGAGAGAAAAGTTTAATCTATGAGCCTTGATGTTTCTCTAATGAATGGAGGCTTAGAATGTGGTTTCCATGGTGTATGATGAAGCCCCAAATCATTTATATAGAGAGCAAATGAAATATAGCCGTTAGAGGCAAAATATGGGCAAAACTGCCATTGCAGTCGACTGTAATCAATGCAGTCGACTGTATTCCCTCGAAAATAGCCGTTGGAGTTTTGTCCTCGAAAATAGCCGTTGGAACTGAATTTTGACCAATGCAGTCGACTGCATTGGAATGCAGTCGACTGGATTCAAATACAGTCGACTGTATTACCCTACTGCCTATCAGCTGCCTCACGGAACCCCCTTTCCTATTTTGGGCATAACTTTCTCTAGAAAAATCGGATTGAGGTGCCGTTTTTTGCGTTGGAAAGCTAATGAAAAGTTTTATCAAGATATGAAAAGATTGGCACCAAAATAGTTTTTGAGAAAATCTGAGTGAGCTCCAAAGTTCACTCATTTTCAAGAACCACACTTGTGTGAAAGGTTATGAACTCGCATGCAATGCACAAGGTGTCCTAAGGTCTTTTTAGGTCATAGTCATCAATCCAAGCATCAAACCAAGACTAGTTACATAATAGTAAAGATCAATTATAATCGATAGTAACTTAGCCGATGCGTCCTTTGTTGCTCTTCGACATTGGACTTGATGAAGCTTCTATAGCATGTCCACTATAACTTTAAGCTTCTTTGGCTTTAATTCATCTATCCAACTTCACAAATGTGTCTTCATGAGTGTGCATGTATATGCCTACTAAGAATACACTCAAAGCACACATTAGAACATAATCAATGTGTAGTTATCATCAAAACAAGATGTAAGCCTAGGTTATCCAACCATAGGGCTAACAAATTGCATTTTATTTGATAAAATCATTATCATTACGCTATCAAATGAAACTAATGACACATAATTAATTCCTAAATTCTCAAAGTAAAGCCTTGGACAAAATTATCATTTCATGAGCAATCACATCCAAAATGATAATTGACAAGGTTAACTCTCCACCGTAAACATTATATTGAACCAAAATAAAGAAACTAATTAAACACCTAGACTAGGACAAATAAGGTAACTACTCTAAAGACATTACAAATTCGTCAACATCCAAATTCATTAAAGTTCGTATAGTGAGCAGCATTTTCAGGCAAAGAAAGTGCCAAGGTTGTCATTTCTTCAAGGATTGTTGAAGGCACTCTAAGTCTAACACCACTCAATCACCAACCACTACAAGAAAACAGGGTTTTAGCGACGGGATAATCCGTCGCTAAAAGCCAAAAATCCGTCGCTAATTATTTTAGCGACGGATTTACCGTCGCTAAATATCCCTCGTATAAAAGCCCGTCACTAATAGTTTAGCGACAGAATTATTTTTAATTAGCGACGGATATTCCGTTGCGAATTATATTTTTTAGCGACGGAGTTATATTTTCGAGACGGAATATTCCGTCTCTAAAAAACTATTTAGCGACGGAATATTCCGTCGCTAAATAATTATTCCGTCGCCAAAAGTCAATTTTTTTTTTGAATTTTTTTTTATTTTTCAATTACCCAGACCTGTAATACAATTTTCAAATCTCAACAACAACGCGCAATAATCAATACAGAAAGAAATATATATAATCAATTATAAAAAATATTTATAATAAAAAACAACAATATATGTACAAGCCGGGAACCGGATATAGCCGGTTAGGAGAGGGGAGAAGAGTACAAGCCGGGCACGGGGGGGGGGGAGGGGAAGCTAGGAACGGGCACGGGAAGGGGCTCATCAGAGGTTCCCGAGTCCCGGATCTGGATACTGCTGATCCGGGGCCGGGGCGGCCTGTCCAACAGTGCCCTGCTCCCTGATCATCCGGCACACCACTGTAGCAATGCGCTGGATCTCCTCGTCGTCCAACTGAGGCCGAGGAGCCGGTGTCTATGGAGGGGCAGCAGCGGGTGAGGACGCTCCTATCACGGCACGAGCAGTCGTGCTAGGCAGGCCGCGTATGTGGCCTTTCGGCCGATTCACGACCTCCGGCGTATCCAGCCATCGCTTCAACCCCCCAGTACTCGCAGCCGTACTAGTGGACGCTGATGGCTGTCCGGACTGCTGCTCGGACCCCCTTAGCTGTTCATACGAGGCCTGCAAAAATAGTGGTTTAACGATATGTTAGGGCATTAATTAACGAAACAGACATTGAGGATAGAAAGAAAAAACATTAACTTAAATAAATTGACTCACATCGATCCGCCGGGCAATATCTGAAATATAGTCGCCCGCCCGGTGCATCTCGTCCTTGTCCTTCTTCTGCACGTGCGTCTGATTATACGTCAGAGCTACGACCTCATCGTCCTCCAGATCCGGGTGCTCGACCGCGTTCTTGTGTCGGACGATGTCGTGTGGCACCGACCCCCCCCAATTAGCTTTTCCAAACTGTCCAAACTGGACATCTAAAGGCTCATTACAAGGCATTACTTTGTAATGAGTACCTTTGAACGGGAACTAAGGGTTTCTATGCATGCATGTGTTCAGAAATTGATAAGATATGCAAGAATCTTTCCGAAATATCAAAACTACAGAATGATCGTTGCATATGTTACCAATTCCACATTAAATAGAACTCGTTGGCAACGAGTTGAACCATCTCGTTGCCAATGGACTTCTCAAAACAACAATTAATATAAAGAAGGCAGGGTTTGTAAACAACGAGTAATTGAACCATCTCTGGGCAACATGGAGTAATTATGGGATGTACAAGGGCTAATTAGGGCTAACTGGGTTATTAGGGTTAATTACGATTATTAATTATAGCTGATTAGGGTTGATTAGGACTGATTAGGGTTATTTAGTCCTAATTAGGGTTTAATTGTGCCGAGTAGTGATGATTAGTCCTAATTAGGGCTAATTGGGCTTAATTGGGTTATGTTAGGGCTAATTAATGTTAATGAGGGATAGTTTCGGATAATTATAGCTGACTAGGGTTGATTAGGACTAATTAGAGTTATGTAGTCCTAATTAGGGTTTAATTTTGCCGAGTAGTGCTGATTAGTCCTAATTATGGCTAATTAGGCTTAATTGGATTATGTTAGGGCTAATTAATGTTAATGACGGCTAGTTTTGGATAATTATCGCTTATTAAGGTTGATTAGGACTAATTAGGGTTATTTAGTCCTAATTAGGGTTTTGATGGTGCCGAGTAGTGTTGATTAGTCCTAACTAGCGCTAATTAGGCGTAATTAGGTTATGTTAGTGCAAATTATGACTAATTAGGCTAACTACAATCAATATGCGCGGGTTTTGGGTTCATTTGGGCTAATTTGAGGTAATTACAGCTAATTTGAATTTCATCAGGTTCTTAGGGTTAATTAAAACTAATTAGGCTCGTTAGAGCTAATTAGGGTTAATTGATTTACTAAAATATTGTTAATCAGGACTAATTAGGGCTAATTATAGCCAGCGCTAGAGCCACGATTAGATTCCAGGGGGTGCATGCTAAAAATGTCGTATTAACCTAACTAACCTAAATTTAATGCACATTCAACAACCTCAATTCCGACACCTCATATAGGGTGTCAATATGGTGTCCGATACGTGTCTGACACCTCCGGACACGTGTTCGACACATACCGACGCGTGTCCGACGCCTCTGGACACGTGTCCAATGGCGTCGGACACGTGTCCGACGCCCACCGACACGCACCTCCAAACACATCGGCATACGTTAATTTGTTTTTTAAATGCTGGACACCGTCGATCAAACGTGGTGTCCGTATCTGCGCTAACTAACATGTATCTCAATCCAATTGGGTCTCATCCTCCGTCAACAACCTCAATTCCGACACCTCATATAGGGTGTCGATATGTTGTCCGATACGTGTCTGACACCTCCGGACACGTGTCCGACACATACCGACACGTGTCCGATGCCTTTGGACACGTGTCCGACGCCTCAGGACACGTGTCCGACGCCCACCGACACGCACCTCCAGACACATCGGCATACATTAATTTGTTTTTTAAATGTCGGACACCGTCGATCAGACGTGGTGTCCGTGTCTGCGCTAACTAACAGGTATCTCAATCCAATTGGGTCTCATCCTCCGTCAACAATCTCAATTCTCAATTCTCAAATGCTCAATGCAATAAAAATTAACAAAAATCACACATTCAATCCAATTGGGTCCCATCCTCCGTCAATAATCTCAATATCTCAAATGCTCAATGCACAATTAACAATCTAAAATCATCTTTAACTTTTCACAGCAATTTACATGTATAAGAGGAAGACAGAAGGTATAGCGTAGAGCAAATAGAGAGGAAGACAAGAACTTTACCTCACGAGAAATACTGCCGGAGGTGAGAAACCATCGTCTCCGGTGGTCCCGGTGGTCGACACTGCTCTCTCTCTCTCTCAGTCTCTCTCCTCTTCACAGATCTGCAGGAGGTGAGGGCCCGTGGTCACCGGAGTTGCAAGTGGTCGCCGTCGTCGAGGGAGGTCACCGCCGGGGTCGAGGGAAGTCACCGCCGGTGTCGAGGGAGGTCGCCGCCTGGGTAGTCTCTCTCCTCTTCACAGATCTGCCAGAGGTGAGGGCCCGTGGTCGCCGGAGTTACAGGTGGTCGCCGTTGTCGAGGGAGGTCACTGCTGGGGTCGAGGGAAGTCACCGCCGGTGTCGAGGGGGTCGCCGCCGGGGTAGAGGGAAGTTGGGTTTTGGGATTTTCGAAGAGAGAAGCAGATCTGTGAATTTAATAGACTTTTAGCGACGGATTTATTCCGTCAGTAAAAGTCCGTCGGTGAAGACCTATTTGTACAGACAAAGTTTTTTGTAACGGAATAAATCCGTCGCTTAAATAATATTTCACGGCGGAGTGTTACCGACGGAGGTTTCCGTCGGTAAAACGCCTTTTCACCGACGGAGTTTTTTGCGACGGAATAAATCCGTCGCTTAAATAATATTTTACGACGGAGTTTTACTGACGGAGGTTTCCGTCGGTAAAACTCATTTTAGCGACGGAATCTATGCCGTCGCTAAAACTCCGTCGCAAAGGACGCCTTTTCTTGTAGTGAACACTAGCCACAAGTCCACGCTGCATGAAACAAAAGAATTTAATCAACAAACTCAAAGTGATATAGTTACACTCCAAAAAAATTGGCCCATGGCCAACCTTAACAAAAAATGATATAGTTACACCCCAAAACAATTTCTTATTATATCAGGAATACCAAAAAGTGCCCCAACCCTAGTCAAACTAGGGAAGTGACTTGTGACTTCTGTAAAGAAAAATGAGAGTACCGCAGCTAAAACATTTTAAATAAGAAATAAACTGATACAACGAATAATGTAATACAAAGAAGCTAGCTACGCACAAAAAAAGTCAAAAACAAGATGCATTAAATCAATGAGAATTAATTCCAAAACTCAAACATCAACAAGGACAAGTAAACTGCAGTGGGGAAGGTCTCACCCAAGATGAACCTCGAAACCAAAACACTGAAGGCAGACTAACGCTTACCACTCTTGAAGACGTGAGCAAATAAAATTGCAACTTTCAACATAATCACTACCGCCGCCACTTGCGCAATTGTATGTGCCACAGAAACCTAAACAAGTAAGAAAAAATCAGCTCACATAAAGCATCAACCCAAATCATAAAAGTAGTCCTGAATGCAATTTGGTAGAAGTTTGATATTAGTAGAATGATATTACCACACGAATTAGATATAAGACTTCAACACCTGTCACAAATAGGAAAAAATAAATCCAGTGATAAAATGTAGATGTCAACTGATAAGCAGCCATGTAAACAAAAGTCGAAAATCCAAGAAAATATTCAAGTTAGGTTTACTCCAAGAAATGAAGAATGAGAGAATGAGACACTAGTTATTATGTCATCCAACAACTTGTCATTCCAGTGGCCTATGATTTGCAAACAAACACCAAGTTTCCAATCAGCACTTCAATCAAGATCTCCCAAAGATGAAATCTCAGTGAACTACGGGACAATTTTGCACTTTTATCAAATGGCTCAAGTCAAACTCGTTGATCATACGACGCTGCCATTGAACATTCTGTGTTCTTTCAGACGAAGGGGTCGGCTCATCCTCGTAATCCAAAAATAAAACAGGGACAAAACTCATACATGCAATTTAAAGATTGAGAGATTGAGCAAATCAGATCTGAAGAAAGTCACCATTTCGATTCTCAAGATACACTTTCCCCAAACAAATGTAAGAAGCCAAGGAAAAATGATTGTTTCGATTGCTTGTGCGTATAATATATTGATATATTGTGCCTACATTTGGACATCTATCAAGAGATAAAAACAATTATAAATCCAAGACAGGCAAAAAATTGCAGATCCAAGAGACAAAGATCCAAGAGGCAGAAAAGGCGGAGGAATTACCTGAGTTGGGGTGAGAGGTGGCGTGAGCTGGGTGGCAAGGTGGGATTGGCTACACCGTGGGCTTCGTGTCACCATGGGCTACGTGGCTTGCTTCGCTCTAGCATTGTCCTTGGCAGCAGCGGCAAGAAACATGATGAAAGAGAGGTGACAAAAGAAGGTTATGTCTGGTGATTGGGGTGGTAGGGAAAGGGAGAGAGGGGGAGGCGGCAGATGTGTGGTGACTACTGACTAATGATAGGGAAGTGAGAAAGGAATGAGTTTAGAAAGAAGGAGAGTCCAAATTAGGGTAAAAGTTAAAAAAACAAATTGCTCTTTGATCAGTTTAGCGACTGCCATTTTCAGCTGTCGCTAAAGCCTCTGTTTCTTGTAGAAAGCTCTTGTTGAGAATGAAATAAGTAAAAGGATAAAATGCCTAAAATCTAATAATAGGGGTGAGTATCATGAGGGAGGGTTCCAACAATACTGTTCCAACAACAGTATCAGGTTGATAAGGACTTTTAAGTGGACACCTCAAGAAAATGGCTTGGCAGAGAGGATGAACATAATCATTATGGAACGAGCAAGGTGCCTGAGGATACATGCTGATTTAGCTCTACAGTTATGGGAAGCAGTTGTTGATACTGCCCTATATTTAATTAACAAAAGTACAACGAGTGCTCTCAATGGTGGTATTCCTAAAGAAGAATGGTCAGATAAATCAATAAATTATTCTTTTCTGAGAGTTTTTAGATGTATTACTTATGCTCATATTGATAGATAGGAAAGAAAATAAACTTGCTCTAAGTCTCAAAAGTGTGTATTTATTAGATATGGAGGTGATGAATATGGTTATCATTTGTGGGACTATGAACATAACGAAATCATCAGGAGTAGGGATGTCATTTGATGAATCACGGTTGTATAAGCACAAGCTACAAGAAAATGGAATTGAAAAGGAAAATAGGGAATATATGGAACTTGATGAGAGAGAAGATGGACAGGCACCCAGACTAGAAAATCCAAAAGTTCTTGATGAAACAACTGATACTGAAATTGGAGCTGGTTATCAACAACAGGTTCCTTAAACTCCTAACCTTAAAAGAAGTACTCGGGTAAGGAAAGCGCCTGATAGACTTTGTCTTCCGCTCAATTATATTTTGTATATTAATTCTAGTAAGCCTTAATTTTATCAAGAAGCGATACAAGATGAATCCAGGTTACAGTGGGAGCAAGCCATGAATGATGAGATGGCTTCACTTGAGCAAAATCAAACTTGGGATTTTATAAAGCTCCCTATAGGTAAGAGTGTTCTGTGCAATAAATGGGTCTACATGATTAAAAATGAAGTTGGGGGATAAAAGAGATACATGGCAAAACTAGTTGTGAAAGGGTATCACATAGGAAAGGTATTGATTTCCAAGAAATTTTTCTCCTGTTGTGAAGATGACTTCAATTCGTATATTATTGAGCATTGTGGCTAAAGAGGACTTACATCTGTAGTAGTTGGATGTTAAGACAACATTTTTCCATGGGGATTTGGAGGAAGACATTTACATGCATCAGCCAGAAGGTTTTGAAGTCAAGGATAAGGAGTGGAGGAAATGGTTTGTAAGTTAAAGAAGAGCTTGTATGGCCTCAAGCAAGCTCCTAAACAGTGGTATTTGAAGTTTGACAGTTTCATGAAGTAGACAAGCTTCACTAGACGCCACTCTGGTCACTGTGTTTATTTTCAGAAGTTTAATAATAAGGATTTCATTATTTTAACTTTGTATGTGGATGATATGCTTGTAGCGGGTTCAAGCATGGGAAGGATTAATGAACTCAAGAAGAAGTTGGCAAGTACTTTCTTTATGAAGGACTTGGGCGAGGCATAACAACTTCTTGGCATGAGGATAACCAGGGATAAAAAATAGAAAAAGTTATGGTTGTCATAGGAAGAGTACATTGAGAAGGTTTTGAGAAGATTTAACTTGCACACCTCTAAACATGTGATGGCTCCTTTAACAGCTCACTTCAAGATTTCAAAGAAGTTGAGTCCCAAGACTGGGAAAGATGAAGAATACATGGCACATGTACCATAATTCCTCTGCTGTGGGGAGTCCCATGTATGCCATGGTCAATACAAGGCTGGATATTGCACATGCAGTTGGAGTTGTGAGCAGATTCATGACAAAACCTAGGAAAAGAACATTGGCAAGCAGTGAAGTGGATTCTCAGGTATTTGAGAGGAACATCCAGGTTCTGCTTATGTTTTGAGGGTAATAATATAGATGTGCGAGGCTATGTAGATTCAGACCATGCTGGTGATCGAGACAATGGGAGAAGCACCACGGGATATTTTTTTTTCTTCTGTAGAAGGGACCACATTGAGCTGGATCTTTAAGCTACAAAAGATTGTTGCATTATCTACAACAGAAGCAAAATATATTGCTGTGATGGAAGCAAGCAAGGAAATAATATCGCTTCAACTATTGTTGACAGAGTTGGGATATGGGCAACTAGATTGCAAGTTATGGAATGATAGTCAGAGTGCAATACATATTGCCAAGAACTCAGCGTTTCAGTTAAGGAATCATACGAGCTCTGTTGGAGGATGGAAAATTGAACTTGGAAAAGATTGAAGGCAACAAGAATCTCGCGGGCATGTGAACGAACGTGGTTGACAAACATAAGTTGAGCTTATGCTCAACTTTGATTAGTCATCAATGATACTTCTTGGATGAGTATGACCATCATTTTTAAGGAGTTTCAGCATTGGAGTTATATCAGTCTCCCAGTGGGAGATTGTTAAATGTAGAGCTTGATTTCAACACAGAGATATTATTACATTGTGAGTCTCCCACATTGGTAATCGAAAGAAAGTCACCCATATATATAAAAGTGGTCTTGTATTGTTTTCAGACCACAACAAAGAGAGGGGGGGGGGGTTAGGATTTCTAGTTGTAACACTGTTGAATAATGAAATTAAAATCTGGTCATACTCTGAGGATGTAGGCACATTGGTGAACCTCGTAATTCTTGTATTGTGCGTTTTTTTTTAATTTCTCGTTGCTTTTGTTCTTCAAAATATTGCTTCGTTATTAATTGCTGCGTTTTGTAACAAAATGAATGTGTGAAGTTGATATGAGATGATAGCAACGAATGAAATAATTTCAATAATGTTCACAAACCTAAGTTTTTCACCCTCTATACATATATACCCATTACATTTATAATATAAATACAAACTCAACAAAAGTTCATCAAGAATAATTTCTGACCCAGATCTTTCATCAGATAATAAGACATGTATCATCGAAATAAATAGAAAAATAATAATACCAAAGGCTCAAGGTTTTTGAGACTTAAACCCACTTCTTATCAAACACAAAATAACATCTAAATTCATCATCAAAGTTGAGCAAATAATGCATAGACGCTTGAAGATATTTTGACTCGGTCCTATGTCAGTAAATATAAATTTGCAATCATACGCAAATGTTAGTAGATGCAATAGCTAGTCCACTTTAAAAGATATAAAAGAAGAACGCGATAATACCTGTACTTAGGAAGAGCTCTATAAGGGAGCAGCAAAAATTAAGATGTTTATCTTATCGATTTTGACGTTGATGTTTCAAGGTTAGGTTTTTATAGAATTTTTCTTTAAAGGTGAACAGAGACTTAGCATCATACTTATACGATTGGGCTAGATTCACTACCGCTTTGGTTGAATTCAATTCTTTTGTCACTAAAAGATAAATTAATGATCTTTTAACCTATTCAGCTACTAAATGTTAAAATTATCCAGAAATGTTGTAATTTCGCATCACTTTTCTGAAAATAAAAAATGCCCTTAACTTTTGAAAAATTTTTGAACTTAAAAAGAGTATTTTTAAGAAAAAATATTTAGCTATTTAATCCCTTGTGATCATGTTTATGCGGTGGGGCTAGATCCATATCCGTTTTGGTTAAGTTCATACATCTTTGTCACTTAAAGATGTATTAGTGAACTTTTAGATGTAAATTGTTTAAATTTCACTATAACATTGTAGTTTAGCCTATATTTTTAAAAATAAAGAATACTCTTAATTTTTATAAACCTTTTACTTTTAAAAAGGGTATTCTTAATGAAAAAACTATTTAACCATCTAATCTCTTGAGATGGATTTATACGCTAGGGTCAAATCCTAACCCGTTTCCATTATATTGATAGTCTGTTTTCACTGTAATATGCATTAATGAACGTTGAACTTCTTTAGCGAAAAAATATTAAATGTTAGCCAAAAAAAATTGTAATTTTGTCTCGCCTTTTTAAAAGTGACAAACAACATCGATATTTAGAAAATTTTTAAACTTAAAAAAAAGAATATTTAAAGGAAAACAATTATTCATCTAACCCCTTCCTTATGAAAACTTAAGAGTTCTCAAACTAAAAACAAATTAGCAATCATTTGAGCTAAACTAAATTGGAATCTTTACCAATTAGATTTCACTTATCACTTATAAGAAAGGAACATAGGAAGACAATAGCCATATAAAAACATATTATCATACAAATTTTTGGTAATCAGGATCACAGTGAATCATAGAAAAAACAATAACCATATAAAGAATAATATGTTGTCATGCAAATGCAAATAAGAGTATTCCAATAAATCTAGTATGAATATAGGATTATCTACTTGCCATGAACTCAAATTATAATTGGGATCAAAATGGTATGATCTAGCAATTCTCATGTATTTAAAAATTTCTGTAAAACTCTAGTTTTTTGGTAGCTTTCTTACATTAGTATGTCCATATTTAAAATCCAGAATTAAACTTCAATTTTATGATAGTTTTAATATACTAATATGTTTGCATTGAAATTTATGTGTATGCAAAATAATTCAAATCTGTAGCATAAGCATCAACATACAAACATGATATGCAAAATAAAAAAAGGATTGAGTTTCTGAAATTAGGTATATTACGTATCTTTTAAAAGGCTATAGAATACTCTTTAATCTGCAAGTTGTTTTCGTTAATCAAATGCTATAGAATACTCTTTAATCCGTAAGTTGTTTTCGTTAATCCAATTTGATTGAGAAGATGCGGTAGCTTTAAAGTACTTTAGTTTTACCGTAAATGGAGTCGGTAGGTTTTGATAAAAAAAAATTCAATAATCACATAGCATACAAGAGTTCAAGTGTGATTTTCTTGGATTTTCATGGTATCCTTTTTTCCTTAATCCAATAAAGGCCTTTCTGGTGGTCCAGCTTTTTTTCTCCAGTACATCTAAACACAACAATTCAAGCTTTCTTTTCAAAATCCTTGGCTTGCAAACTTTGTTGAACATAACAACATGCATGCTCGTCCGCTTTTGCAGAACTTTCAAACATTGCCATCTCGTTTCTGAACTATTGGCATGTTGTATATCAGCCTCCTTGCATTCGATTCTCATTGGTTTGAAACAAAGGAGGACGTGACCATGATGGTGTTCTCTTGTTGTTTCTCCTTTCACCTTCAATGCTTAGATATGCAGTGATGTCAACAAAAGACTCCCCTGTCTTGGTCTTTAATTAGCAACGGCACAAAGGCGGGCAGAATGACAGAGAGACTTTTCTATGGCGGCCTGGGACAATGCTTGCAACTATCAGAGGCAAAAGCACGTAAGATAGGGACATAAATTGAGGACGAAGCCATGTCAGATCGAGCATGACTCTGCAAAGATAATGTTGCGTTTAGGTGTGGATGTGACGAACAGAATTTCGAAGAAGATGGGTATAATTAAAACTCAGCTAGGCACTAGATCAAACTTTAGTCCACTAATTCAATGGAATACCCTTGTAATCATAACGATCGAGATTTTAATGTTCATTTTATCTCAAGGTGGTGTATGCTGTTACTAAAGGACGGTGCTTTATTGACGCTTGCCTTGTAATTAAGAGAAAATTGTAGTTCACTTTTTTTTTTTTTTTTTTTTTGTAAAGCTTCTGTTTGGTTACTGCTCAGCAGCTTCTGGTGATCATAGTTGATAAATGCTATTGTAAGGAGCGTTTTCGACTTCCAGATTCACCCTTGTCGCTGTAGGGATTTTCTCCAACATTACCTTCGCAATAGTATTAAACGATTTGAGCTTATTGCTTAGTAAGCTACATTATTTTACGACTGATACGTGAGATCTGTTATTTTCACTATTGAATCCCCTTAATAGTTCAGAGCTAAAGAAGCACAATAAATGCAATTAAACTATGCTACAATGTTGCACAGAATACGTGAATTGAATCTCCAACATAAACAGCTACGTTCAAATCTATCTTACCAGATGACAACAAAGTGGCAACTCCATCAGGTTGATTGGCACCATATCAACATGTAAATAGAGTTGGCACTGTCACTGCTTTATCACCACTAGCTACCATTCAACATATCTTTAATCACTCGTACATTCTTCCTCCTTAATAAGAAGCATTGTGATTGAAGGGCCATAGAAAATGGAGAGACGAGAGATTGCCACCAGTAACAAAACACATGTCCTGGTATTCCCTTTCCCAGAACAAGGTCACACAAACCCAATGCTACACTTTTCCATGCGCTTAGCCTCAAAAGGCCTTAAGGTCACCCTAGTTGCCACCAAGTCGTCCATGCAACTCCAGGACAGCTCAATCCAGATTGAGCATATTTCTGACTGCTTCGAGGAAGGTGGTCAGAAAACCGATAGCCATGACGCCATGTTTGATCACTTCAGAATCGCCGTTTTGCGTGGTTTCCCCGAGATTATTGAGAAGCAAAAGAGCTTAGGATACCCTGTCAAACTGGTCGTGTATGATTCAGTCATGCCATGGGTTTTAGACACAGCCCATCTGCTAGGCCTATGTGGAGCTGCATTCTTCACTCAATCCTGTGCTGTTTGTGCCATTTACTACCATGAGCATCAAGGTTCGTTGCAATTTGATCCTAGTGAAGGGTCTGCAGTATCAATGCCTTTTTCTGGGAAACAAGGATTTGCCTTCATTCGTCTCTGATGTGAGTTCATATCCATCTATACTAGGGCTTGTTGTGAATCAGTTCTCAAATTGCGAAAAAGCAGACTGGCGCTTGTTCAACACTTTTGACAAGCTGGAAAGAGAGGTACGTTTATCTTTCTCCCCCTCCAAACTTCTCCACCGTCACTACATAGCTAGAGGCTAGTCATGCACTGTTAGTGGGGGACTGTGTGGGTTGCCTCATTGGATCTGATCATCGTTGGCACTTTCCAGATGACATTCGAAGATCACTTTTAGTTATCCGAAAGAACATTAATCAACAACGAAAGGATACCACGTAACCTTTTGTCTTACGTTGAGCGACACTCACCATTGTTACGCGTGACAATAAGAAACTATATAAGAAAGTCTCACCACTTACTTCCCTTGCTGTTTTATTTGGCCTACTTAAGAAACTATTCCTTTTACACCACCACTAAAGGGGATATAACGTAACATTTTGACCGTTATTCGAGTCGTAAGAAGATAATTACAAATTTTTGTAAAGTGATAATTAATAGTCGTTCAATGTCTTTAGAGATTTTTATTTAGTAACTCTAAAAAGTACTGTTAAGATTTGTCGTTGAAAGAATTAGCGAAAATATCGCTAATTATATTCGGTGACCATTAGTTATCATTATACGAAGGTTTAAAGTTATCTTTTTATAATCCAGATAGCAGTGAAGACAATGATTCTCAAACAGAGAGTGCGTAGATGGCTACCCCCATCGGATTGCTTGGCATAAGCTGGGAGATCAAGCTGTTCAACAAATATCCAAAAGGTCTATTTTGCCTGGCACACTCAAAATCTTTGGTGATATGGCGTGATAATATTAAGTTTCTTTTGACTAGTATAATGCGCACCACCAAATTTTATAAGTTCGGCATATTCCGAATAAAAACACTTCCGGATATTCCAGATAAAAATATCACTGCAATCACACTTTCTTACACATTGCAATAAATATTACATTATAGATCAATAACAACACATTATATAATAAGTAGGAACAATTTCACCAAATTATAAAAACATGTTATAGCTTTGTCTTAAAAGGTTGATTCGCGTCCTTCGAAACCAGTGGCCGGATTAGTTTATAGTTCTATCTCCTTTTGCATGCACATGTAAGAGAGACTCTTAAACAATCCTCAACTTTACTCCATCACAAGTCCCCAAAATATATGGATACTAAAAATATATCAAGGTGTTGTGACAGAATTTTGGAGGGACAGGAAAGAAGGAAGTGTGTGGAGCCAAAGGAAATTGTGTGGAGCCAAAGGCTCAAAGCTTGGAGCCAAAGTATTGGCTCTGTGTTGAGCCAAAGGAAATATTGTGGAGTCAAGGTAGTGGAAAGGGCAGCCATGACTTTTCCACCAGCGAAAACAGGAGACACAAAGGGAGGAGTAGGACTCCACGTCTCCACCCCCATGTGTTTTGAAACACATATAAATACAACACACGTTAGCTAACTCTGTGGTGGCAGTTCTCTCGGGAGTAAACTTGGGAGAGCTCGGTGTAATAATCCCATATCCAAAATCAACTCAGACCTCCTTTGCCGTACTGTGGTTGAAGGGCCAGAGAAAATGGAGAGACAGGAAGTGGCCACCAGTAGCAAAACACATGTCCTGGTATTCCCTTTCCAAGCACAAGGTCACATGAACCCAATGATACAATTCTCCAAGCGCCTTGCCTCCAAAGGCCTTAAGGTCACCCTGGTTGTCACCAAGAAGTCCTTGCAATCCCAAGACAGCTCAATCAAGGTTGAGCACATTGCCGACTTCTTGGAGGATGGCAATGAGATTATCGACAGCGTTGATTCCTTTGTTGAGCGCTACCGAGTCGCGGTTTCACGCGGTTTGCGTGAGCTTATTGAGAAGCAAAACAGCCTTGGATGCCCTGTCAAGATTGTTGTGTACGACTCCAGCATGCCGTGGATCTTAGACATAGCCCACCAGCTAGGCCTTTATGGAGCTGTGTTCTCCACTCAGTCCTGTGCTGTTGGTGCTGTTTACTACCATATGCATAAAGGGTCATTGAAGAATATTGGTCCTGCTGAAGGGTCTACGGTGTCACTGCCTTCAATGCCATTGATGGAAACCAAGGATCTTTCCTCTTTCATCTATGACGAGGCCTCATATCCGTCCATGTTAAGGCTTGTTTTAAATCAGTTCTCAACTTTTGAAAAAGCTGATTGGCGCTTGTGGAACACTTTCGACGAGTTGGAAGGCGAGGTATGTTTCTCTTGATTCCCCTCCTACTCTCACTCACCCTCAGTGTATAGCTAGTTACATACGGTTAGTGAGGCTGAGTGGTTGCCTTTATTGAAGGCGGTCATCATGGTCTGACGTTAGACGTTATTGAAAAATCACCTTAAGGTATCCAACATATACACTTAACTACATAACATTTTGTTTCGCGTCTAACACATATAACTTCATTGTTGTTATCACCACCGTAGGAAGCTATCGATGAATTTTTTTTTTCTGTTACCTTGATAAAAAAAAAAAGGAAATGACATATGGGAAGACATGAATATATGTGTGTGCGGCTTCTTCTCCTTAATTGTCACCGGTCGACAAGATGTTGAGAGATTTCGAGTTCAACATTTCCACATCGAGCGTATGTAGCACTTAGGGTTGCTCATGCAAGTTTGAGGCGTAGAAAGACGTGTGTAAGCGAATCAAAAACTAGAGATGAGATAAAGTCCCTCACGCCACCCTTGGCAATTGTAACATCAATTTGTCATTGCAAACTGCACGAAGTCAAAAGCAGCACTATAAAAAGACCTCCCCTCTTCCAAAATTCTAAACCTAGCCTGGTCAAACCTAATTGCTGAAAGATAGCGCTTCAGTGCTCTCTGCGTATAAACTCAACAAAACGCCTCTTCCGTTTAACTTAAATCCCTGTCAAGCTCGTTGTCTATAACTCGATACTGCCATGGGCTTTGGACATAGCCCACGAGTTAGGTCTGTGTGGAGCTTCGTTTTTCACTCAGTCTTGTGCTGTTTCTGCCATATATTACCATATGACTCATGGGTCTTTGGAGATTGGTTCATTGGAAGGGGAAAACGTGGTGTTGCCATCAATGCCGTTGATGGGTGTCAAGGATTTGCCTTCTTTTAGATCTGATATGGATGCGTATCCAGCTTTGTTGAGGCTTTTTTTTTACCCGTTCTTTAATTTTGAGAAGGCGGATTGGCCGTTGTTCAACTCTTTGACGAGCTAGAATGTGAGGTATGTTTTGTACAGTAATGATCAATGAGGTAGGTTTTCTTACGGGCCTCCATTAAACGACAAACATGCAGCAATAACGTAGTCGTATATTAACATCCGGAGTGTGAACTTAGACGTTCCCAGCGCGGGACGGGCACCTCAAACACAACAGAAAATTAAATCATAAACTATTGTAACAATATATAAGCAGGTCGCAAGGGCATGAGTAAATCACCAGTAATTTTATGACAGTCAATTTCATATACTCACTTTCGACCCCTAGTAAATCTAAGAGAACTCAAAATTTTGTATCAATTTAATTCCACATTACACATAACTATACTTACCGGATCAGAATAGACTTCCTAATTTTTATGTCTCACCTTTTGTCAAACGCATGATCCGTCGCTAATAAGAAAGAATAAAGACATTAAGGAACAATCTTATCAACTCACCTCCGCCACTAGACGTTGCCAACCAATTATTATGTGTATATCAACGTTTACGCAAACTTATTTGGGTTATCAATAGGCCTCAGGACATATCAAGTTCCTACAATTTGTTTAATTCTTCAGAATTGCTGATCGTGTTATTACTGCCTGCAGGTCGTGAACTGGATGGCAAGCCAATGGCCAATCAAGACCGTAGGACCAACCATTCCATCAATGTACTTAGACAAGCGATTGGAAGATGACAAAGACTACGGCCTCAGTCTCTTCAAGCCTGATGATGAAAATTGCATAAAGTGGCTAGACACCAAAGAAGCTGGTTCAGTTGTTTACGTATCGTTCGGGAGCCTGGCCAACCTTGGAGAAGATCAAATGGAGGAACTAGCATGTGGGCTAAAGCAGAGCAACCGCTACTTCCTGTGGGTGGTCAGAGCTTCAGAAGAGAGTAAGCTCCCTACCAATTTCGTGACGGAGGCATCCGAGAAAGGTCTGGTAGTGAACTGGTGTCCTCAGCTCAAGGTTTTGGCTCACCCCGCAACGGGCTGTTTCATGACTCACTGCGGGTGGAACTCGACGCTGGAAGCGTTGAGTTTGGGCGTGCCGATGCTGGCAGTGCCGCAGTGGACGGATCAACCTACTAATGCCAAGTATGTTGTGGATGTATGGAAAACCGGGGTTCGAGTTAAGGTAGACGAGAAAGGGATGATTAGAAGGGAGGAAATTGAGATGTGCCTAAGAGAAGTCATGGAAGGGGAGAGAGGTAATGAGCTTAAACGGAATGCTGTCAGGTGGAAAGAATTCGCCAAAGAAGCCGCAGATGAAGGTGGTAGCTCTGATAAGCACACCGACGAGTTCATTTCAGAACTTGTGTGTAGATGAATAGTTTGCTTTTCTTTTGAAACGTTTTACTGGTTTACAAATTTTGTAAACCAGTTCACGACAATAAAGCTCTATACTTCAGGATTTGTAGGTTAGAACTTCAGAAGTACTACAATAAAGCTCTATACACAATAAAGCTCGATGATCATATGCTAGTCGATGAACAATGTCTCTGCCCTATGACCTCCTATGTATCTAGTCACTAGCCAGAGTAGACTAGCAACTCATCTCTAGTCTCTAGGTGGAGCTATATACACCAGCATGGAACAGATGCCTCACGAAAACCAATTATTTTAGTCAACAATCTAGGTATGAAACGAGACAATGAGAGCACCATCACCACAAGTAGCTCAAGAACCACGAGGTAAAAAGGGTTGTCACAGAAACAGACATGTGTGTGTGTGTGTGTGTGTTTTTGGGGTGCATAGACTTGCACTATTGCTCATATAGAAGGTACAGAAAGAAACCAGTTAAAGCCATCTCTGGACACAAAGTGAATCTGGATCTATTAGCAATAGCATAATAATAAGATCCTTCTTTTATATATCACATGAAATTTCTATGGCCTTGGTGTATGTATAACTACAATCGCTACAAAAGACGTGATGGTTCTAGCATATAAGGACAAAACAACTGTAATATCTTGAATTTCGGGAGCTATTTAAAACAGCCATCCGTGACCCAAAATATAGATGGGCGTTAATTCTGAGTAATGTTCGGGTATTAGTAGTGCATATGAGCTTAAAAAAATTTCGGGGTAAAAATATGATTTTTGAAACTTTGGGGGCATAATGGTAAATTAATGGTTTTAGCGATGAAAAATTATAAAATGAATGTTAATATATATTTTAGTGATGTTAATCAAATTGAGAATGATTAGAATGATTTTGGGGCTTGAATGCAATTATGAGAAATTTGGGGCTATTTTGCAAATATGAAAACTTGAGGGGTTAATTTGTAATTCTTTAAAGTATGCATGATGTGTCAAACTTTGAGGATGAGTTGGCCACCTTGAGGGGCTCTTATAAGATATGGATAGGATAAGATATCTAGGAAATTAAAGAAAGAAAGAAGGAAGAAAGAAAAAAGGAAAACAAAAAGAAAGAAAGTAAGCAATCAATTAGGAAGGAAATTTCGGGAGAAAAAGAAAGGAAGGAACAGAGATGAGAAACCAGAAAACTAGGGGGGGTAGGAAGGAGGAAAGAAAGAGAAATAAGAAGATCAACCCAAAACATGACGGTAATCTGCTTCTCTCCTTGTAATTCTAGGGCTTAAGATAGGTGTTTAACTGTGATTAGCGTGAGTGAGGTGGGTTTGTGGACAGCTATGTTAAGCTGTTCGAACAAGGGGGAAGCAGGGGAAGAAGAATGGGAAGCCGCAACATAGCTGCTTCTATATGGGGAACAGAGGTGTATTATGGTGACTGTGAATGGACCGTGCGTGTTGGGTGTGTGAAAGCTGGTGTGAAGTGTGTTTCAGTGAGTGTTGTGTGTTTCTTTGTGTGTGTCGTGTGTGAGGGTGCCACGGATGAGTGGTTTTGTGAGTATTTTGGCAGAACCTTATATTGAAGCTTCGGTATGGGTGGAATTGGGGGGGGGGGGGGGGTCAGTGTGACACCCCCAACCCTGGTGACGTCACCAGGGTTGGGTTGTCAGTCATGACTGCATTATGAACCCTGTCGATACAGAGAAATTCTAGAAATATCTTTGAATATACATAAGATTTCACAAAAACCCATCCGTACAAAATTTTTCATCGTAAAGCTCAACACGATCACAGCGGAAGTATTTACACAAAATGTCTAGTTCCCAAAATACGCATATCATCGTCTTACTTTTCTACTCACTGATTAAGCGCCTTTTCCTTCCCTTTACTCGAAGTTTTCCCTACTTCGCCCTGACTGCCTGAAACATTTCAGGTAAGGAATGAGCGCAAATCGCCCAGTAAAGATAATACGAGAAACAACGCAGGCAACGAAGTGACAGCCTTGGAAGAAATGATAATTAATCTCAACGATATCAAAAATCCACAATTTCAAAGGATGACACAAGATCAATTCAATGAATCAATCGATATGTTTTCTTTTCTTTTACTCAGACTGAGCGGCTTTAAGACCCAACAGAACAATATTGTCACCCCATTTAATGAACTAGACTGACCGAACCAATGACCGACTACAATGCACGTGAACACCAAATTGCCAAATCAAACATCAATAAAATACAAGCCATTAAAATCACAATATTATAATAAAGTCAAATGCAATGCAGACACCAACTGGAATGACTGGACTTGACTGACCCGACTGACTCAAACCGCACGCCCTACATCATGTTTGCCGGTGATTACGTTTCACTGGCCCTCCTTTCACATAATATCCCGTACTCTGGGATGCTCATCTCAGTCTTAGACAAATAAAGGAAACGTCAAGCACAAAATGGAACTCACGAAGAGTGTTCGTCCCCGAACCACGATATCGCCCAAGCACACACATTTCAATAACTGGACGGACTAAGGGAACATGGTCCACTTTATGTCCTCGATCAACAAACAACTCAACAAGAAATTCCGGTCATACACGCAACCGGGGATCAACAAAGTAACTTGGAACTATTAATAACGCACATAGAGTAGACTAGGGAACAAGCTAGTTGAAAACCACAACAACATTTCAAGACACGAGAGGTACCGGCACAACAACCACCGATACCTTATATGCACCAAAAAACGTTCATCATACTTCACATCATCAATGAGGTGTATGCCACGAGCAGCAAATTCGTAGCATACAGAGAACCGTACTATCCTTACTTTGCTAGCTTTTAGCCGACGAGCCTAAAAACTTCAAACCGCTGCGAGCATGGTCACCTAATCAAATAAGACTTTACTCGTTAGCCACTAATCATCATAATACAAAATTATTCTACTTCATTTTATCAGTTATTTACCGTGTTCTACACGGTCGGTTACTCCGACCCAAAAGCTAGGTCTTTAACCTAGTCGAGCACCGTATTAGTGCTGATACCCTTCATTTAGGAATTTTCATCCCATTCCCCGCTTCTTGTTATTCTAGAATGCTCATTATGGCATTCGCGAAGTTCGGATTTCGCGCGATAAAATTACCAAAATACTCCCGTCTAGTGACAAATTACCAAAATACCCTCGGGGTCTACTATCACTCCCATCACTTCAAAACAATCTTTCAGGTGTTCTACCACCCTTTTCGGATTAAAAAGTCCTTCAAAAAACTTTACCAGGAGAATTACCACATACCCCTCTCCGGTTGCCAAATTACTAAAATGCCCCCCCCCCTCTGAGGGTTCCCGACACCAGACAAATCTCAAAAGCACATAAAAATATTTTTTTATCCTCCCGAAGTCATTCTCAAGCTAAAAAGTGTTTAGAAAATTTTTGCCCGAAAATTCCGAACCGATGTCCAGACTGAGCGCTTAAAAGCCCGTTCAGCCAAAATTTGCAAATGACTTGAAATCTTGGAAAATGAAACTTCTCGACATCCTAAGGTCCCCATAAAAGTTTCACGCGAAACGCTCTAATACACTATAAAGTTTCTCGGTTCCCCGTATCAGTTAACCATTTTCCTGTCCTCGGAAAAATCTGAAATTTTTCCCTGATGTAGATCTCCTAAAAAAACCTAGGGTCTCTTTTTTGCACTTTGTCTAAATCTAGTTATAAATATTTTTAAAAATTCATGAATACCTGCTTAAATTAATTTCCTACTTTTAGTGACAAAACAGTCACTAATCCAATTGAAACACCTCACTTGCACACATCTTCTTCAACCTCCTTACTGCCGCATCAAAACTCCCACACCACATGCCTATGCACTTGGATATACAACCAAGCCCACACTAAAACATTTCTAATCCATTACAATTACACACCCTAACACATCTAAACCACACAAAATCACACACTAACACACACACCCGAACTCACACAGCCATGAACACACACCTGCGTTCACCAAACACACGCACTAACCCCTTGGTGCCCACAGAAACTTCCATGACACTCATTGGACTCCCCCATTACTCTATTCACTTCACATAAATAATACCCTTTTTCATTTTCCATCCCCTATACCGCCCAGCCGTGAACCCACCGACAGGAACACACATCAACTTGCACGCACAGACCCACCAACCCGTCCCAACTTCATCACTATCCTTCCCACACCCTGCGCACACACAGGCACGCTGAACGCACCCACTTACTGAAACACACACTACACACGCAGAAAATATCCCTCTCAAGACATGGCTTCACAGCCATGGTCATGGCCAGCTCATGCGCCCCACAGTATAAAAATTTACTCACAAATTCCACTTATACATGCTATCTTACACATATTCGAGGCTTACCTGCTAAAGATGGCAGAAATCCCTTCTGTTTCTTTTGTTTTTTCCTTCCCCGAGCCCTGTTCTGCTTTCCCTCTTTCTTTCTTTTTTTTACCCAAAAATTCGATCATCCATTAATTAAGTATTTAAATTTACTTAGTCACCACCCTAGCATGAGGTGGCAACCGAAAACCAATTCCCTTGAACACTTGGCATATGGGAAGGGTTTTTAAAATTTATGAATTGACCCCCAATAGTTTTTCATATTTATAAAATTACCCCTAAGCTTCATATAATTAATGGTGAGTTTATGGGTATTGAGTGTGTGTAGTGTGTGTAAATGTTTCGGGTGTGTGAGATTATGGGTATTGACTGTATATAGGTGTGTTAATGTGTGATTTGTGGGAAGATGAAAGTGTTACAAGTGTTTGTGTGTGTTTTAATGGTGAGTTTCAGTGAATTTCGAAGTCCATCAGTGAGTTTTGTGTGTGTTCGAACAAAGAAGAAGAAGAAGAAGAGTGTGTGAAAAAAGGTGTTTTAGTGTGTGACAATTTGAATAGTAAGTGTAATTGTCTTTTGGCAGTTTTTCAAGAATTTTTATAAATAGTTAGGGCTCAAATTAGGCAACGTTTAAAACTGTAACCCCTAATATTTTTACGAGACCTACGCTCTGGAATTTTTTAAAAAGTTTTGGGATCCGCAAAGGGCGTTAAATTGGGGTATCGATTAAGGACATGAATTGAATTATTTAACCTAGTAAACCAATTTATTTTAATCTAAATTTTTTTTAAAACCCTAATTTATTGATATGAGTCATCGTCCAAAATTTTGTACCATTCTGAGGCTGATAGGTTTTTTTTTTTCGAAATTGGCCTTTTATCGCTCGGTCCGGATACCGGTTCGGGATTTTCGGGCGAAAAGTTTTTAAAATACTTTTTAGGCCGGAAATGAAATCATGATACTTAAAATAGCATTTTAATATATTTTTGGGATTTTTCTCAGAGACCTAAAATCCCGAGGGGCATTTTGGTAATTTGTAACCTAAAGGGATAGTTTGGTAATTTGACCTAAGAAAGGTATTTTTATGTAAATTCACATACAATAAGGTTAGTTGGGTGATTCTACTTACCATAAGACCGTTGGGTAATTTAAGTTCGAGAGGGACATTTTGGTAATTTTACACCTAAGGACAGTTTGGTAATTTTACATACCTGGTGAGGGAGGTTCATTTTGAGAGCATGTGTGGGCCCATATTAAGTTATAATATTGTACTATAGGTTGTGTTCTAATGATTCGATTATTCTGTTTAGGGTAAAGCTAAAGACTTTCCTGTTATGATAAGCTAGCTGCGGATCTATGTAAGAGATTATATCTGAACCCTGGGTAAGGGCTTTCGTCCGAACCCTTATTTTGATAACTAGTATTCATAAGTACTCCTTTGATACATTTATGACTAATGTCAAACTCTGAATTGTGTACTGATATCGATATGCTATTGCCCAGAAAATCCCAATGTTGAACCTAAATCGATTATTTGAAAATCTTGTGATGCTCGCCTGTATTGCATACTGAGCAAATTTGATAATTGTTTGTATCCGTTCTTCCAAATTGTTGTGCCTAAATTTGATAACTATCTGCGATCGTTTTGCTATTTATTTGTGATTTTCTTCTGAAAATTCTGAATGATGACTTATTCGGTACGTATGTTATGGTTATTAAAATCCGATCTGATTCTAGTGATTTGAGCTTATGCTAAAGCTCATTGATATTGTTGATTTTTTAGTGATGACCTAGGAATCTGTTCTGTTATGAGGCGGGCGTTGTATAAGGCTGGTCTGAATCTTGCATGAAACGCAGGCTAGTACCCAAGTGGACTAGTAATTATTCTGGTACATCATACGTGTGTACACTATGTTAGCTTGCCAGAATGGCATTGCAATTGCGCCAGGATCAATATTGATTTTTGATTTTCTCTATCCTGTATATTACCGTGACTGCTATGAAAATAACTAAAAAATATTCTCTGAAATAATTTGTGCTCGTGTTGAAATGTTTTTTTTTTTTTGAGAAATCTTTAGTATATTTGAAAAGAACTGTCTCCGATGATCTGTTTACATTCTGAAATCCTTTGGAAATCCGTCAATGTATTTTGGAATGATGGCTTTAAAGATGACCTTTTATTGATCGTTTTGTAACCCATCATGATTGTTGTTTATTTTGAGTATCTATTTCTGATGAACTTTGATCCTTTTGAAAATCATCGAGTCTTTGACTGTTTGAAGCATTCTGGAAATTTTTCATCGGTTGGATTCTTTGGAATCGTCTGGTAATTCTTTGCTAGTCCTTGTATGACCTTACTGAGCTCTCAAAAGCTCACCCTTCGTTTGATTCTCTCTGCAAGTTTTCATCAAGAATAGATTGTTCGGGAATGGGGATTAAAGTTTGTGTCAGATTCTGGTGAGCCCACCACTACTGTACCGTAAGACTCATGTGCCAGTCAGTACTGTCATCTTGTTTTATAAGGACTCAAGGTTGTCCAAAACTTAGGTGTTAATAGTTTAAGTTTAAGCAGTTTTGTAAGCTTGTATTTGAAGAATTTGAGATGGTATCGGATTAAATATTTTAAAGTAGGTGTTAGTGAACAGGATCTAACAGGTTTGATATGATATGGTAGATTAACGACCCAAGAGTTCGGGATGACGGAGCTCGGGCGTTACAATAACATTAGGACTATCCTCTATATTCTCTTCGTCCTCCTCGGCCTCGCCTGTACTGCCATCTTCAGTCTGACTACCCAGCCTCACAGTATGTTCAATAAAGATCTTTCCATATGCAACAATCACTAAATTAGGACCCTAAAAAGTTAACACGGCAAAGCAGAGAAATAACAAGGAAACTGGAAGCACATTGGTTAATTATCTGTGGTGCATTTAGTCAAAATAATTTGGTTACACATGCGAGTCAAGTTGGAATGCGACCTATAGCAAGAGTGTTTGTCAAAGTACACTAAAACATTATAGCTTTAAAGTATTATTATTAAATTATTTGAATTTGTTCCTTTCCTATTAAGTAACACCAATTATAGTGAAGTACAATAATACTAACTAAAACTCATCATAACACTATTTGAAGTAATTGTGCTAATATAATTTTTTGTAGTCCTAATCTTTAGCCTCTTCTAGAGATGATTTTGATCATAGTCCTAGATTTCTTGTCCTTTTACATTTTTCTTCTTTTGAGACATCGTAGAGTCTCGTCATCAATGATTAAGATAGGCTATTCGGTTGCAACTTCTTCTATATATAGCCTTTTGATGTCTATAGGCTCTTTGGTTACAACTTCTGGTTTTATAACCTCTGCAATAAAGATGTCTTATCTTGGTGCTGAGACTTTTTGTAGTTTATTAGAAACTTGCACCTTTTTATTTTTGTCTCCAACCATCTTGATGTAGTATGTGACTTCTCCGTTTTGCATCAAGTCGATAAGGTAAGGATGAAGTACGTAATGTATATAAGCATCTTAAAGAAGGTCATTGATTTGTCACTTTTACTCATTACTGACTCTTTGCATTATTTGACACTGCAATCAGTCATTGTTTGTAATATCTCGATATATTTTAATGGGTTAATTATAAATTTTAGCGACGAAATTTTTTACTTAGCACCAATGTATTTATTAGCGACGATTAGTAAAAGGTGATTATGTAACAACCCGATAAATTTTTTTAGTATGTTAAGTTATTGTAAGTAGTTGTTTTGGACTTTTTCATAATATTAAAAAGTTTTGGGTAAACTTTGAAAAATTACCTAAACTCTAGGGATTTTTGGTAATTTTTTGCTTTTAAAGTATATATATATATATATATATATATATATATATATATATATATATATATATATATATATATATATATATATATATATATATATATATATATATATATATATATATATATATATATATATATATATATATATATATGGAGCTGATCCGTTGAGAGCGCTAGCAAAATAGGATAAGTTGCAAACGCGATCTGGCCGTCCATCCCGAAAGATGGACGGCCCAGATCTTTTTTTTGCATTTTTTAAAGTATGTCCGCTACATTATGTAGCGGACAATTTTTTGCGTTTTTTTGACAATAATACCCTCTGAGTCCGTCCGCTACATTATGTAGCGGACAAGTTTTCAGATATTTTTTCTCTTTCTATCATTAATCTTTATGTCATTAATGTTCTGAGAACGACAGTGTCCTTTACGTCCGCTACATAATGTAGCGGACAAGTAGACAGTATATTTTTCTCTCCTTCTCTCTCATTTCTCATTAATTTTCTGACACATTTCACGTCAATTTCTCACTTTCTCTTGTCCTTTCTCTCTTTCTCTCTCTTCTTTCCTTTTCTTTTCTCTCAGATTCTCAACCTAAACTGGTACTTGGTGAACTGATTGGGACTTTGAAGTTCTTATTTTCTGTGAAATATGTCAAGCGTGACTCCAAAATCCTGGTTAGATGTTTCTCTGATGGCCAAATCCATCAGATGGCCCATTGATCACATAATCACGACTCATCCTCGTATAAGGATTCACATGCATTTAGAGAATCAGAAAGGATTCACCCAATCCGGTATGTTCACCGGCAGCGACGATGTCGTCCCCCCGAACACCGCCTCAGCCCTCTTCGCCTCCGCCAGCGGCTTCTTCCTCGAACTCACCACCGGTTTCCTGTAGTCCGGCGAGACGATGCCGCCTCCGACCGAGCTCCACACGTCCGATTCGTCGAGCTCGAAGCCCGAGTGGAGTGGGGACAGCAAGAGAGGACTCACCCAGTCCGGTATGTTCACCGGCAGCGACGACGCCATCCCCCTGATCACCGCCTCAGCCCTCTTCGCCGCCGCCAGTGGCTTCTTCCTCGAACTCACCACCAGTTTCTTGTAGTCCGGCGAGACGACGCCGCCGCCAACCGAGCTCCACACGTCCGATTCGTCGAGCTCGAAGCCTGAGTGGAGTGGGGACAGCAGAGAGAGAGAGAGAGAGAAAGAGAGCAGGTGAATTTATTCGCTTGAAGAAGCAGGTGAATTTATTTGATTGAAGAAGAAGCAAAGGAGGAATGGGGGAGTGGAGTGGGGACAGCAAGAGAGAGAGAGAGAGAAAGAGAGATAGTCTGAAAATTGATGGGAGAGGGAGAGAGTGTGTCAGAACAGAAAGAAGAAAGAAAGGACAGAGAAAGAGATAGTCAGAAAAAGTCTGTCTCGCAAGTCTGCTACATTATTTAGCGGATGGGCACATAGAAAAAAATATACTGTCTACTTGTCCGCTACATTATGTAGCGGACGTAAAGGACTCTGTCATTCTCAGAACATTAATGACAGAAACATTAATGACAGAAAGAGAAAAAATGTTTGAAAACTTGTCCGCTACATAATGTAGCGGATGGACTCGGAGGGTATTATTGTCAAAAAAACGCAAAAAATTGTCCGCTACATAATGTAGCGGACATACTTAAAAAACGCAAAAAAAAAGATCTGGGCCGTCCATCTTTCGAGATGGACGGCCAGATCGCGTTTGCAACTTATCCTATTTTGCTAGCGCTCTCAACGGATCAGCTCCCATATATATATATATATATATATATATATATATATATATATATATATATATATATATATATATATATATATATATATATATATATATAGGGAGCTGATCTGTTGACCGTGCGGACAAAATGAGCTAAGTTGCCCTTACGATCTGGCCGTCCACACATGATCTGTGGACTGTCCAGATCCTTTTTTTGCATTTTTTTAAAGTCCATGGATGATTTTTTGACAAAAGTTTCATCCTCTACATAATGTAGCCAACGAGTAGGTACTACTTTGTTTCTCTTTCTCTCTTTTCTCTCATTAATTTTCTGACATGTTTCTTTCTCTCGCACTCTCTCCCTCCTTTCTCTCATCAATACTCATGTCACTTTCTCTCTTTTCTCTCACCACGTTTTATTTTCTCTCTCATCCTCCCTCTTTCTCTCTCTCATTACCCAGCTACCCTTTTTAACATAAGCCAAAATTTGAACTAACTCTCCACAGGAAAAAGCAAAATTCTGGGCCAAGGAAGCAATGCCCGTGAATTTAAAACGTAAGAGTTGGAGCCCCAACTGCCACCAACTCACCGCGCTGCCCACGACCTGCCTTAGCTGGGGTTCCAGAGCGGCAATGGTGGCGCCACTCAACTGTGATCGCGAAGTAGGGGTGCTGAGTGGCTAATACATGGATTGTGTCATTCGGGATTTATGGACGAATTGCAGAGGTGAACGCCTTCTTGGTTGATCGAGGCAAAATGATCGAACAGTGGCCTTAATTTGAAAACTTGGCTCTCTTCTTCGACCATCATTTTGTAACAAAGAAAGACAACAATGTTTGACAGAAAATGGACATGCAAATTTGCAGCATGGAATTTTTTTTCCAACAACTATTCAATACCTATAGATCTGACTAATCCCGACCAATTCTGTGGTAAAGTGTGAACATCCTTTTTCCGACATAAGGCAAGGTAAACTGGAGGAGAAGGGATCTGTCAAAAGGGCACATACATAATTATGTCGTGCAAGAACCTCCAAAGCCACCTTCAGATATTTTACAATGGTGTTTGGCCAGAGATAGAAAGAAAAGGGAAAAGGAAGAGAGAAGTGTAGAGCGGAGAGAGAGGAGTCGGACCTTAAAACACGAAAGCTTGTAAGAGGATCATGAGTGAGAGAGATAGAGATGGAGGGAGAGAGAGAGAAAATTCTGTGGTAAAGTGGTGAAATAAAAGTACTGCCTTATTTGTCCGCTACATAATGTAGCGAAAACATTAATGAGAGAGAAAAAGTCAGACCACATTAATGAGAGAAGACTACTGCCTTATTTGTCCACTACATAATGTAACGGACGAGCACTGTACTGTACTGGTCGAGGGTATTTTTGTCAAAAAATCGTCTGCTACATTATGTGACGGACGGATTTAAAAAATGCAAAAAAAGATCTGTACCATCCATAGATCGAGCGTGGACCGCCGGATCGCGCTGCCAACTTAATCCATTATGCCCGTGCTATCAACGGATCAGCTCCAACATATATATATATATATATATATATATATATATATATATATATATATATATATATATATATATATATATATATATATATAACTAGTGGATGGCCCAGATTTCTCCTTTTTTTTTTGCTGAAAAAGTGCTAACCGCACCTTAGAGTGGCGGTAAGGAAGTGGCCCAAAATGCCCCTCGCGAGCCCGCAGACAGTGCAAAATGCAGTGACCCAGCCTCTTTATAGCGGTTAACCGCCACAAAGAGTAGCGGTCAGGGAGCGGGTCCAACACCTTAACCGCTATTCTTTGTACCTCTGATTCCCCACCCACTTTCTCTCTCTTTTTCACTCACACACACACACACTCTCTCTCTCTCTCTCTCTCTCTCTTCCTTTCATTCTCCACATCATCTTCATCTCTCAACTCAATCTTCCATAATCTCTACTATTTTTACTATAACACAAGCTCAAGTTCTACACTAAAAGATCGGTAGAGAGTACCTAGAAGATTGATGGAGAGTAGCTAGAAGATTGGTGGACGAACGATAGAAGATTTGTGAAGAAAATTTCTTGAATAGATTCACTTTGAAACAAGTAAGTATTTCAAATTTTCTTCTATAGATCCATGTTGATTTCATTAATTGTAACTTCTTTAGGTTTCAATTTTGTTTATTTTAAGTTTTGAATTGTGTCCTTACTATAAATTGAAATTAGGATTTTTTTTTTTAGGGATTGAACTAGTTGTTACTTTATGTATGGATTGACATTAAGGATTGAATTAGTGGCTTTTAAGTTTTGTAATTAGGGTTTCTTGAGATTTGGAATTATGACTTTTTAGGGTTTCAAAATTGGGACTTTTTTAGGGCTTCAAAATTGAATTTTTTTTGGGCTTCAAAATTAGGGTTTGAAATTAAGGATTTGAGATTATTCAAAAGAATAAACCTTTCTTTAGGTATTCAAATTTGGGTGCTTTTATGTTTTAAAAATTGGGATGTAATGTTGGGTGTTAATTTTAAATTACGTGTTCTTGTTTTAGGTTTGGGATAATGTTACAGTATCGGTGTGGGCTAGAACCCTGATGGACGAGTTGATTTATTGGTGTGGGCTAGTACCTTGTTGGACTAGCCGGTGCATATGCAATTAATAGCGTTAGTGAGCATTACCTTTGTGGCTTTGCAATCACTCATGCTCAATAGTATCTGTGATTGTTTGCATTGTATCAGAAAATCATATTGACATCTGATCGAATTAGTTATGATTCTTTTGAAACTCTTGAATAAAATTATCATTGAATTGCATATGTGAAGTGTTTCGTAATTTCTTCATTTGAGCGACCTTTCAGAGCTCTCAAAAGCTCACTGCCGTTTGACTTCCTTTCCATAGGTGATAATAAACAATAGATCGCATTGGGTGTGGATTAGATCTGAGCCGAGCAAGGGAAAGATAATTTAAGTTTCAGTCTTGGTCACTAGAACCCCAGTATGGGTTAATATTATTATTTAGAATTTTTTTGACTTAGACTTGATGTTTTGATTATGACACTACGCTAAGAGTATTATATTATTCAATGGTTTAGTTACTCTGACAGGCTGGTAGTACTAAATTTGTTGAGTTTGAGAGTTTTATTGCCTTAGTTTAATGATTCAAGCGAGTGTTAATGTCCGGAAATTCCAGGATGTTACATATGACTTTGAAGGCTACTTCTTGGTGGCCATGGCTATTTTGGGTGGCTATGGATAGGTTTCTTCAGTTTCCCTTCTTAATTCACAAATGCTTTTATCTTATTTAATATTTTTTTTTACTTTTAGCAATGATTTTCCTTCACTTTCCTTTTTAGTTAAACCTTTAAGGCGTAATTTATAGAGAGGAAAAGTGACCTCATCATTTATAAGAATATAATATTCAAACAACACACATACTCAAATAAAGTTTACAAGTTCGCAAAGTTGAAAGAATATCCTAATAAGTTTGTTGAGGAAGAGTTAGGGTTGTTCGCTCCACATTCAATAACTCTAATCCAGTACATGGGATGTTTTCAAAGTTATTAACAACTTAAACATAACCCTTGTCAATCATACTGTCTATCGATAACACCAAATAAAATGTTCGACCATGAAAAGTAAAGGCTCAGCTCTAACTATTTTATCTAGACCACTTTTTTCTCCGGTAAATTATGTATAGAATCTTGGTGCTAATAATATTTTGATGCCTACATTGAAAGCTGACACCTAAAATAAACCCTAGAGTTATCAAGTCTCATCCTAAAAAAAGGTCAAAGTTTGTAAAGAGCATATGAGATTAGGAAGCTTACCTCTGTAGAGCCCGAATATAGATAAACTCACAAATCAAAACTCGTTTGGAACTTACAGATGTAGAAGGATATCATTTTGCATTTGTTATACGGAGTATTGAGTAATCAAGGGCTAGAACATAAAATTAATTTACCTCTAAACAAACTTTGAACAACATGCACAAATGTTAATCATTTGGTCACTTGACGAGGTGGAGACAAAGAGTCACAAAATTTGAATAATTAAAGATGTATGAAGGTTTATAGTCAATTTACAGCATGAGGAAACACGAATGGGCTTTGAGATAGGTTGGCAGTTACCAATGTGGTAACATTTGAAAGGCATTATTGTAGCTTGTGGAAGTGTATAAGGCATTTTTGTCCAAGAAATAAAAAGCATACGTACACCGTAGAACACCCCCCCCCCCCCCCTCGACTTTTTTTAATTGAAATTTATTAGCAAAATATCATTGCCAACATAAACAGCATATTCAATTATCTGTTCAAAATATGAAAGTTGGATCTATCTATGGAAAGCAAAAACCAGTATTAACTAATGGTCATTTTTAAAAAACAAATTGCTAAAATTATTACATAAGGTGTTATGCATATTAAGGTATCTCATAATCTAATCTACATCAAACATCAAGTTGTAGATGACATAAAAAGTACATTCACGTATTAATTGCAATTACTTTTATGAGTGTGAATGTTTTAGCCAATTGCAAGAAAGTAAAAAAGACTAAAATGTCCAATTTTTTACCTTTTCTTTTTGATTGATGTGTATTAGCAAAATTGCAATGCCTTAACATAAAAGGCAGATTCAATTACGAGTAAAAAATATGAAAGTTGGATTTATCTATAGAAAGCAAAAATCATCATTAACTAATGGTCATTTAAAAAAAAAGAAAATTGCTGAAATTATTACATAAGATGTTATACTCATCAAGGCCTTTCATAACCTAATTTATACAAAGCATTAAGTTATAGATGACATGAAAAGTACATTCACGAATTAGTTGCAACTTTTATGAGTGTGAAAAAAGTAGAGCTATTAAAATAATCTAGATTTTAGTTATATTAATTGCATTTGAATAGCAATTGAGTGATTCATTGACATATGAAGGTTATTCTTGTTCAAAAATTTTTTTTTTACAGACATCCACACTTTTATAAGTAGTATAGATATAGAATATAGATAATCAGTTGTTGGTAGAGATAGTTCCTAAAGCTTAAGGTCTATTTTTCATCGGTTAGTTTATATTTTATCTGAATTTTTTGATTTATGTTAATGAACGCAAAAACGCTTACATATTAAGAAAACACCCTACTGGATTGGCTATCAAATTGTGCATAGTGCGACTCTGTATTTTTATGTGACAAAAACAGTCAAAATCCTTCAAAATCTTCTTCAAGTTTAAATTGGTCAAAACACAATACCTTAATTAAATACTTTTCTTCACAAAATAAATAAGAATTAAAAACGAGTGCGGCTGATAAAGATGACTCTAAAGCCAAGAATGAAAAGAAACTTTAGTTTCTTCTAATTTACCACTGCACTACTGTTTCCATGAATAAAGTTGCTTTCCGGTACTCTAGCTGTGTTTCTCTAGTACATCTAAACACACAACAATCCAAGCTTTCTGTTCAAAATCAATGGCTTGCAGATTTTGTTGAACATAACAACATGCATGCTATTGAAACAAAGGAGGACGTGACCATGATGGTGTTCTGTTTTTGTTTCTCCTTTCACCTTCACTGCTTAGATATGCAGTGATGTCAACAAAAGACTCCCTTGTCTGTGTCTTTAATCAGCAACAGCACAAGGCGGGTAGAATGACTGGAGACTTTTCTATGGCGGCCTAAGATAATGCTTGCAATTATCAGAGGCAAAAGTAAGTAAGATAGGGACATAAATTGAGGACGAAGCTATGTCAGATCGAGTATAACTGCAAAGAAAATGTTACGTTTAGGCGCGGACGAACAAAACTTCGAGAAGATGGGTATAATTAAAACGTAGTCACGCACTAGATCAAACTTTAGTCCACTAGTTCAATGAAAGACACTTGTAATCATAACGATCGAGATTTTAATGTTCATGTCATCTCAAGGTAGTGTATGCTGTTACTAAAGGACGTTGCTTTAATTTATTGACGCCTTTGAGAAACTTGAATGAAATTCTTAAGCATGGGCACATGACCGGTGAATATGATTGCAAACTTTCATTTTCTGATGATGTGCCTCCGGTGCGTTCCTAGAAAGCTGCAATTGTAATCGGTCCTTGTTGGGTTAGTAAGGGTGTTATTAACACATTGTACCTATTAAAACACAACCTCCTTCTCGCATAGAAATAATCAATCTGCACATTGTCATGTAATTTAGAAAAAACTGTACTCCCTCCGTTTCACATAATTTGATCAACTTTTCTTTTTGGAGAGTCCCACAAAGATTGTTCATTTCCAAATTAAAAAAAAATTATGTAAGTACTTTTACATATTTACCTTTTTCAATTTTATTTTGCTATCCTCATTTAACTCTCTACCAACTCATTCTCTCTCTCAAGACTTACTTTCTTGCACTTTTTTATTCATTTCTCTCTATTGTCTCGCGTTAAGCAACTCTCACCATTATCACGTGACAATAAGAGACTATATAAGAAAGTCTCCTCACTGTTTTATTTGAAACTATGCCTTTTACACTACTACTAGAGGGAATATCACATAATATTTTGGTCGTTACTCGAGTCGTAAAAAGATAATTATAATTTTTTGTGTAGCGATAATTAATATTTGTTGAGTGTCGTTAGGAACTTTTATTTAGTGACGTTAAAAAGTATTGTTAAGATTTGTCTAACAAAACTGTTACTAATTGTATTCTGTGACCATTATTTGTCGTTATACGAGGGTTTATAATTATCTTTTTATGACTCGAGTAGCAATAAAAATATGTAGCGCGTGGATGGCTACCCCATCAAGTTGCTTGGCATAATTTGAGCCTGTTCCATAGAGTTGGCACTCTCACACTCCGTCGTCTCCCCATGCCAGCATTCAACAAATATCCAAAAGGTGTATTATGCCTGGGACCCTCAAATTTTTTTGTGATATCGCATGATAACTATAAAGTTTATTTTGACTAATATAATGCGCACCACCAACTTTTGTAAGTTTGGCACCCGTCATTCCCGATAATATTACGGATAAAAATACCACCGGATATTTTAGATAATAACATCACTACTATCACAGTTTCTTACACATTGCAATAAATATTACAATATTGATCAAGAACAACACATTATAAAATAAGTAGGAACAATCTCACCAAATTATAAAAACTTGCCGCAACTTTGTCCTAAAAAGTTGATTCGTGCCTCCTGAAACCCGTGGCTCGATGCGATGAGTTTCGTGGCACTTCGCGGTTTACCTGAGCTTATTGAGAAGCAAAACAGCCTTGGATGCCCTGTCAAGATTGTTGTGTATGACTCGACCATGCCGTGGATCTTAGACATAGCCAACCAACTAGGCCTTTATGGAGCTGTGTTCTCCACTGAATCCTGTGCTGTTGGTGCTGTTTACTACCATATGCACAGAGGGTCATTGAAGATTGGTCCAGCTGAAGGGTCTACAGTGTCACTGCCTTCAATGCCATTGATGGAAACAAGTATCTTTCCTCTTTATTCTAAGACGAGGGCTCGTATCCGTCCATGTTAAGGCTTGTTCTAAATCAATTTTCAACTTTTGAAAAAGCTGATTAGCGCTTGTTCAACACTTTCGACACGTTGGAAGGCGAGGTATGTTTCTCTTGATTCCCTTTCGACCCTCACTCACGCTCATTGTATAGCTAGTTACGTACGGTTAGTGAGGCTGAGTGTTTCCCTTTATTGAAGGCAATCATCATGGTCAGACGTTAGTAAAGAATTACCTTAAAGTGTCCAGCATATATACTTTAATACATAACATTTTGTCTCGCATCTATCTTAAACAGATAAATTGTCACCGTTGTTACGCCACCCTAAGAAGCTATAGTTACCGTAAGAAGTTAGAGATGAATCTTTCACTGTTAGTTTAATTAAAAAAATGAAACGATAAAATGAGAGAAGCATGAATTAAATACACGTGTATGGGGCTTCTTCTCCTTAATCGTCACCATTCGACAACATGTAGAGAGATGAACTAAAAGATTTCGAGTTCAACATTTCGACATCTAGAATATGTAGAAAGACGAGAGTCTAAGCAAAGTCAAGGACTAGAGACGAGTTTAAGTCCCTCACGCCACCCTCGGGTTGACGCAAAAGTCTTTTGCTTTGTGCCCGAATTTGTCATTGCAAGCGGCAAGAAAGTCAAAAGCAGCATTGCTAGGACCCAAACCTCATCCAAAATTCTAAACCTAGTTGCTGAAAGATAGCCCTTCAATGCTCTCCACGGAATAAACTCAACAAAACATCTACATCTGTTTAAACCTAATCCCCACTTACAGATTCACAAAATACAGAGACTCGAAACAAACCACTGGAGAAACACGACATGGGTAGCATCAAAACTCATGCTCTGGTCCTCCCATTCCCAGTTCAGGGCCACATAAACCCAATGCTACAGTTCTCCAAACGCCTAGCGTCGAAAGGGGTCAAAGTCACCCTAGTCGCCACCACCAACTCCATCCAACCACCAGACAACTCGATCGACATCGAGTACATTCCAGATGGCTCGGACCAAACTGATCAGAAGAAGGATGCCGGGTTAGAACGCTTCAAATTAGTGGCTTCTCGGGTCTTACCGGATCTCATTGAGAAGCTAAACGGGTATGGATCATGCCCTGTCAAGCTTGTTGTGTATGACTCGATACTGCCATGGGCTTTGGACATAGCCCACGAGTTAGGTCTGTGTGGAGCTTCGTTTTTCACTCAGTCTTGTGCTGTTTCTGCCATCTATTACCATATGAATCATGGGTCTTTGGAGATGGGTTCATTGGACGGGAAAACGTGGTGTTGCCATCAATGCCGTTGATGGGTGTCAAGGATTTGCCTTCTTTCATATCTGATATGGATGCGTATCCAGCTTTGTTGAGGCTTGTTCTTGACCGGTTCTCTAATTTTGAGAAGGCAGATTGGCTGTTGTTCAACTCTTTTGACAAGCTGGAATGTGAGGTATGTTTTGTACAGTAATGGTCAATGAGGTAGGTTCCCTTACAGGCCTCCATTAAACAGCAAACATTCAGCACTAACGTAGTCGTCTATTAACATACGGAGTGTGAACTTAGACGTTCCCAACCAATTATTATGTGTATAACAACGTTTACACGAAACTGGTAGGGAACTTATTTGGGTTAGACTTCTAATGGAAAGCCTCAACGCAACAGCGAGTGATAACGGACTCCGAGCTTTGTCTAATGTCAACATAGGCCTCAGGACATATCAAGTGCCTATAATTTGTTTAATTCTTCAGAATTGCTGACCGTGTTATTACTGCCTGTAGGTCGTGAACTGGATGGCAAGCCAATGGCCAATCAAGACCATAGGACCAACCATTCCATCAGTGTACTTACACAAGCGATTGGAAGATGACAAAGACTACGGCCTCAGTCTCTTCAAGCCTAGTGACGAAGATTGCATAAAGTGGCTAGACACCAAAGAAACCGGTTCAGTTGTTTACGTATCGTTCGGGAGCCTGGCCAACCTTGGAGAAGATCAAATGGAGGAACTAGCATGTGGATTAAAGCAGAGCAATCGCTACTTCCTGTGGGTGGTCAGAGCTTCAGAAGAGAGTAAGCTCCCCACCAATTTCGCGACGGAGGCATCCGAGAAAGGTCTGGTAGTGAACTGGTGTCCTCAGCTCAAGGTTTTGGCTCACCCGGCAATGGGCTGTTTCATGACTCATTGCGGCTGGAACTCGATACTGGAAGCGTTGAGTTTGGGCGTGCCGATGCTGGCCGTGCCGCAGTGGACGGACCAACCTACTAATGCCAAGTATGTTGTGGATATATGGCAAGCCGGTGTTCGAGTTAAGGTAGACGAGAAGGGGATGATTAAAAGGGAGGAAATTGAGATGTGCATAAGAGAAGTCATGGAAGGGGAGAGAGGCAATGAGCTTAAGCGGAATGCTGTCAGGTGGAAAGAATTCGCCAGAGAGGCAGTAGATGAAGGTGGTAGCTCTGATAAGCACATCGAAGAGTTCATTTCAGAACTTGTGTGTAGATGAATAGTTTGCTTTTCTTTTGAAACGTTTTACTGGTTTACAAATTTTGTAAACCAGTTCACAACAATAAAGCTCTGTAGGCCACGACTTCAAAAGTATTACAATAAAGCTCTATACTTACAATAAAGCTCACCACCGAACCACGAAGTAAAAGGGCTGTCACAAAAACGTACGTGTGCACGTGGGGCTGTGGCGCATAAACTTGCACCGTGCTCAAACAGAAGGTACAAGAGAAGCCAGTTAAAGCCATCGATGAGTTCATCTCTTCCACCATTGTTGATGCATGTCTGCTTTTCTTTTCTAACGTTTTGCAAGTAAAGGATTCCCCCGTTTTGGCAACCATTTTGGCAATTTTTGCGGAGGATCAGGTCAAAATTTGTAAGCTACCACTTTAGAAGTACTCCCCATATTTTAGCTCTAATAATTCCAGAAAAGCTCGATGATAATATCCTAGTCGATGAACAATGTCTGCGCCCAATGACCTCCGATTTATCTAGTCACCAGCATTTCATCTCTAGGCGGAACAATACCAGCAGGGAACAGATGCCTCAAGAAAACCAATCCTAATAAGTCGACATTCTGGGTATGAAACGAGACAACGAGAACACCACCCACCACAAGTACTATGGGTGTGTGTGCGCCCGTGTGCGTGTTAGGGTGCGTGTGGGGTGCGTAGAGTTCCACCATGCTCAAACAGAAGGTACAAGAGAAGCTGGTTAAAGCCATCTCGGGACACAGTACGTGAATTCAGATCTATCAGCAATATAGCATAATAATAACAGTATCCTCCTTTTATATATCACATGAAATTTCTATTGCCCTTGGTATAAGTAAAACTGCGATCGCTACAATATGTGATGGTTCTAGCATATCAAAATTGCTCAGCAACCATTTTCCCAGACAAATGAATCACCTACAAGAAAGACACTAGGCCAGTAACTAATATAAGGACGTTATATAGGAATAGCACTATCCTCTATTCCCTTCATTCTCCTCGACCTCGCCTGTGCTGCCATCTTCAGTTCGACTACCCAGTTTCACAATGTCTTCAACAAGGATCTTTCCATCTGCAGCAATCACTAAATTAGGACCCTAAAAAGGGAATAAAGGAAAGAGGAGAAATAACGAGGAAACTAGAAGCACATTGATAAATCATCCATGGTGCATTTAGTCAAATATGTAAACCCCCCTTTATCCATCCATCCATTCACAAAAACACACACACACACAAAGAGACATGAAGATGAAAAAATCAAGTGGAAAGAATGATTAGCTATTTTAACTGGTAATACCCTGATGCCAGGTGTATACTATTACTTGCTACGTAAAAAGGAGATACAGCGGAAGATATTGAAACCATTTAGACAAAATTCAGCAGAACCGTGTTACACCCAGAAGTAAAAGAATTACATACAAGTCCCATTTATAAAGGTCACCACATGACAAACTCTAGAATTAACTACGCAAGAAAAATGTATGTCACCATTCACTAAAGAAAGAGAAGAATGCCTGCTTGAAATGAGATCAGTTTTAAGTCAATATTTTAGACCAGCAAAGTGGCAAACGTCATTTACACATCACAAGAAGAAAAGGTTCTTGGACTTCGAGCTTAACAGCCAACATTTACAAGCAATGAAAGAGAGAAATATTCAAACAGGTTTAAGCACAAGATAAAAGGGAATTTTGAAGATAATACACATGGCGTTATCGAACATTAGCTAGCATAGAGAACAAGATGAGCATGAACAACAGGTTTCAGCATTAGATAAAATAAAATCGAGAATATTACACATGGTGTTATCGAGCATCAGCTAGCATAGGAAAGAAGACGAGAAACAGATTTTTATGCCGAAGTTGATTAACTGACCTCTATCTTTGGAAAGGTTGCTAATGAGTTCTTGAACACCTTCCTTGCCTAATGTATCCTTCAAGTAATTAGCTGCAGATGCGACCTCCTCTGGAGTTACTTTCCCATCGTAATCCCTACAGACATATAGCAGCAGTTATGTATTTGGCCAAGTATAATGAAGATCTTAAAATGTCAAAATCGGTTAGTAAGCTCCAATAAAGTAACTACAACTAGCTGATGAGTGAGGGAAGGAGGGGGAGAGAGAGAGAGAATCAAGTGGTCTCTTGCCCAAGTTTTGTAAAGAAGAAAAGGAAAAATCGTCTTCCAGTGATTCTAATGCATTGCACTACTCCTGTGGTTCCTCTTACAACCCACCTTTGCACTTTTTGATCCACTGATTCATCTTTGATTCTCTCGCGATTCCAGATTGTTATAATGAGAATCCAAGCATGCAATTTACGTCGCGAAAAGTATGACTGACTGACACAAACCTAATATGTTAGATGTACCTACGAAGACTAATTTCTTGTTGCACGTCACCTTGGAAATTGATTTCATCCCTCTACTGAACCTACAGCAGAATAACCTGAATGAGGGGCTACTTACTCAGAAATACAAGGCACTTTTAGAACATGCATAGGCTTGTCACGGACCGAGCTTCCCTAAGTCGAAACCGTGCGGCACTTAGCTAGATCAAGCCCCCGCTTGCTCGCCAAGTCAGCCTAACTGTAGAGCTGGGCGAAGTTGGAAACAAATATGCAGCGGAACACAAGAGGTTGGGGAAAGGATTCCCAATACACTACTTGGAGAAAGCCTACAATGCTTTAGTACAAAGATTGCTTGAATGTCTATGATGCCTTGGCCAACACATGGCTTTGGCTATATATACTAGTCCACCTCCTCAACGGAAGGTGGAGATGCATTCGATCCTACGGATAATATTCCCTATCTAGAACTCTCTAGACTATTTACAAGCCTCTCTAGTATTCTAGACTACTTCTAGAATACTCTTCCACTATTTTAGAGATATCCTCCCTACTCTAGAATATTCACATATTTACAAGACACGAGAATATAGAGGAGTCTTGAACCTTCCGGAAGCCTTGTTCCTCAATTGCCAAGTAAGCGTCCACTAAGCGTCCCGTAAGCGCCTAATGAGCGTCCGTATGGCGTAACCTCCAAAAATCAGTTTCCTTCCAATCGGTCCGTGACATTCTCCCCCACCTAATTGCGTGACGCCCTCGTCGCGACCTCATCATGACGCTGAAGAACATCTTGAACTGCCAAAGATCTTTCATCGGCTCCCACGTTGCTTGCATCTTCGGCAATTCTTCCCACTTGACTAAGCAACGCCTTGTTGGTGCAACTCCTTGTCTTCGTTTGAGCTTCACCGCTAAGCACGTTCTCGGCCTCACGCCTATGCAAGTCATGCCAAACTTGAGTCGCGTCCGTCGCGTCCACGAGTTTAGCCCCATCGACTTGACTCTCCCCCTTGACTTGTCGGCACACATGACAAGTCTTGACAAACATTTGCACCTCCTTCATTTGAGGCCAAAAGTATGCCGTAGTCACCAAGGTATATGTCCATCGATGCCCCGGATGCACTGTCGACTGAGTGTCGTGACTCCCTCGTATGACCATTTTCCTTAGGTCTCTCCACTTTGGCACGTACACTCGTCCATCCCTTGTGTAGAGTAGGTCTCCCTTCACCCGATATCGTTGGGTCTTCCCACTCTTCGCAAGCTGTAGCAACTCTTTGGCTAAAGGATCACGTTGTAGGCCCTCCTTGATTAGCTTGACGATCTCCCCCTTTGCCTTCGAAGTAGTCGACAACTTTTCCACCTTTGGTGGCGCCATCCCACATGATGCCACGTTTTGTGGCTTGGTCCCCCGGTCAAGCTCGCCTTCACCATCCACCTTTGGTTGTTGCTCCATCGTAAGCACAACACGATCTTCAACCTTGAGACTTGCCAAGTAAGTGCCCTCATTCTTCTTAGCTTCCTCTCTTTCAACTTCTTGTACTAGTCGCAAACCCGATAGCAGCATAGAGGTCACAGTGCTCGATGTTCCCCCCCACATAGGCACCACACAAGCCGCGCCTCGATCCATTATGCACACCGCATTGTTGTACGGTGACACAAGAGCGTTCACCTGTCGCAAGAAATCAAGGCCTAACACCACCTTGAAATCATCCATCTGCGCGGCAGAGAAATTCACGAACCCCTTCCATTTGCCAAGACACATTTCCACCCGTCGAACTGTGCCTTGTAGGGGCTTTGCTTCGGCATTGACGGTTTTTAGCCAACCTCCCTCGTCAACCACATTGAGGCCCAACCGCTCAGCCTCTTCCATCGTGATGAAGTTGTGAGTCGCCGCCGTATCCATTAACACATGAGCAGGCTTCCCATTCAACTTTGCTTCCATGTAGAGCAACCCCTCGCTCTTAGAAGCTTGTCCCTCACCCGTCGGGACTTGTGGCACATTTTTCTTTTGGAGCGCATTTAGGACTTGGAGCGAGCCTACGTGCACCGTGTCGCCTTCGGACTCTTCCTTCTCCTTGACTAAGGCAGCCATCTTGCCTTGCCGCAGGCAATCCCTTGACCAATGCGGCCCTCCGCAAAAGAAGCATCCATCCTTGGGCTTGTTCTTGACTCGCTTCTCCTCTAGCTTGCCATGGCCCTCGGACTTGGTCGTGCTAGCTTGATTCTTCCCCTTTTGCCATGCCTTGGGACTTCCTCCCCCACCATTGGCATGGTTGCCTTCCCAAGCTTCTTCTTCCTCCTTCGACTTTGAAGATCTCCCACCTCTATCATACTCTGCCAACGACTCCGCCATCGCTATGGCTTCATCGACATCCTTCACACCCCTGCGTTGAAGTTCCTTCTTGGCCCAACTTTGGAGGCCATCGACGAAGTTGAAGAGAAGATCCTCCTCCGTCATATTCGGAATATGAAGCATAAGAGTTGTAAACTCCTTCACGTAGTCGCTTACCGAGCCCTTATATCTCAATTCCTTCATTTTCTTCCTTGTTTCGTAGGCCACATTTTCCGGACAGAACTGCTTCTTGATCTCCTTCTTGAACACCTCTCACGTATCTATAGTGTACAACCCCTTTTCTATATCGCAATGTTTCCTACGCCACCATAGAGTTGTTGTATCCGTAAGATAGAGAGTGGCAGTTCTTACCTTCGTCTTCTCATCCGTGACGCCAATACCTTCGAAATATTGCTCCATGTGCCATATGTAGTTGTCGAGCTCCTTGGCATCCCGCTTGCCTCCTAACTCCTTTGGCTTTGGCGTGTCCACCCTTGGACTAGGAGTGACAACCGCTCCACCCGCGATAGCTCTCTTGCACATCGATGCGTCTTGCCTTATCTCCTCCATGCCAACCTTCACCACATCGAGTTGCTCTTGCAAACTATTGAACTCCTCCGTGAACCTTTCACGTAACTCGTCTTGGGCGCCCACCACCCTCTTGAGCGACTCGAGCTCTTCTAAGACGTGATCCTCCAACGTCTGTAGATTTTGCTCGACCATTCCCACACGATCCTTGACATCAACCATAGCAATCTCCAAGTGACCCGTTCGGCCATCCAACGAAGTAAGTGCATCCCCCGACTTGCTTTGGCCTCGACCACCCTTCTTCCCACCTGCGGGTGGTAATGGATCTCGCCCACGTTCCACAACGACATTCTCCTCGGCCACTCCAGATGCTCCAACGTTAGTATCCTTGCCTGCCATAGTTGCTCCTTGCTTGGCACGACCCTTCGTAACCAAGCTCTGATACCACCTGTCACGGACCAAGCTTCCCTAAGTCGAAACCGTGCGGCACTTAGCTAGATCAAGCCCCCGCTTGCTTGCTAAGTTAGCCTAACTGTAGAGCTGGGCGAAGTTGGAAACAAATATGCAGCGGAACACAAGAGGTTGAGGAAAGGATTCCCAATACACTACTTGGAGAAGCCTACAATGCTTTAGTACAAAGATTGCTTGAATGTCTAGGATGCCTTGGCCAACACATGGCTTTGGCTATATATACTAGTCCACCTCCTCAACGGATGGTGGAGATGCATTCGATCCTACGGATAGTATTCCCTATCTAGAACTCTCTAGACTATTTACAAGCCTCTCTAGTATTCTAGACTACTTCTAGAATACTCTTCCACTATTCTAGAGATATCCTCCCTACTCTAGAATATTCACATATTTACAAGACACAAGAATGTAGAAGAGTCTTGAACCTTCCGGAAGCCTTGTTCCTCAATTGCCAAGTAAGCGTCCACTAAGAGTCCCGTAAGTGCCTAATGAGTGTCCGCATGGCGTAACCTCCAAAAATCAGCTTCCTTCCAATCGGTCCGTGACTATAGGCTACCAAGCAGTCAGGTAACTATATGCAACAACTATCCTGTTCCAGGATAGCACCTCCGATCTATCCCATTTCCCATCCTCGAAACGGGGACCTAAATTGGATTCTCAATTTTTGTCAAATCTTTTTATGATCACTTTTTGTCAGATGTTTAAGGTTCACGTGCAGCTTATATTGTTAGTGACTGTTGGTGCAACTATTAAGCCTAGCCAGAGAACAGTGATAAATAAAACGCAAAATAGTTGCTCACCTATCAAGTATTCGCCAACGGTCACCAATCTTGGCATCTACAGCATCGATTTCCTTTTCAAGGTTTTGGAGCATAGCATCAACCTGAAGTAAGATAGACCATAAAACACGTCAAATTGCAAAAAGAGATCACAATAGAATCAATTTCTCCCCATAATATCCTTTTGGATGGGCGGCAGAGGGAGAGTGGCATAAAGGCAATTTTGAAAGTCTTACCCTATCCACAAGTGCTGATGAAACCTCATCACCTTCTGCCTCGTCAGCAGCAAGGTCACTTTCCTCGCGGGCAGCTTTGTATGCCTTCAGGGCCTCTTCTTTACCATCTGAACCCTCTTTCCCCACAATGCTGTTGTAGAGTTCTATCTGCAAAGACCAAAGAAGTTACCATGAGTAACAGATAAACTGAGCTACCCAAAGGAGTAACTAAGAAAACACAGTAATGTAAAGCAATGACAGTTGTCAGACTTCCGCTGTTACTCTTATTGTGAAAATGAACCAGGCATCTATTGCGTTGGTGAAACAAATGCACAAGCCAATCACAGTAAACACTTCCAGCAGACATGAAACAAGAAAGTACATGGAAAGAAGAAAAGGAGTGAGCTATACAAAGGACAAACTAAAGAAACACCAGTAATGCAAATCAATGACTGTTATCAGACTTCCAAACTTAATCATAGTCGAGAGCTAAAAAAGATCAGTCAGTGAAAAAACGAGACATTCTGAAAAATGAACCACGTGCCTCTTACATGAAAATCAGTAGCAAGTACCCACTCCCAGCAAAAGAGTACATGAAAAGAAGATATTCAATCTCTGACCCACCCTAGACAAGGATATTCTCTTAATATGAAGAGAGGATACACAAGAAGAACGTACTATTAGCCAAAAACGAACACAGTAATTCTTCATGTGATATTTAGCATTTCTGTTTCCTAAACTTTCACACTTTCTCAATTCTCATGTACTTGAAAATAGCCATCGAAAAGTGACTAGCTATGCATTGCTGTTTTAAGGAAATTGAAAATTGGTAAATTCCAATAGAAACACTAACAAGAGAAACAAACAGAATGCGGCAAGTCAGTGCCTACAGAAACAAGCACTTTTTCATATATTTGTATAGAGTAACGATTAAGATTTCAAAAAATTGACTACGCATGCAACATATACCTCCTTGTTGACAAGCCTTAAGAACTCTTCACGCTCCCTACTGACTGACTGCAAAGATTAGCATCAAAGTAAAATTAGAATAGGCAATGATATTACTCATAAAAGATAAGGTAGTCAACGACCAAAAACTCCTTAAAGTTTCATTCTTACAGATGCTGAAGCTAAAACAGCCAATGCTTGACTGAGTTTGCATAGATGTTCTTCTTTATCCAGTGCTCTTGCTCGAGCTTGTTCTTGTGCTTCTCTTGCTGTCGGAATTGTCATCTCTTTCAGAGCAACGTCCTCCTGACTAGTAACAGACGCCTTAATCCTGGCTTGCTCTTCTTCCGCTTTTTCTTCTTCCTCCTATAATCAGTTAACAATAAAACCATCAAGAGTAGAGTAGTAAATAACCTAGTGATAAAGTTAAATACTGGTGCTTAACCTTGGAGGCTCAAGGCATGACTTAAACCCAAGTTAGACTACTCAACAGCAAGAAAAGCAATAAAGTTTTTTTTTTTTTGCTCCATTACTCCCCCCCCCTCACAATAGGCACAATTCTGATGTTGATTTTCTTTCATTTTCATTAATTGTCTCTCTTCTTTTTTTTTTGGGGCGGGGGGGAGGGGGTGTGGAAGGTGGGGAGAGGGGGTTGTAGTTAAGCTAGAAGCAAGTTGGCTGAAATAAGGACAAGAATTTATCAACCTTGATCAGTTCCTCCTGCATATTAAGGAAATCCAATTTCCTCCTCCTTTCAGAAACAGAATCTTCAGATGGCAGTGCTGTAGCAGTAACAGTTTCGACAACCGTGTCTGGCAGTGAAGATAGTGTAGCTCCAACGACTTGTTCTGGCTTTAACTTACCAGACACCGTAAAGGCTCTGCAACATTTACAAAACTAGTCAGATTTTGTCCAAGTATAAACTCATGAGAGAGAGAGAGAGAGAGAGAGAGATAACCTGGACAGAATCAACAGAGAAGATGGTACGGCGTGATTGAGCGATAAATCTAACCAGTCACGGAGCTGCAAGAGAGAAGTTAAGTAAATAAAACAAATTCTATTAAAGCTCCAACATTTCTTTTCTTCTGTCAGGGTGGTCATTTAAGAACATTTATGGTTGAAAGAGCCTTCAGCATTTAAGCTCATTTGTCTAGTCTGTTAATAAAAGAACAGTAACATTTTACTTGTTTCCTTCTAGGAAAAGGGCAACTAAATGACAGTACAAGGCCTAATCAGGTTTCCCATTTCTTCGTACCTAAATTGGTACTAATATGATTGAACGTTCAACAACACGTGTCTTCTAATGCAAATAGGCATGTGTCCCATGCTTAGTTGCACAAAGCGGGGGCGGGGGCGGGTGCGGGAGTGGGGGCGGGGAAGCGTAAGCACCGAGAAGAATCTGAGGTTGGGAGCGGCTTGAATAAATAAATGCGTGAAGAGTATTATCATTTGTTTAGCATAGTTTACATAGATAGCAACAACAGACAAGGAGACTTTAAGGACTTGAAGAAAGAGAGAAACAAGGAATTGAGTTGAAAAGAGCTTGATTTTCATGTATTCTATCACTTGTTCCATGCATCTCTATCCAACTAGCGGGATCGAGTTCCCATCTTAGCTTGGGACGAGATCCCATGGAGCTCCTAACTTGGGATCGCAAAAGCGAGTTTCCGAGAGAAAAACGTCACCATATTAGGAGTTTCCTGCAACTAAGGTCCCATGGTAATCCACATGTTTAAGTACTGGGTATTTACCACAGTTGATGTGTGAGCTGACAACTTTGTGTCAGTGTCATGCATGTCAGAAGAAGCAACTACCTGTATGACAGGGTACTTTAGAAGACCCACGTAACATATGGTAGGCCAAGGGAGAGGTACTACTCAGTACAGTTGCCGAAGGAGTCTATCGTCCCTGCTTCCACAAGCAGCCGGTCCCACTAGGATAGTGGGTGCAGCTGGAGACCAATGTGCCGCACATGAACTACATACTAATGCCTCGGAGCGGCTGTAGCTAGCTGTCTTTTAGCTGCAGGAATCTTTAAAATCCTAGTCATGCTCCTACCCAAAAACCCCCACTACAGTACTGATGCTCCTGCTCCGGAAACTTTCTCCCACTGCTACCGACGCTCCGTGCAACTAGGAGCTGTCTAGAAGACGATTGGACGATGGGTATGCACCACGTGTCCTATTATTGAACAGGTAACTTAATAGGCACGTCTACGCCTCCCTTAGTCTCAATGGTACGTGTGCTTAAGCCTCAGATGTGGCTTCACCTTTATATATTGCCACTGGGCCATTCCGTATTAATTCAGAGATTTGTACAGCCACTCTATCCCTATTTCTCCTCTCCTTTCTCCCCTAACTCCATATCCACATGAATAATTCTCTCTGGTACAAAGTGTTACCGCGTTGAATACTCATAACAGTGCATCTGTTATACTACCCCTTTTTAACCCCTCCCATAACCTTTATTCCATAAGTTTTAGTTCTTCCACCCAATACTTATTTCGTTAAGAGGAATTCGATATAAATATAAATGGAAGGATTCTATAAGACCCTTTTCTGTTAACATGTCAAAAGTGGGAATCGTGTCACTTTCTAGTGCTAGTGCCTGTTCAAGTGAAAGTTCTACAGCAAGTCTCTCAAGTGCCTTCCTGTTCTAGTTCCTTCTTTACTTCACTGCTTCCTTCTACCCGGTACTAGATTTTGACTAGTGTGTATAAAGCATAGCATGAAACAAATTCCAGTAAGACTAAGGATAAGCAATTGTTGTAGGGTAAGAATGAAAAGAAAGCTAGAAGTTCTTATTCTGCCTTCTATTCCCTGAAAGCAGGGATATTTGAATCTCCTGATGGCGCTTTTTGAAAGTCACTGACTAGTTCGTGAAACCCGATTTTGCCCTATAATAAGCTTTAGTCTCCTAAAGAGAATGCATTTTACTTGCTCACACTAAAGGAACCTCAGCAGGGACCAAGAGCAAGGGGCACTTCCATTAGCTCAGAGCAAAAAGTACGGAAATCAGAAACAATTTCAGGGGCTGGCAGAGAGCTCCAATGGACCAAGATCGAAAGCTACTCAAACTTCTCCAGGAGAAACTCAATGCCCAGAGAAGTCATTACGAAAGGGAAGGGTGTTTAGCAATGAAAGGAAATTAACTTGCACCCTACCAAAACGCAAGGCAAGGACCATATGTACTGATCATTCCCGGGAGACATGGAAATAACTCAATAAAAAGAAGACATTGGGTAAGGAAGGGGTTTGAGAAGGATAGACTTCTTCCAGCAGAATGACACTTTTCACAAACCCCTGCTATTGAATTGGTCATAGCCTGCTGCGTGCCTAAGGCAAGTGAAGTTCGTGGGTAAGAGAGTAGTTTACCTTGCAGGGCTGAAGCAATGTACATGTCATGAGAAAAAAAGAATAAAAAAACTTTGCGAATCTACATTACAAAGCACAATCTTTATGAAGTGTGGAAGCCTTAACAGTTAAAATTTATTCGGAGTGCAGCATGCTCAGTGCACTTCAATCCTTTGCTCCAAACAATTCAAACAAACTTGACAGTTGAACATAGTGAGCAATCTAGAAATCAAGTCTCTGGATAAAGATTGTTGTTAAACATCTGCAGCTAATAATGGAACAATTTGAACTCAATGCAATTATCTGGCAGCCGAAAAAGGAAAACTTGATTTAGTGAAAAACCTGCTGACGCATTTCATCCACTGAAACTAATCCAAGCATGCCCCTCTCTCGACAATCTTCACGAAGTTCAGCTTCTGAAAGAGACTCCAAACCCTCTGCTTGGATTAACTTGTCATCCTTCTTGATCCTAAACAAAACAAAGCTAGTATATATAACAACTGCAATCTAAAAGAATTTTGCACATAATGCTCACCCATCCCTCAATCCCGCGGTGAAAGCAAATGAAAAAAGAATCCATAATGCATGAAACTTTCTTTCAGAAGCAACTTGTAAAGACTATGGAACAAGCGTAGCAAAAGGAAGTCTAACCGATATGCATACTTGATCTCTTTTTGCTGCATGTTGTTATATACAGTGAAGAAGGCTGTGTGGATGGCCCTCAAATCATTTCTCAGAAAAAGGATGGCCCCCCAAGCCATTTAATTCAGAAAAAGAATAGCCCTCAATGCATGGTGGCGTAAAGATTTTTTTCCAAGGCAGCATTTGTCTGCAAAACTTAACTTCCTCGACTTTGCCCATATATGCCCAAAATACCCTGGCAAGCAAACCCTAGCAAGCATGCTTATGCATATTTCTTTACAACCTTACTAACCTCAGAAAAAAGAATGGCCCTGAATGCATGGTGGCCAAGAAATTCTATTCCAAGGCAGCATTTATCTACGAACTTAGTCTCCTCGACTTTGCCCATATAGGCCAAAATAACCTGGCAAGCATGCTTATGCACATTTGAAAATGACCATAAGATCATTCCTAAAATGCCTCGAATGGTCCAAGGGTACAATGTTTTTCCTGCACTTACTTTTATTCGCAATACAGCGTAAGTGTTGTCGTATATAAGAGGCCTTCTAGAAAGCACAAAACATTACACAACAAAGTTATTTTCATACATCAGCAAAATGCAGAATACAATGATGATAAAACTAAACTTCTGATTTCGGTTACTATCAATTGGACTAAAACATCTAAGAGCTGGCATAAAAACAATTCATATTATCAATTACTCTCACTTAGATCCCTCGAAGTTAATGCTCACTCATTTCCTCAGGACAAAACGACTATTGTAGAAGCTTGAATTACAGTGGGGAGCAACACCAGCAGACCCTGCATATCGAAAAAATCATGCAGTAAAGCTGAAACTCTCCACACTACTCTTATACGTTATACCTAAGGCGCCAGTCACTCATTCTGTATGCTCTTTTCAAAGAACATAATGAAAGAGGTATAGACCAGAATATAGTTTCACCGCTCACATAACTGCAAGATAGACAAAGCAATCCGTACATATGCCTATTACACCCTTTATCATGTCTGTTAGCACAGAGAACCATATATACATACCAAAGCCACACAGGTCAGAAACTACTCAAACTAGAAAAGTGAATAAAAGGATTATTACTTCCATCTTTTTCACAATAACAACAGTTTAAAACAGACACGTAGTATGAACCATAAGTATCCTTGAACAATAGCTTGAATTATAGTGCTGAAGCAACATCAGTAGACCCTGAACACCATATAATTCCATTAGAAAAATCATGCAGTAAGAAGACCCCAATAATTGCCACTAGGTAAAGCTGAAACGCTCCACAACACCCTCACATCTAAGACACCTGTCATTCATCAATATTCTCTTTCCGAAGTCAAAAAACAGAGCTGATCAGGCAATAGGTTCACATAGCAAAAAAATACTTTAGAACACGACTAGTGAACCAATGCTGGCCCAATGCATGATTCTCCACAGTATCTCACCTCTGCTGATAATTCCAAAGAGACTACCAAACTCACTTCAATAGCTAAAATGATCATGTAGAACTCGGTATGTATCTCACCATTGCAAACGTTTCCGAAGATTATAACGCAAAATTGCATCTGTTCCATAAGGCTTGATCCCCATATACTTGCACATACTCACTAACCGAGGCCTGATACAAGAATAGAAATGGGGAACTGTCACATGTATCATACAAGACAGGAAACAAGACAAGGTGATGCCAAACTATAATACCTGCTGATATTATCTAGTGTAAGTTCATCATTGAACAACTTAGCAAAACCCAATATTTCGTCATTAGAGACTCCACCACCTGTTCTGACCTGCATCAGCATATCAGGATGTATGCAAAAATTTTCAATATCAACAAGAGTAGTAAACTATACGCAGGTTTTTTCTAAAGTGCAGACTGACCCTGCTTAAAAACTCATCAAGATCTTCTGCTGTTTTTTGGATCTCTCCGCTCCTTGAATTTCTAACTTCCTTTGCCATTTCTTTCACTGTGTCCTGAAGAATTTTGCATATTCTATTCTTGCATTCAACCTCCTTTTCAATGCTTCCTACAAGTGTAAGCAATTTAAACAAAATTAAACATTACTCTCAAACATATGGGACCAGAATTCGTCAGAAATGGGAGAAACAAGTTATCACTATGCAATGGTCTATGCGCAAGTTATACGTCCAAGCACAAGTATGAAAGGGCACTGCCGCATGATGTTGCCAAGGTAACAACATGAGCCCCAAGAAATAGAAGTAAGCCAACTATGTTGTGGACAACACAACTGCAATACCCTGTGTCTCTGCATGTATTTTTGGTCTTTGCCTTCGTGTGAGAGAGATGTACTCAGACTACCAACGAAGGAACTCTAGATGGCACAAACGAGAGACCAAATATCAAGTACCATGCTGAACATTCATGAGAAGAGAGGAATAGCTAATAAGCCACAAGTACATAGTTACAATAAGTATCAATGCTGATAAAGACTGAAAATAATGCCAACCGTCATGATATAACATATCTTATCAAGTCCTAGGGTTGTGCGGCTTGGGCTTCCTTTAAGTTGGACTTTTTCATAGTTGGGCTTTTGTGAAACGGTGAAGATTTTCAAATTTATGTGAGGTATAAAAATTCTTGGAATTAGAAATTTGAAGAGGAAAATCAACATATTAGATGGCATACTCACTTTTAAAATAAACATTTCACTAAAATTGGCCGAATATTTTGAATATGGATTATGAACCAAAATAATGTTACATTTATATAGCTATTGATCTATAAGATGGTCGATCGATCAAACACGAAAAATGGTGCATTGTTGAAAGGTTAAGTTCTGCATTTTAGTGAAGTTATCCTTCATCATGTCCACAGATAGTTTGTTTCTTGTTTAATATTTGCACTTTATACTTGCACTTGGATCGGTAGAGCACATCTTTCAACCTTAAACATCTCGCTAAACATTTCTTTCCAAGATCCATAGACTATAGCAGGTTATTGTTATTGCAAATTTTTCACAATGCTGAAACAATCCCTTTTTCATCCCTTATCTCAAATCTTATTAATCCTCAAGTACTTTGCAGTTAAAAGTTATTTTACCCTCATCATATTTATTGCCAAATTCTATTGCAGTCCAAGTTTATCACTGACTTGGCATACTAAAACTTCGAAATCTATCCTGCCTTGCATAAGTGAAGCACCCAGGTTTAGCGCAAAAGACGAAAGCTAAGAAAATACGACAAAGCAGATATACTTGTGTCCAAATTAAGTCAAGAAACCATGTTTACCATATAAAAAGGGCATCTGATTGTACCTCTCTTAACATATCATACTTCCCTGGCCCATTATGGAGTACATCAGTTCAACAAGCCTCACTATAGCTGGCTACCTACTTTTACTTTCTGCCAAGTAGTTGTAGCAGACTTAGAAGCTTGTTTGGTTAGAAAGAAGAAATCTACATACACTTTGCCCACAAAAACAAAAAAAAAATCTCGCTTATTTCCTCTTTTCTTCGAACACCCTGCTGCTTCTCACTTGGTATCAACAACCTGATAAGTCTTTTTGCTAAGTAGTGTTAATATACTGATAACTAACCATATAAGTTCCACAAAACTACTATAAGTAGGTGCAGTCCAACTTATACCATAAAATAACAGTTCGTACACACCATAATGGCTATAAGTCGTACAAACTAGCTAGGTACATATAATTTATGTATCAGCTGGCATCAAGCGTACTGCCCAATTTCACATTTGCATGACTACGTTCTAGTTAACTTTTTTCTTTTTCTTTTTTCCCAGAGGACTTCACGTAGCCAATGTCAACTAGTTTGGGCCTTGCAACTTCCTGACCTAGTTTTTAGGTAAAATGAAATTATTTTATGTTGAAGTGCTTAACTGATTAATTATCAAAGAGTCACTAAATACAAAATTATTTTTTAGTACCTCGAGAATATCTATATCTAAACTATATACAATGAGAACACCCTTTTTGGTGTAACTCCTCTTTTGGTGTAACATAACTACCTATCGATAATGGTAACAAATGGCATTCTAAGAAGTGTTTTCAACAAGTGACACAAAATAAGTATTTTAAATAAGTAAATAACTACCTACAATGACATGTTTAGTTTTCACAATTTAAAATTTATTAAAGAAGTTAGTTAAAATAAAATCTAAAGGCTAAGTTTGATACGATGATAATCTTTTGTTACTTTAATTTTGCACACGCATGGCTAGCTTAATTTTCTGCAATTTAAGATTCATTTTACCGAATGTGACGATAAACAATTATAGGTGATACTTGATTTTTGTTAACGAACTTGATATTATTAATTTTATTTTTACACGTGCATCGCATGTGCCACGGTGACTAGTTTACCATTAATGAGCTCAATTACAGCAGTGAGAATCCCTATTCTTCATGATTCTCTTTACAATCATCTGTTGGGATCTTGAGGAGTCGTAGGTTCCATGGGGGCTTATATTGCAGTTTCAAAATAGTGAACAAGAAAGAATGTAATTGCTATGATGAGACTGGCAGAGACGTCCTTAATGACAACATCTGTACCTGCTCCTTCATCTTGTCCTGAAAGGTTGATGGCAACATGTTGGGAAATAACTTCAAGAATACTGGCAACAAAAACTCCATGAATGGGACGATGATGAAAACTGCAAAAGGAACTAGCCTGAAAATGTCGGCTGTTGTTCTTGTGAGTTGTTGCCTCTCCCTCCTAGAAAGACTCTTCCCACCAGCGAGTTTTAGCAGCAGCCTTGAACTGATTCTCGTATCTGCCCACAGAAGCTTAAAACCCAGCCAGTAATGTTTCAATGTTGACACAAATTCATGCTTCCAGTGAGTGAGTTTCTTGGCCCAGTCTTCCCTAAAGGAAAACAGTTGAACGAAGCAAGAGTTATGGAAGTCCAACACATACAAAGTCAAACAAATAAACATCGTAACCAATACTAACCTGCTCATAGAAGCAACAGCTCTCAAAGCTGGACCAATCCCCAAAAGTGTGGCCCATACTCTTTGCAAAATGGATTTAACCTTCTGAGAACCCTGTAACTTTTTGGCTTTTGCTTTGGCCTTTGCACTACTTAGACCTACAACGGCTTCGTCACAATCCTCGGGAGATGCTTCCTTCCTCTTTTTAGCAACTATTTTCTCATTATCTTCATCATCGCTGCCCAAATCAGGTTGACCTGCTGTAGCCGTGGAAGCATAACGTAGAGAATGTGACATGGGAAAAACAAAATTTGATTTCCCATTTCCAAAAGCGGGTGCTGCAAGTCCATAGGATCTACACCAATATAATCGAAGTGCGGAGAAATTCAGTAACTCCTCCTTCACCAAAAGATTACTATCACCACTCTTCCTGCTGTCTGGATCTCGAGAAAAATGATTTGCAATGGAGCTAAAACCACGAGACTCGCAATACTGATTAGATTGCCCATGACCTAGTATTTGTAAACTTTGAATCGAGCGAGGAGAGACATTAAGCAAGTCAGGAACGCGCCTCTTCTTCAGCAAAATTGCTCTAGCAGCCATTACGGATTTTTCCCAATCTCACCAAATTGAAGCACAATCACATTCCACTACAAATTGTAAACCAACAAAAACAACTGATTTAACACAAGAAAGCACAACCATCAAATAAAATCCAACCCAAGCACAAGGTAACGTATCCGCAAACCCCTAAAGTTGTACTTCCGTAATTACCCTAAGAAAAGGTAACAAAGTACACCGTCACTCCAAAACTCAAGTCCCTTTGACTTTCTAGCAACTCCATACGTTATAAGAGCAATACATTACATCAGCAAAGAAACGTCATCAAACAAGTCAAACAAAGTAAAACGCTGGCAAGCAAGTTGAATGTCTAAATTCTTAAGAATTAGCTACACAGGTCAGTGGGCATCTAATTTTCCAAAACGGAAAGAGTAACTCATTTGTTTATTTTGCATCTGGTATCAATACCTTTACCAAGGCGCAGGCAAAAGACAAAGCAAAACACAGCATCATATTTTCAGCGCATAAACTATTCAGCCAAAAAAATGAAAAAAAAAAAAGGGTAAGGGACCACAAATTTTGATACTCACACTCGGCACAAACACATAAACTTCGTGTCGACAACGATGACAGTAAACAAGCTCCTACAAATAGAAAAACTGAATGCTGAGGAACTAATAACAAAAAACCCGAACCACTTCTTAAAAAATATGACACTAGAACAACATCATCCAAATTACGGAAAACGTGACGAGACAACAAAATTCGATCGAAAAGCCAAAATTGACACGCATCAAAATGACAATATATAGACTTGATAAACAAGACACATCTGTAAATTGAAGCAATGGAAGCATAAGAACTCACGAAAAACGAAACCCTAACTCATAGACACGAAATACAAGCAAGAAACGCGGAACAAAACAGTTCAAAAAACCACAATTTTGATCATTGGAGTTCTGAGAATATATTAGGGGTTACCTGAAACCCGTAACGATTGGCTTGAGCACTCGCCCGTAACGATTGAGCAACTGACGAACAGATGATCACCAGTCAATTAGCGGAACGCGAGTTTACACGTTAATGTACTGAGACTCTGAGAAGAGCGCACTGTAAATAATAAAAACGAAAAATGAGGAGACATATTTAGAGAGAAGAGTGGCGAGGGTTGGGATACGGTGCGGGTGCAATGTGTATGAAATGATCACGACCGTTGGATTTGTGAAGAAGTTGGATGTACGGAGAGATTTACGTGAGGCCAAGTGCTCGTATACACTACTTTGCTTTGTAGGTTTTCTGGGCCTCTAATTCGGACACGGGGTCCGGTGTGGCAATATTGTAATACGAGTCAGGCAATTGAGTCTTGTTGTCCAAGGCAGGGAGCACGCATTTGGCACGTGGATGAGTCACTCCTAGTCCTAGAGGTCCAATAAGATTGGACAAGGGGTTACGTTTTTGCTTTTTTTTTTTCCTTCTCAATTAACTAATAAAATTTATTGTCACTTTACTTAGTCAATAACACATTCAACAATAGCTAAACATCAACGAAACCGCTTTTTTTTTTTTTTGGAATTATGTTGTTTGCTTTGGATCTATTGGACCATCATCACTGATCGTATTATGCACATTGCTTAGTCAATTGTTACAGTGCTGAGTAATTGTCACTCGCTCGTCTTCACTCTGACTTAATATTTGATCTTATGTGTTGTTTCGACTATAATTTCGTTATCACTTAATTCCACTTTAATGGGCTATTCAGGCTCGGTATTAGTGGCTTTAAAGCTTGGGGAATTCAACATACTCATTTGTTTTGTTTCATTATGTTTTGTTCTGATAATGGAACTTAGCATTCTATTTACCTTATGATCTTTATTAATTTTGTCCGATCATGTATATATTTGATTTGGATTAATTTTCACAGTTTGAGAGTGCCGCTGCATTTATTTTTTCTATTCTAGTTGGATATAGTGAAGAGTAAAGAGTATAGAGATTGTCCCCTAGTTGATAATGGAAGCCATTCAACATTTGAAATTTGAGGTGGGTCATGAATTCTGTACTTTTGCTTTGTATATTCATTTTTATTTCAATTTGTCATGTAAATAAAATAAAGAAATTTGAGGAGCGGGAGCATCACGAATCGCTTGACCCTAAGAAAATTCCTCCAAGTCGTAAAATTTTGTGCATATGTTAGTGCCACGTCATGTCTATCTTTATTATAGCAAAATATCTTATATTTTTCTCGGATACATCACTTTCCTTTGCATTTATAAATTGTATTTGAGAGCATATTCAAAGTGAACAGTGGGTGGTTGAAGGCTCACTTCGTTTGACTAACAGAGCCTAGTTTTCTTTAGGCAGCCCGTTGCCAGTGTGAAGCAAAGCCTTAGCAAGTTCTAAAAGTGAACACTTATTTTAGCCCTTCAATGCTTTTTTTTTTTTTATCTAATTCTAAAGAAATTATTCTTGAAGTGAGTGGCTTTTGAGGATGAAACACAAGTAGAAGAAGTGGCTTTTGTTTGCAGGACTCCTAATTTGAAAAAAGTATATTGATTATGCGCAAGGAAGACGTGACATTTGAAGATAGTCCACAAGAATATAGTGGGGTTTAAGGAATATGTTGCCTTTAAGGATCCCTTCGAAGGCTCGTGTGCATGAGTATGTAAGTGAAAAAGACAAAAAAAAACGCCTTTATTTGAGTCTTACCATGAGGATGTATATCACTCCGAAGTTTGCTAATAGTGCGCCTCATAAGTTGGTCGTAGAATGATTAATATCTAAAAACCGTCGCCAGCAATGCCGTCACATGCAGTTGTTCGTCGAATGACGAGTATCTAAAAGACACCACAATTGATTTTTTAGACACATAAGAATATTACAAATCAAATAGAGATGATCTGGAGTTGGATCATTCAAAGCTGGAGTGACGATGCAGTCACATATAGTTGGTCGATAAATAAGGAGCGAACAAAAGCCATTGACTACAATGACATCACACACGCAGTTGGTCGTTCAACACAAAGGAGTTAGCAGTCTCTTTATGGAGATGGATCTAGAACTCAATAATTTCGATAAATGGATCCGTCGAAGTCTTTACTGACAATGTCATCATTACATGCAGTTGGTTGTCTACTGCCAACAATGCCCTCGCGTGCAGTTGGTCACATAGACACATGAGCGGTCTACTCCATTGTACAAACCCCTTACGAGGTCGTGCAGTCGAGACACTAGATTTGAGGAACATGCCAACCAACCAATGTTTTAAAAACAATTCTAGGTGAAAAAATTATAAAAATTCCAAAAAAAATCTAACTAAGTAATAGCTCAGTGAAAAGGCCATGCAAAACTAGGAGCAAAAATCGGAAGGATAACCATAGAATTGGAGATTCCTTCAAGGGTGCAAAAACATTATAAAACAACAAATTCAAACATGTAACAGTACTTCACTTCTAATTTCTCTTCTTCTACTGTACTTCCTGGTCCGTTACAAACCATCTATTAGAAAGATCTTGCACCGTTACACATTATACATACAAGGGAACTCTTCGAGCTCCTTAATGAAAATAAAGAAAAACAAAGGACAAAGTGACACATTATTGAGATCTGCATCTATTCATACCATGTCCTTATATTCTTTGGACAGGAACATCTCGAAGCTCCTCGAAAACCAACACGGACCGCAACAAATGGTGCTTAGATCCTTTCTGCATAGGCACAGTATAAAGCACAACTTGAAGTTCTAGAACTTGAAGCCCCGGCAGATCACCAGATCAATCAAAATATTTTCCATACTTGATTGAACTGAATGCCTCTCTTATTTCCTGCAAGAGAAGTTTTGCTTAGTTTTTGCCTTTCAAGAAGCCAAAAGAGAGAAACAGCCTAGCCATAATAACTGGAAGAACAAAATTAACTTGAGATTCGATCTGTTTTTTTTTTTCTCACTTTTCCTGAGAAATTTACCAACAGCATGAAGGTTGAAGCTTGAACATGTTCCGCAATAAGAGTCCAAGCCTAACACTGTGCATGGCTAGTGTACAGACTCCGACCACAGCGGGGCTGGGGAGGGTTAGGTAAACTACGCAGAAATGGCTATCTTGGTTTCTTGACCCCATCAGAAAGGAGCAAACTTTGCATTTGCTCATGCCATGCAATTTGCAATAAAAAACATTTTTGGTTGCCATGAACTTGAGCACTTGAAGATCAAAACGAGGATACCACAAGTTGATTGGCCATAACCAATTAATTACATTCTCAATTTCCAACCATAATATAGTTCTTACCATTTTAAGCATCATTCTATCGCCGAAGGCCTTAACCCTAACCGTTGTCTTCATTCACTTTCCTCAGAATAGTTCCTAAATTTTTAAGCATCATGTGTATCATCATTTATGCTCGTTTCCCGTCAAGAACTCTGCCTGGAACTTTTTTTGATCCCTGTAACTTATACTATTATTTTCTGATCTTGACGAGAACAACAGTAATGAATCCATTTAGGGGTTGCTAAAAGCTGGCTATATGCAGCATCTGCTATGTTTCTTCTATTCTGTCGCTGACTAATCTCTGATTTATCTTACAACCCTGACCCCTCACTCGTGGTCAGCGGAACAATTGTCCATTTTCCTTTGATAAGTAAGGTTAGCAAACATTATGGAGCAAAATAGGAGGATAGCTTGGGTCTGGATTCAAGAGTTTAAGAAACAAAAAATACAGTTGTATGAGGCAAGATATTTATCGTGTTATACTTTCGCAGAAACTGCAATCACAAAGGTGTTCCAGTTTCATATGCGTTTTTCTCAACATCACCTGCATCCGATACTAAAGCTCAACACTTGGGAACAAAAATGAATATAGAGCTTGAGTACTGGGCCGTCAACACCGATGGATGCCATAAATCCAGGTGCGCTGTTTTCTTGTTGTTTTGGGGAGGAAAGTAGAGGGGCACAAGAAGTGACTTTTGTAGACTCCATGCTTGCTATCAGAGGGTGGTTGAGAGGGGTAATTGAGCAGAAATTGGATCTTGTATTATCACATAGCAGATTGTATTAATCGACTATTGCATAAGAACAGTCTGGGATACCCAGGTACTTTGCACATAAAATTATCAGAGTTTTCAAATCCAAACAACGCATACTTTTATGTTTTTATCTATGTTATGCTAATTGTGCAGATACAAATCCGACCCTGGAGCATGTCCATTACTGGATTTACCATATACGAACTACCAAAGCCTCGGTTCAGGTCATACAAAGTTCAGCAGACCATCCCCTATTCCACTTTCCTCATTCACATAGAAAAAGGAACTAGAAAACTATCTATCATGTATGATCACCGCCAGTCATCTTTTAACACATAATATGAACATTAGTTTACTCCCCTGTTTCTGTAACATTTTTCAAGAATCTTTTATATATTTGGATAACCTTCTAATACGGATCAGTAGAGAAAAACATGATATTTAGTAGGAGAAGCATACCAAGGGAGCTTGAACGTGTCTTTCCACCATCCATGTTTACAGCAGTTGACAACAACTTTGTCCAAACGTACAATGATTTCAGAAAATGTAGGTCTCATTACGTTTTCAAAATCCCAACACTCCTCGATCAACCTACATACGTAAGGCAAAAGAAAGCATGAAAAGCCAGTCCTCTTTTAGCTCTAGTACAACTGTACAAGAGACTGTAAAGATTATCCTTTTTTTTTTTTTTTGGTCTTTTTGTTTGTGTTGGAGAAGGGGGGAAGAGGGGGGGTGGAAGGTGTCACAGTGCTAGTTTAACTGTAGGCCTGATATGTGATTGCCGCAGGTGTCGTTTGCTTATTCTAAACTGGGTGGATAAAGGGAACTGTATTGATGGAGCACCACAGAATATAATCACTCGAAGCTAGCCATATAACCTCCCTAAGCAAGCATTGACTTATACGGAAGTAAACCTTAGTTCCCAGTATCTTGACCTGACACGTTAAACATGCAAGTATACTTCATTTTTCACCAAACCAATGACAAAGGAAAACTTCACGTTTAGTGGCCAAAATAATGGTTTGAAAATCAAACTGCTTCATAAATGATCAGCTCCTAAATGTCGCTATCTTCAAAAACCATATGTCTAGGTCCAGTACTTTTTCTCTTGAAATAATCCCTCACAAGTCTTGCCATGGTAAACCAATGATGACCTCCAGCTAAGAAATATTGCAAACATCAAAGGATTCTACATGCTTCGTGTGTTTGGCTAGAGATACCAGGGTAGTGGGCCAAGTCGCCATGAGTGCTATTCTGAAAAGGGATAACTTGAGAAGGCAAAGGAAAAATGGTGACTTATCGGCAACTTTTCCACTATATACAGGAGTAAAAGGGATAAAGAAATGTGAATTCTTCTGTCCCTGCATCTCCCAGAGGCTATGCAGTTATGTTATCTTTCGTCGGGTATTCAAACTAAATTTTGCTGTTGTTCCCATTACAAGAGAGAGAAAGGAAGCCACAGGCTTGAAATTAGCCCCGTTCTACCTATTTTGGAGTATTACAGTGAGATGAGCAGAGGAGAAAAATGACTTACTCCTTCAGATCTGGAGGATAATTTTTAGATTTTAGCTTGAATGGTGGTCTCTTTCCTTCAAAGCACATCAATCTAGTAGCATCTTCAGGAGATTTGGGGTGAAACGGTTGGACTCCCTCCATCATCTGAACTCAAATCATATACGAAGGCAAAATTTAATATCGAGTGGTTAAGCACTCTTTGATTTTTGGAGTAAATTTCACAATGCAAACAGTAAATACATCGACCCAAGAAACACGAGGGAAGGATTAACTGTAAGAAACTTCAATACCAAAGAGCACAAGGGTGGCAATTAGTAAATGAAGAGACGTCAATTACAAAATCAAGTAAATTTAACCAAGAAGCAGGTTAACATGTACTCGAAAGATAGCACAGCATGAAGATTGATATACAAATAAGAAGTGGTAGGTAAACATCTAACAGCCTTCAAAGTTTCAGCAACATGGAAGTCAACTGATAAAACAAAAGAGAAATAAACAATTTACCTCATAAAGGATAAGACCAAAAGAGTACACGTCCACACTTCTGTCAAATATCTCCTGTTTATAAATCTCAGGTGCAACATACAAACCTACAGTTAAGAAGGAGAAGATCAGTAACTGGAGTTGCATGTGATTGCTCTTGATGTGATAAAACTTTAAGCTCTTTTTCAAAAGACTATACCTTCATAGAGAAAAGCATTTAAAACTCCAAAAAAACCTTAATAATTCAGCAGTCATAATATCTGTTTCTTCTAAAGTTTGGAAAGTAAATTTGCAATAGCCAATTTGGTTCGTATTTCAGATGTTGATGTGGAACAAAAAAGGGAACGTTTAACTCGTACAACAGTTTGTTGAAGGAAAGGAAGAAAAGAGAGAGAGAATCCGTGAATTACAGATTTACTTCTCTCTTTTCTTTTCCAGTCCAAAAAACGAACACCAAATTGCTCATGTTGAGCAGCCAAGTGACTCTTAACATCTATTTAATATTGAAAGCAGCAGCAACCATAATACAGCATCCATATATTGCCTTAAGCCAATTTTCTTAGAAAAAACCCAAAATTCTGCTGCAGCATGCTTAAAGCCCCAGTTCCCTTTCATTGTTTCCCTGCTTCTTTATTGTCACGCAATATAATACAGCAGTGATATAGTCATTCACAACACCAAAAGGTCTGCTGCAACATAGTAAACCCAGCTTTCTTTCCCTTTTTTTCTGCTTTTTTAATGTAACAGATAGTGCACACATCTAAGTTGCATATCCTTGGATGTCCTCGACTTCATCAGAACATTCCCCAGGGTCGAGCAACCTACACAAAAGGCTTTAGATGTATATCGTGTGTAATTCATGCGGGCGTCTATACAAGCGCCATGGTGAAACGCCTTAATAATTTGTATAAAAAAGCTCTGTAGAGCTAACTGATCAACCCCCCACAGAGCGTCGAGGAAGCAAATCATCCAAGTTCCATGAGATATGAATGTTATTACAAAAAATGATGCCATATAATCTAGTCCAGTTCCCATTCTCGTGTTCATATGTGTGTATTTTTCCAGATCAACAATTGTAATTAGCTTTGGTTCCAGCAAGAACTTACTTGAACGGTCGATGGCCTCGAGCTGCAGTAGTTTCGCTTTGTCAGGGGAAATTTTTGACAGCCTAAATAAGCCAAATCCTGCAACCTTCAATTGTCCTCCACAATCCAGCAAAATATTTCTGGCACCTTACCAAAATTTCAATTATTAAAAACAGTCGCCACTCGGCAACCCAAATTCTGTTTACAATTAACATAATAGGATCAGCTTTTGCACTTAGTTGCCTTACTTTGGCTTTAGATCACAATGAATAATTGGGTCTGGTTTACATTCATGAAGATAGTTCATCCCCCTGATTACAGCCAAGTAGGCAAAGATGTCAATAACATAAACAAGATGGAGAGAAAACTGTTACGATAGACAACAAGCATTAGAACCAAGGAAGAAATATTAGACAATGTATTCACCACATGATTGGTAAATAAGATTACTAAGATGCACTTGCCTAGCAATATCAAGAGCAAATCGTAGAGCTTTAGACGGAGAAAGACGCCCTTTCTTCTGCAGATAGGCTTTTAGATCACCCTGAGAAACAACCTCAATATGAGCAAATGTAACAATGTTGTGGAGTGAGGTATATAAAATCCTTATATGCAATATATTCTTCTTTCTCAACATTTAGCTTGTGTAAATCAGCTCATCTTGAGCAAATAAAACAAAGCCAAGGAACAAAAAAATTGCAAAAATAACAGTATAATACACTAAACTCAAGAGGTGAAAACTAAAGGCCACCAAATGCAAACAAGCAAACAGACTAATAAACATACCTCAATTGGTTGCCTTCCATTATTCTCATATATCTAGTAAGCCTCTCTATCTACTATGCCTAATGATATAACCCTCAAGTAGCATTTACTTGATGTTATACGAACTAATGTGTCCTTTCAGAAGTTATCCTACAGTAGCATTTGCTGAATTCCAACATTGCGTGCTTGCAATATACTAAGATTTGTAACACTAATACCCATCATTAATTTCATCTTGAATAGGTAAAAGCCATTCCGATGCAGAAGCCAAAGATATGACTAACTTTTTAGAAATAGTTGAAGCACAGGAAACCGTTCTGATGTTTTGTCTGTTTCCAAGCAGACTGGAACAACAAAAAATAAAAATAAATAAATAAAAAAGGGAACTTTTGATACTCAACTACTACCCACCAAGATATATATATACACTAACTGTAATAATAGTTGAATAATCAAAGGATTGTTTAGACCAAAAATAAAATTGTGTTAATGACTTGAAGATGGAGCTAAGAGCTTGATCACTGTAAGCATTTTGGTCAGGTAGCATATCTCCTCATAGATTGGCTCCAAATATCATTTGGAATAGTCTACCAAGTTATGACAGGTCTCCCCCTTCCCTCTTATTAAACACTTAGCTACGGCCCCTCGCTCATAATTCTTATCTTCTAACAAAATCTGAGAACCAACGAGTCAATACCTGAGTGTGCGCGATCACACGCACACACACATACAGATAGAGAGGGAGAGAGGGAGGGGGAGAAAGAGAGAGGGAGAGGGGGAGATAGCACCTTACTTTTGAATGATATTCTGAAACAATCATCATGGGTACATTTTGGGTGACAGCTCCAACAAATTGAACTACATTAGGATGCCGAACTTTTTCTAACAAAGTCAGCTCATGTTTGAATGCAGTTCTGCATAGGAAGGGACACAAAGTAAGGAAGCAATGCGAGAGCTGAAACATTAGAAACTAATATAAAAAATCATCTAATACAAGAACCCTCAACAACACAAGTAATCAATGCAAAAGACACGGACGTTGATATAGAAGAATTGCTAACAGAAAATTGTTAATGATAAGAAGTATTGAACAGTCATCACTGCACCAAAAGCTTTATCAGAGAGAAGGTACCAACTATTATAAGCTCAGAACCCAACTCTAGTTCGCTTAATTATTTATATGCCAAGTAGCTCAGGACCAAATGAATATCAGGAGCCTTGAAAGCTCCTATCTCCGTCAAATTTCTTAGTATGTTATGTGTGTTAAGATCCTGGGTGCCAACCAGTGGCCAGATATCAGAAATTAAAAAATGCAAGAACTATCAGAAAAGACGAGCTGGATATGCTATCAGGAAAGAAGCATATGCACAGAAGTCGTGAGCTAGGTGAATGCTAATCCCAAGAAAAATATTCACTTTTCTTTGGGAATGAAAGAGATGAGCAATAAGAGCAGCAGCATGTCTTCAGTCCTTGAAAATTTCAAACAGATATATATAATTCTTTTGTTGCAGGGCGGGGGGGGGGGGGGGGAGGACGGGGCGGCGTGTATGCAAGAATTTACATGCTTTCAGGGTCTGAATAGCTCTCCTTGTCAAGTATCTTTACAGAAACTTTTGTACCATTCCATTTTGCAACTTGATACATTCCCTGTCAATTGTAAAGAGAAAAATTAGTACTTATGAATTACAAAGTAGTGTTGATTAAATAGCTAACTCCAACCGGAAGTGTTTTCTGCGAGACAGGGAGTGGAAGAGGGAAAAGGTGAAAATGTCGATTGCAGTCCTCATGCTAATACAAATATGAATGCCAAAAGAAACTCATACAAGAGCAAAATTCAAGCCACAAGAAAAGAACAAAGAAATAATCAGAGTAAAGAACCGAACAAGCAACAGAATGCGCAACCGTGGCAATGCAAGCAAGTTGGGTTTGAGACTCTTAAGAAATAAACATGTACCATGTGCGTACACCGAAAAGTTAAAATGTTGACATCTTTGCACTGCTTCATGCAACAAGCTGAAGTGAGAATGCAAGATATCAATTCTCAACTTTCATTCTCTAAACAATGAAATCCAAATAGATACCGGCAAACAATAGTTTATTCCTTAAATCTTATGCCATATCCAGGATAAATCTTATTCTACTTCATTCCAGGCCATACATAACCTTTTCATAAGGAGTTCGCAACCATTTAAGAGCATGTGAGTCTTGTCTAGCAGGCAGGGATACTTTGATGTAAGTTACCAATTACAGAAAATGCCAGCAGGCGATATGTCGTGGAAAGTGGTTCAAGGAGTAGGGATGAGGTTATCGAAAAAGTCAAAATGGGTTTAACCCAATCAGAGTCCAACTCTAAAGGAACCACAGGGGACAGTCAGTGTAGGGAGAAGTGGAGTTTAGCAGAGATTGATCTGGATTCCATAATGCAATGAGATTTGAGAAGTGACACTTGCGAACATCACAGAAATAAAATGGTTACTGCATACTCAATATAAGGCACCAGTGTAGGAGCTGCGATTGAGCACAACACAATCTACGCAATCATGATCTTTTGGTAGTAGGACTTGAAAGATGCTTACTTTTCTTCTAAAAAGGAGATATCCAACGAAAAAGGGCATAAAAGAAGCTGTTCAAACACCGATAATATACAAGTTTCAAGATACGACTGATCTAATTATAATAACTCAAATAGAACATGCCTTTGAGATGCCATCACTTTTGCGGATCTGAAGCTCTAGTGGATTAAGCTCATACTCTGGAACTTCTCGAGGATTTGCAACTGTCATTGGAGTCTTTCTGGTTTTCTAGAAAATTAGAAGCAATTCAATGATTATCTCCAGAAAGCTAGGCGAGTTTCATTATAGAACAGGTGGTCAATTCCCACATACCAGGGCTTTGGCTCCACGTGCCTTCAAAATATTGTAAACTTCTATGTTCCCATAGTATTTGGCATCAGCAGCTGCCTGTCATGATAATGGCATCCTTAAAGAAAGATAAGCAACAGAACTTCATAAAAAAAGAAAAGATAGCTATATAGGTATCCCTATACTGCAGCATTGTAACACATATAAAGCCATGACAACGATACATGGCCAAAAATACAATATTAATGGCACTTCTTGGCGCCTATTACAAAAGAATATCTCACAACATTGCATTGCTGCTACGTCACTAAAATCAACTTCAGTTGCATGGCTCATAAGATCAGAAGATTCATACTTCTAAGTACCAAATAATAAGAATTTTGCATACTATATTTTCGTAGTAAAGTTTAAAACATTTTCCCTAATACTATGACGTAAATCTCTTAAGAGTTGTTAACACTAACACATTAGAAAGCTACCCACCAGAGCTTGAGTTTATAACTGAACTAAGGTCTCAATATATCTTTAAAATGAATTATGCAGTATGCCAGCCTATTCATTCACCCATCTGACATTCCATTATGATTTAGGTCTGAGCATATAGCCTCAATCCCTATCGAAAGAGGCATGAGTTCCTTTACCAGAAAGGAGCACAAGGATAAGAACGAGCATCATACATGTGAGGAGACGTTAAAGCATAAAAAGAACCCCAACCCCAAGGAAATCACTAAAAGGGCTCATGGCCCTGCACACTTCAGTCATAAAAGTAGCAGCCTGCGAGAAAGTCTTCGTAGTTCTGCATCTCAGCAAGAAAACGAGTTTCGTCATTGGGCTACACTGTTACTTTGAGTAATCAGCTCCTGAAGAGCAAGAAAGTTCATCAACTACGAAGTGTTGAAAGAAAGAAAGAACGTCTAGGACTCTGTAATATATGTAAAGTGAGCAATCACACCCTTATCCCGTTCAGCTGTCGACATATTATTACTGGCATTGTTTAGCAGCCTGAATACCAACGAACTCAAGGTTATGTCTTCTTATGACAAGTTCTGGAGTCAATTTTCCTTCCTTATAGACATGATAATCAATTTTCTATACTGCCAACTGACCCTATCCCTTGACACTGAATTTGAAACACAATTCTTCAGGTTACAAGATTGAAACAATTGGTACATACAAAATAAAGAAGGTTGAATCGCATTGGTGGTACCTATTGGCTTTTAGAAGCAAATTTCAACTTAACCATGAGGCCTCATCACCCATTACTCCAGAAGTTACTTGCATTCAAATCATCTAAAAAAATCCTTAAAAGAAATAAAGCATGCACTCTCGCCCAATATAAAATAAAGGGTAAATTACACTCGGTATCCCTGCAGTTTGGGTTTGATACACTAACCCGCCTATAGTTTCCGAACTAACACTGATCCCCTTGACATTAAATGTCCATGTATCACAAAACCCCCTCCTGTTATCTTGACATCAAATGTTGCTCCTATAATTATCAAAATCCCTAAAATACCCCTTAACCCCAAAATCAAGCCCAAACACAGGCTTTCATCAATCCCTTACCACCACCTACCCCATCCACCCCCTACTCTATCCACCCACACCAACGCAGACACAAACACACACAGACCTCACAGTCACGACCCCACGCCCCCTTCTACCACCGGCGTTCCCACCCCCTACTCCATCCACCCACACACACAAACAGAGCACAGCACAGCACACACACCTGCATCAGTTTGTCCACAAATTGGCAGCAATTTGGCGGCAATTTGGCCATCATTTGGTAGCAATTTGGCGGCAGTTGTGGTGGCACGGTGGCTGTGGTGGGAGTGTGGACATAACGAGTGTGTCTGCGTTGGTGTCATGGGGTTGCGTGCGCAAGCGCGTGCAGGGATGTGTGTGTGTGGGTTTGTCTGTGAGGTCGGTGATGGGTGACAGGTATTGTGTGTGGTGGGTTTTGTGTGTGGAGGATGGTGGTAGTGGCAGCTAGTGGAAATGGGTGACGGTGGAGGGTGGATACGTGACGGGGGCGAGGTTGGCGGCGGTGGGAAGATGGGGAGGTGGACGGCCGACAGTGGGAGGAGTAAGAGGGGAGGTGGGTCGCCGGTGGTAGGAGCGGCACAGGAAGACTAAGTTCACTTGACTTCCATATTGTGGGATTTAGGGTGAGATTCTAGAATATCGTTGTCAATGTGGTTCAGACACTGGAATACATGAAACCTCCAATGTTCTTCGATTTCGGTCTTCTAACTTCCTCCTACTCTGTATCTCCTTGACCCTATTGTATCTCTACCCTGTTAATAATTCTTTTTGTCTCACTGAAAAGTTCCAAAGAAGATTAATCTTTTTTACTGATAAGCATGAGCCACTGTTGGTTGCTATCAGTAACCACTAGGAAATGACATTGTACCTACCTACAACCTTTTTAAATCTCCAGAAAGCACCTAATGGTTACTCAGGATAACCCAAGCTAATCCACCAAAACCAAGATTCTTCTAGTTCAATGTTGTAATTTCATCTGTAGTATGCCTATTGTTCTCCTATAAATACTTTCTCCATTCCATAATTCCTCTTCGACTTTTTGTGAAATCCTGGAACCGAATTTGAACACAGTTTACGCAATCTTTTCCCCTTATTTGATTTGTCAAACCATAATATTTAAACCTACCATTACTAGACAGTCGACAAATAACTAATTCCAAAATACTCAGAAGCAGCCCTAATATCAAGCATTCCCAAAATCCCATTTCCTGAAATAGAAAGGCTGAGAAAGAAGGCATAATTACCGTACTGCCCCAACGGTCACGGGCATCAATGTTGGCCCTACGGCTCAGCAACAGCTTCACAACCTCCACATGCCCTTCGCAAGCGGCTATGTGCAAAGCAGTCCGTCCATCCAAGTCAATGCTATTCACGTCAACGCCGTCGTCGATCAAATCCTGCACGCCCTCGACGTCCCCTCTGCACGCCAGGAACAGCAGGTGCATCGTGGAGTCCAGGTTCTCCGGCACCGTCAAATCGTCCTTCACCGGGCTCCGCCGGATAGGGTCCAGCGACGACTGCCTCCCGAAGCTGAACCGGATGTTGTTGCACCGCGGATCCAGCGAGTTCTGCCGCTTGAAGCTGAACTTGCCGCTCCTCCGCAGCGACCCCGTCGAGAATTGGCGCGAGATCCCTCGCTTCAACTGCGCCGCGATATCCATTTCGATACGTACACATAGAAACACCGGCTCTCCTCCGCCAAGGACAAGACGATCCTTCGTCACGGTCTACCCAATCATCATTTCTCGACCAATGACTGAATCAGACTGAATCGTGCGCGCTAACGAGGGAATAGTGTTGAGCAGGAATTGTGTAGGTGTGTGAACAAGGAAACATGTAGTTTACGGTATGAGGGCTCGATTCGAGAGCGCAATGGGGAGAGGGGCTCTCGAAGGGCGAGCAAAGAAGGGAGGAGAGGTGGGATCAGGGGAAGAAGAAGAAGAAGAAGATTGGTGTTCATCAGAGAGATCCGGATTAAGGGGAGGGAATATGGAAGGGGACGGTGAACGCTCTGTTTCAAAGTTGCTCCCCTTTTTTTCATTTCCTTTCCACACGGTTTATCCGGAAATGCCGTTACTATTTTCGTTAAATTATCGTTTCACTTCTTTTTTGGTGGGGGGAAGAAACGCGGCAACGGTCACCATTGGCTCACATGCATTTTCTGTTCTCTTCTGCTTTTTGGCTAGAGACCTGGCCAATGTGTCGTTAAAAGGCAAAACATAACCCATATGTCAAAAGAGTCGAGAGATAGTTCCATAATTATTGGTTTCAATCTCTACGCCGATGAATCATATAAATTATAGAAAAGAAAATTAATATTGCTATAGTGAAAAAAGGTTAGGAAGGACAACATTGCTATGCATCTTTAACTTAGAATAGAATCTTACTGTACCGGTGTATGCCATGCGACTGAATTTTCCCGTTATAAATTTGTTGGCAAAGTGAATTGAGGTGTTGAGCTCTCTTGTTCTCAATTGAATTGTTATCGTCTTGCGTGACAAACGTTGTTTTTACTCTTTATGCATTGGCAGGTTTGTTTAGGAATTGTTTTAGAAAAAATTAGAATTTGATCCAAGATAAACCAATTTATAGTCGTTTCTTATGATACTTTTGAGGCTGCAACCTGAATTGCCGGAGGCTTTTGCGGGTATTGACAGTTGTGTATATATATATATATATAATGACTTTTAACTTGTCCGCTAATACTTTTCAAAATTGCTGTTAAAAGTATTTGCAAAGACGTCACAACAATATACACCGATTGATTAGAAAATTCTAGTCATCGCCAAAACCTAGAAGATACTTATCCGGCGTGGATAGTGACAAAAAAATTTATAGTCTTTTCATATGATGCTTTTGGGGCTGCAACCTGAATTGTCAGAAGAGCTTATGAATATCGATGGTTAGATATATTTAATGACTTTTAATTAATAATGCTAATACTTATAAAAATGAAATAAATTACGATAAAAGTGTCACTAATTATGCACAATGGTTAATTCGAAAATCCGAGTCATCGCCAAAGTGGATAGTGACAGTTTCGGTGGTTTTAGGCGACAAATTAAAGGAGATCGACACTTGTTTCGGTGATAGCCTACTTGCAGCAAATGAAAAGAATGCACGTGGAGGAGGTTGACGCAGTCTGTCGGTCAATGGGCCTTGACTCAGACGAGGCTTCCATTCGCTGAATTCAGATCCCCCAATCTCCATCAATGGGATCACAAAATCTTATATTATCTTGTTTGATAAATTATTATTAATTAATCAAGACAAAAGATTATTGGCTCTCTCTCTCTCATTTAAATTTAGGGCTTGTTGAGTGGGTGGATAAGACTTTGTAGAGTCGCGCTGATGCACTAGGAGTTGTAAGTATATTCTAATGTTCTTTGCATATTCTCTTAAACTCTCTTATTACAGTTGCATTATTAACACGATGGTGAGACACTCTGCAGCTGTCGTGAGACAGTATTTTAAGATTGTCGAAATTATGTTTTGTTTTCTTTATAATCTACTTTTACTTAATGAAGGTCTTAAAAATTGGTTAAGAAAAATCATCTTTTTGAAACTTATAAACCGAGCTTAACGATATCAATTTATATTGTAATAACTGGTAATAATTTATGGTGCACAAATGCGAGTAGCTTAGGGGGTTGCTGTGATAAGATGGGGACTCAGGTGAGGAAGGTGTTATTTTGTAATATTTCAACAATGGTCAGTACTATTGGTCCTAAACGGTTAATATTATTGGTCCTGAACTACCAGTATTTCCTAATGGTTATGGCATGTCCTCATAAATCTTTGACCTGTAAGTAAATTATTGGTAGTCTTTCAAGAATCATCTCATGTTGATCATGTGTTGCTTCATTTGAAACATGACAATCTAGAGGATAACAAATATTATTTCTTCATCTTTTTAGAATAATCTTGAAAATTATATTAAAATGTGAACAAGAGTAGTTATACTACTTTCTTGGGACGCCATAGGAGTTATATTGTTTACAATCAAATAGAAACAATTATATAAAAAGAGTAATGCTCAATATATATACACAATTCAAAAGAAAGCACGGCTGTCCCACCAGGTGAATTTAAAAGGCTAACCGGTAGCAAAGACCGTCCTTACTCTATCTCGAGCATTGTTCATTCTACCATTTGTAGGTATTTTGATTTGGATGCTATGATGGCTTCCGGTTGCAAAATGGAGATCAATTAAATACCATATGTCATATAATCTAAATTAGTTTTTTTTTTCAATAGTAAGAAGGTAGAGTAAGTGAATAAGATTGCATGAGAATAATTTTGATCAACAGTCCAAAAGGTAATAACAAGTAATGCATGTAACAAAGCCAATCTTAAATTATTAGCTGGCATGTTACTCAATGATGTATTTTTTTTTTTTTGGGTTAGACCACCCGATATCCGGACACCATATTGGGAGCCGACTAATCCGGTTTTTTTGTTAGCCGGCAGGACCACATGGGCGGCAAAGTTCTCCCTATCAAGTTTTTAACACAGCTGCACTCCCAGGGCTCGAACCAGAAATCTTTGGTTAAGTTAAGACAACTCTTTACCAACTGACCTACGCGCTTGGTGGTACTCAATGATGTATTTATCGTGCAGTGGTTGCTACCAGTAGTGTGCATATAAGTGCCAGCTTGCATAAAGTTGTAGCTAAAAAAAAAACTCCCATGTATCTCTCTGGCGAAAAGGGCAGCAGGCTCTAATTTCAATTCTCTCTCTTCCTCCACTTTCCCTCACACAGGCGCGTCTTCGCCGCCACCGTCGGGTGGTGTGTTAGGTCAGGTGGGAAGATGGTTCAGTATGGTGGTGGGTAGGGCGGCAACAAATGGTGGTGGGTAAGGTGGCCGGAATTTTCTTACCGATGGTGTTGTAGGGTGTGTACGTGGGTGGCAATGGCGACAACAGTAGCAGCAACGATGGCAGAAGCGGCAGTTCCCCCTTTTCCCTTAGCTTGGTGCCCTTTGTTTACTGTGGGTAGTTGTGGTTGCTAAAAGCAGGGTGTAGTTTCAGACTAGGGTTTTGTCATCCCCCTTCTCCCTAGCTTGGTGCCCTTTCTCGTTATTTGTGTGTTGTCTTGGTTTGTGGTCTCTGTATGGTGGCATCGTTCTGCTCGCTGTTGGGTGCAGATGTGTGTCGTGGCGTCGTGGTTAGAAAAAATAATCTCTGGTTATTGTTGTTGTTGGGTGGTGGTTGTTGCTATTGGGTGGGTGGTCCTTTGGGGTGTTGCACGCTGAATGGTTGTGTGGTGGTGCAGTCGAGGGGTGGCATTGGTTTTGGGTGAATCTAATGATCTGAAGGTGGTGCATGGTGCTATGTGGTGCTTGGTTGATGGTGACGATCGAATGCTTGAAAGGTATATTTGGGTCAATAGAGTAGTGAGACTTTAGGTATAAGGTTTGTTCATGTGTTTAATTTGTAGTTTTGGTGTTTGTTATTAATCCCTATAGACTCGAGGGTGTTTGTTCTTATTTGTCTTATGCTTTTATGTTAGTTGTTACTACTTTATGACACCGTAATATTTGAGGTCAGGGATGTTGGTACCATATTTTTGATCTGATGGTTTTTGTTTCTTATATACTTTTGAAAGAAAATTCCCACGTAAATGATGGTATGGGATTTACTAGTGCAACAACAAGTTGAGAGATTATAGAGAGAGATGGATGATAAAGATTTTGAAACGCCGAGGAATGTATATTAAGTGTTTTGAGTATTGGAAAGATGTCGAATGAGGTTTAAGGCTTTAATAGAATCCTAGAGCTCTTTATTAAGAATAAATCTTGTTGCACGTCCAAGGGGATGTCTGAGTGATAAAAGCTGCCTGATAAAAATAAGATTCTAAGCAGATTTTTACTTACCAGATTGTTCTCCAAAATTTTTCATGTTAGGATGGGAATTTAAATTTGCGAAGCACCAAATGAATTATTGGTTAGAAGTCACAAGCCGAAGCCACTCGTAATTGCCATCTTCCGAATAGCCAGAATGGTGAGTCCGGTTGACTAGTTATAGAGATACTAATACTAGTGATTCACTTATACAAATCCTCTCGGAAGTGTGTAGTTCCCTAGTTGATCACTGTCACATCCGCTACCGCCTTCAGGTTTTCATGCCTCAATTTGAGAACTTGCATCTATGCTCGGTCAGTATCTGGTTACACAGATCTTTCCATTATAGTATGTCGCTACCATTTCCAACATGCCAAAAGATCCCTTTATTGAGAACATCTGTACTAATAACGATTCCTCCCCAATCCCAAGAACTAGTGGCGATCTGAGTAGCTTTTAGGCAAATGAAGTTCTTTTGCAATATTTTGCAGTGAAGATTCTGGAAAAAGGAGGGTTTAACATAAAGAAAGAGCCTGATAGAAGGCTGAGTAGGTCGAAGTTGAAGGCCACCTTTCGAAGTTTGGGAGCACGCATGAATGACCAGCATACTAAGTGCAATCCTTTTTTAGTTGGATCTCCTAACCAACAGCTGAAAATTGAGTCAATGTTTTTGCAGGCATAGATAGGGAGAGAGACCAATAATCCAGAGAGAACAAACCGGATATCTTCATGCCATGTTTAGGAGTAAACCCTTCCAACCTACACATTTTTGCGTGGACCATCTCTATTAGAGATCTGAAGCAGAGCTTTTGGTTAGTGACAAGATCAAGAGACATCCCGAACCAAACTCTTGTTTGTCTTTTTTTTTTTTTTTTGAAATAAGGAAAGAGCATAGCATATTGGAGTCTCCCGTGCATGCAGTTCGAGCTGAAGGATAAGGCTGGTTAATAGTATTTATTTATGAGCTGACCACATTCTTTGCGAGTATAGATCCAGGACTACCTTAATGGTTTCACAAATCAGCATATCAAGATGGAATAAAAGAATTGCATCATCCATGTAACAACCTGAAATTTTCGGAGCGTTAGCCTATCAATCAGTTCTTAATTATTCAATCATCTTAATTCGATAAGAAAGCCCCAACGTGCGTCATAACATCTATAATAACTCAAACTCTCAATTAAACTATTCTTAAATGAAAGTCTAAAATTAACGTGCTCGATTAACTAAGTTACACAATGCTTCTCTCGCATGGGCTTAAGCAAATAGATTGATAAACAATACACCAACTTCTTAACCAACGTCTAACCCTTCGAAGAATCCTGTTGACGATTATTACCTACAGAAAGGAATAGAAAAAGGAGTGAGTTTTTTAGAGTTCAGTAAGGTCGCTCAAAATCAATAGAGGGATACAAACAATTAACATATCACTTTAAAAGCAATAAGGGATGAGGTTCAACTATGTCTCTTAAATCAGATAACAATGGGAACAAATGTAACTACAGCGTAAATGATGCAGATGAACATGATATTGAACATGAGTGAATTGTAAAGCCACAAAGGCAGTGTTCAATAACAATGTGGTTAGATATGCGTATAAACATTAGCTAGACCAAAGGTACTAGCGTCTCCCGCAATAACATACCACCCTTATATCACTCCTAATACAGACCATCTTTATAATGCCTCGATACATTAACCCATGTCAATATACGTAATGCAATAATCACTAATACAACGAATAAATCGATGCCTGACGAGAAATAAATAGTGAGCATCGATAAAGATTTTCAATAAATGTTTAAGCACAAAGCAGGGTTTAAGGGCAAACAATGCACTCTCAAAACAAATATAACAGAGTCCAAAGAGATTTGATAACAAATCAGAAAACATATACGAAGGCAGTTTGATGAATTGGTTTTCAGATATAAATCGCTTACCTCAGACCGAAGCTATGTTAAACTAATCAACCTAAACTAGAAATCCCTTGAATTAACCTAAATAGGGTAAATCATTTATCAAGATACGATCTACGCTGTGATTTATAAAGTTCGGATTAATTTCTTAAATAGTTCTCATCACAACTCTCGAAAATAAACTAATTACAAGCGGTTCATTTATTATGACAAATAGAGATTTCTCAAAAATAAGAAAACATTTACTTTGTATGTACACTAGATAGATGAAAAGGTCACTTGAGATATGCTATGCATATTCTCGATACCAGAATCATGTGCGACAATTGTTTGCTACATCTGACCAAAAGAATCGCCCAATCCGTTCCAAGCTTCTCTCGAATGAGCCAATATATAATATATGCGCCCGTCTCCACTCCTTCCAAAACATAACTAGAGTAAATCATAGAATCCCCAATTTATTTGATTCTCCTTCTCTCCATATGCGCCGGACTCATCCAACTTTTCTAACTCTCTACCTCACTCTCAAGAACTCTACAAGACAACAACTAACACATCCATCGTCTCGACAATCCATACCAATACACATCATTTTTCTTTCTCGATGGCACTTTCTCTTACAAAGACACACACAAAACCTACAGCACACATTCGTACCCATAACACTCACACGATAATCCTTGTCAAAAATAAACAAATACATGCCTAATGCACACCTATACAACCATATGGTAACCTACCCACGATAAAACTAAATTCACCACCCGGTATGAAAAATTACCAAAATAACCCTGACATAAATTTACCAAAGGGCTAATTACACCTATGTCCCTGGGGTTAGGGCATAATTACAGTCAAGGACACAAAGTTTCAAAATGTAACATTCCGTGACCAAACGTGTTTAAAATGTATCAACCGTGTCCATCCGTCACCCAGGGTTCAGTCCAAAAGGTCTACTTTTTTAATGATGTCATCAATACATATTTTTAAAATGACAATACTATCCTTGTATTGTATATACTGAATAAAATTTTAAACGTTAATTTAAAGATTAGTTTTTGGTTTGTTCTTGTCTTCTTTTTTTTATCAATTTTGTCAATCTATTTCATAACCCTAATTTATCTCAATCTGCAAAACAGGGTTTCAACATGTTCTGAATTTGCAAATTAGGGTTTCAAAATCCTAAGCTATCTTAATCCGAAAATTAGGGCTTCAAAATATTCTCAATTTGCAAATTAGGGTTTCCAAACCCTAATTTTCTAAATCTGCAAATCAAAGTTTTAATTTTTCTAAAGTCTCAATCTTAAATGCTCCCCCACGCGCCGGCAGCCCCCTTCGCGGTCGTCTTCGATCTGAAACAGGAATCCAATCAACTCGGCACGGATAAGCTCTCGAATTCTCTGGCTTAATTCCGGCCGTCGCCTCGACATCCGCCGGCGTAATCCTTCCAAACGGCCCCATACCCACCAGCAAATTTATGTCCACCTTATGCTGCTTCACCAGCTTCTTAGCAAACGGTGTCGTCACAATCTTCTTGGGCCCGCCTGAATGAGCAGATGATGCTGCTATCGGTGTTGGTAGTGGTGGTGGAGCTGCCTCAGTAGGTGGAGGAGGCAGTAGAGATGGAGCTTAGGGGCCTGAGCTGGTGGCTTTGGCCTTGGCTTATGCGATTTCGGCTTTCGACTCAGCCAGAAGGCCGATGGGGGAACCGACGGGGGTGATTTCACGGTCGTCTTCGGCAGTCTCAATCTTGATTGGATTTCAGTTTCGCGGTCGTCTTCGTCTTTCTCAGCAGTAAGCCCCCACTGAATTTACTAAAGTAATGCTGATCAACCAACAGGATGCCAGAACTCGACTTAGACGTAAAGCATGGCGCCACAAAAAGGAACGGCGAGCCCTAATTTGGTATCAGATCATGCTTGTGTCGAGAAGAGAGAGAGAGAAAAGATAAAAGAACACATAAATTTTAATGAATGGCATTTACAGAAATTTTAATGAATAGAATTTGTAAATTAGATTCCAAAGTCAAGGGCAAATAGGTCTTTTTGTCAAAACCGTTAAGTATTTTTGTATTTCGTTTGGTCAACGGACATAAGTGTAATTATTGCAAACTATTGTCCTTGAGTGTAATTACACCCAAATCTCAGGGACATAGGTGTAATTAGCCCTTTACTAAAATATCCTTTGTCGGCCATCACACCACAAAAATTTCAAAATACTTCAAAATAGTTCTATAAAAGTATTAAGCTGATATCAAGCCAAAAACTTCTTTGGAAAAATGAACATTCTTTTGTTCCAAAACTCCTTCTAGTTCTTAACAACGCACGAGGCGACCAAAGTCATTACACATGAAAAGTTTTGAAACTTTAGACATTGAAACATTTCAATGGTAAAATTTTTGTGTAAAATTTTCAGCAAAAATAATCTAATTTACTATTTATAATGAATCAAGAACTATATTTTCAGATAAAATCATTTCACGCTCTTTGAAGATATAAAAATCCAAAAAAATTAGACATTATAGATCTTGCCAAAATAAATGGGGGTTACATTTTGCACTTAGCCAAAATCAGAGCGAAAATAGCTTCTAAAAATTAAAATCTACATTATAGGGAATAATGGACTTATAGCGACGCTTTCCACCATTTTCTTCTTCAACAGCCTAAATCATACACTGTTCACCCACATTCTCCATTTCCTGCCATGCACACCTTCACCTTACAGCGCACACAGCTCCACAAAATTACATACACCCTTTAAAACACTCTAGAAATCATACACCCTATACACATTCATCACCTATAATCACAAAGACACTCGGTATTAACACACTAATACGTACTGAACTCAGCACACACTCTGAAACACTCACACAGTTCATTAAACTACACCCACACCCACCCCAACACACACGTACTACTGCCCACACAGTCATGCATGTACCCACAGATTCACGCACAAACTTTCACGGGCACCCAATAAGCACAATCTGTTACACAATGTCATCCAACAATTACCACTCCTATAATCTGCCAAAGACACAGCGTACACCTGTTAGCAATCACTGCTAGACCAACATTGGACACAGTAACTAACACAAGCACACTACTAATTAGCCCCCAACATCTAGATTGGGCCACCAGCTGTGACTTTGATACGTCCACTATATAATGTAGCAAATAATATTTTTGACAAAAATACCCTCAAGCTTGAGGGAGCTACAGTACCCGTCTGCTGCATAATGTAGCGGATGACTATTCTTAACTACTCTCTTCATTTTCCCTTTGAACAAACTATGTTCTTCTCGCTCTTTCTCTCTTGGATTTTTATGATATTTCCTTTAAACAAACTGTGTTCATCACCATTTTCACATTCTGATGCAGATTTTGATAGAGATTTGGTACCACCAGAAGAGATTTAGAGACCAACAAACAAGAGCTGAGAGAATCTACATCAGCTTTTTTATAATGAGATGCAGGAAGAAAGCTGTCCAAATGGTTAATTGCCGTTTAAAGGAGGAACATGCTATTATATTGTGGAATAATCTATTGTCGTAGTATCATAAGTACATCTTTCGGTATTATCAAACTTCTTTCAAGGCTTTGATGGGATCCTTGGTACAAATTGAAGATGCTATTAACAAAGGAACCATATCACATGAGACCAAACTTGGAGGTTATAAAGCCGGTACGAGGAATTTCATAATGTTAACAATGTGCGAGTGCAACAAGTAGTGTCATGGGAAGCCATTACCCAACCACCAAGAAAGTTTACTCCATTGCATGCTCCTTTATCTAAGGTGTTTAAGCAATTACTGTGAAAGGGCATAATCTCCAAGTTAACCCTTACTCCCACACTGCAGTTATGCCCGAAGGATATGATATTTAGGCATTTTATGCATACCGCCAAGGAAAGCGAACCTAGCACGGAGAAAAGAACCCTTGCCTGCTCATAGGGTTAATATATCGATGATATTCCATGAGTGTTAGATTGTTCTGCACTCGTAGCACCAGTATGTCACTACGTGGATGTGCTTATGTGTTTGTGTTTGAGTCCCCTTTTTAGAAATTTGCAGTGTATTTCTTTAGAGGAACTGATGGAAGGAAAAACTTGTATTATAGGAGGAGAAGATTATGACTACGATACAGGTTTTATCTTCAAACCCAAGGCTGTCGTGTCACATTTGACTAGGTTTGGTCGAGCTTACCGAACACCAACCAACCAACTGTCCCAGATTCTCTTTTCTCTCATGACCTGCCAGAGGACGGGATGCTTCAAAAATTGAAGAAAACTCAGGTCAATATTTCTACTTATGGATTGTTGTCCTCCTCTTACTCCCATAGGCAGGCTCGAATCGAAATTCTTAGTAAAGCCGAGGTCTCTATCCAAACCCAATATGAAGAGTTGTCTAATGTGCTTGGGACCATTCAATATGAAAATGTTCTTAAATTTTTCCAAACCAATTTGCCAAAGATGGGACCAAACCATAATGATCCATTCCACATCACTGCGTAGGCTCTTGATAAAAAGATCCCTCTAATCCTCAGTGATAATGGTTTGCCCTTAATGGTTATGCTTTGCATACTATTCAAGCCCTTGGTAAAGTCAAGCTTCCTATGTCATAGTTCTTTCTATCCACCCAAGTGGTGAAAGCCTACAACACTAGGCGTAAGGTTGTTGGTACGATCGAGCTTCCTATGTCTGTCGAGATAGCTACCTTTAAAGTTGATTTTCAAGTGTCAGATATTCCTTCCGCCTTCAATTTCTTACTTGGAAGGCCATGGATCCATTCAGTTGGAGCAATACCCTCTACTCTACACTAGAAATTCAAGTTTGTGCTTAATAAAGATATTTTCACAATTATGGGAGATTCCCAATTACTACAGATAGGGCAGGGCGAAAATGAAAAAGACAGTGTTATGATCCCACATGACTCGCTAGACCTACGTTTTAGTGAGTTTAAGATTGATAACCTAGTACAATGCTTAGAATTTGAGGAAGTCTGCCAATAGGAGAATTTTCTCTACTTTACACCTCATAGCACCACCTCAGTGTTCCTAATGGCACGTAAGCTCCACTGTCTTCCGGGATAGGGATTAGGTCGCTGCTGCCAAAGGCTTCCTCGCTTTCCTATTTTCAAAATTAAGAAAGATCAGTTTTGTTTAAAATATAGGCCTACAAAAAATGAAACGAAAGAAGCTCTCAAGAAAATGGCCCCTCTCAAGAAAGCACAAAAAGAGGGACAATTTGTCGATTTCCCGGCTATGCCTAAGATCCCCATGTTAAAGGACGTTTTGTCAAAGGAGGCGAGAAAGGTCCTTATTATGGATGCCCTAAGTCGGTCTACAACATGGAGACCAAAAACCTGATGAGCTGATGAAAGACCTTCTATGACTGCACGTGCATAGAAGATGACAAAATGCCTAGACATATGGAGCTGAGTAAGAACAATACTTCCGATTGGTTGGATTTCATGGAGCCGGAAGGAACAACTGCATGCTTTGACAATATTCACATCCTTGTACTTATCTGTGAGATAGACTACTAGACTCTTGACCCTCCAAGCTTGATCACTTCAATCCAGGACAAAATATAGAATTAGAAGGTCGAGTATGGACAACTAGTTGTGGGAGAGATCACCAAAGAAAAATCTTGATGCCAAGTCCAAATTCGAGCCGAATATGCTAGATGCTTTTGTTTTGCTTGAAAATTTGAACCTACCTTTTTATTATGTTTTTCCTGACTTTTTGATTGATAGTATAATGATTGATTTGAGTTAATTCTTGAATGTTGATATCAGTTATGATGAAATAATCCAAATGGTTAATAATGAATTACAACTAATGGAAGAAGAAGAGAAAAAATATCTCAAGGAAATGGTGAAAGAAGTAGAAAACCGATGATCAAATCGAGTTAAGCCAGTTGCAGAAGAGATTGTTGTGGTCAAAATAGGCACCCTCCTCAAAAAATAGAAAGAAAAATCAAAATAGGGGTTATCTTAGATGAAGTCAAAAGAGAGAGGACGACTACAATCTTGAAAGAGTTTGTCAACATCTTTGCCTTATCATATAACGACATGCCTCGTATCGACCCTTTGATTGTTGAACATCACTTACCCACATACCCAGAAGTTAAGTCTTTTAACAAAAAACTCTGCAAGTTAAGGCCCAAATAATATCTCAAGGTCAAAGAGAAGGTCGTGAAATTCCTCCTCATAAGGTTCATAAGAGTCGTGAATAACCAGCTTGGTTAGCCAATATAGTGATTGTTCCTAAACTGACCGGCCAAATCGGGATGTGTGTCGACTATAGAGATTTCACCGACCCTCTCCTAAAGAAAACTTTTCTTTCCTTATCGTCTATTTGATCATAGACAATACGGTTGGACATGAGTTAGTCTTCTTTGTTGATTGTTTCGTAGGGTATAACCATATCAAAGTGGCTCCCAAAAACCAAGAAAAGACAACCTTAACTTCACTTTGAGGCACCTTTTGCTATACAGTGATGCCTTTTCAAGTTGAAGAATGCCAGAGCTACCTACTAGAGAACCGCTAATACCCTTTTTCATGACACAATCAATAAAGAAGTAGAGGCATATGAAGATGACATGATCATTAAATCCAAGAAGTGAGAAGATCATTGTACAGTCTTGGGAATTTATTTTGAAAGTTTGATGCGATAGAACTTGAGGCTCAACACCCAGAAGTGTGTATTCGGTGGCATGACCAACATTTAGGTTCATGCTCAATAAATGAATCATAGAAATGGACCTAGTTAAGATTGATGCCCCGGTCAAAGAGTGAGAAAGAGATTTGCGGATTTTTATAAAGAATCTAATATATTAGTCGCTTCCACTACAAAAAAAAAAGTTTAGGCGACACTTAAAAAGTGTCGCACAGAATTTCCCGACACTTCACTAACATTTTTCCAAAATGTCGCAAAATCTTACGTCAAGAATTTCCCGACCCTTCCAATACATGGCGGCAGTTAACTTGCGACATTGATTTGCGACACTTAGAAGTGTCTCTTATGAGGTCCATGACTCAACTTAATTTGCAACACTTTCATGAAAATGTCGGTAAATTAGCGACACTTCAGTACAAGTGCCAGAAATTTTTGATGGCATTATCTTGTAAGCGTCGCTTCTATTTGCACCACTTTTAAACAAATGTCGCTAAGATTTAGCAACGAAATTTTGTAAACCGTCAAAAATCAGTTTGGCAGCTTGTAGACAGCCATTGACCTAATTTATAATAGCGACAACAACCAAGTCGATCACTTTAGCGAGCAAATAAGATAATCAGAAGACCTAACCACAATCTAATTTCATTCGAACATCACACATACCCAACATCCAAACCTATATACTACCATAACCTCCAAGAGACTATTGTATCCAATAACATACAAATAAAAATTGCTGACTAAAAAGAACCTAAAGAGTTCATCTCATCTAAAACCTTAACATAAAGCATATTGATTCTTTTAAGTCCAACAAAAGCATTGATTGTCTTCCAACATGTAGACTAAACCTGCAAAAAAGAAGGGAAAAAATGACCAAGAAAATTGTTATAAAGTTAAGCAAAAATAAACCCAGAAACTAGTTTGCAAAAAGAAAGCACCTTGACCTCCCCCTTGATTCTTGCATCTTAGTTTATAGATGCTTTAAAGTGACAAAATAATTCTTTGCCTTTTTAGGTTGGAGAACCTGAATAAGCAGATGATAAGCAACCATTATCTCCACAACAGGAAGGCAAAATTAGATCATAAGCAGCCATATAGTTGGGTAAATATTATTTGCTAGTTCTTTACCCATTCATTCATGTAGATTTTACATTTTAGCAATCAGCTTAAGGGTGGCTCCAAGGGAGAGGCCATGGACCTTGTTTTTCTTGATGGTTTATCTTCTGTTGAGTGGATGTAAGGTTCTTTGATTGTCCAAAAACCAAAACCACTACATTACCATAAGGTACAAAAGAACAGAAATTGATAGTTCCAGCAAGAGTATCGGAGTAGAAGCTATGTCTGATTTGCAGTGAGCCATTTGCAAATCTCAACTGTCTAGGGACTCTGCCGGCTTCATTTAATGCACCTGATGGAGATGAACCATTGGCTTTGGATATGAGAAGTATGGGAAAGGGTCAAGTGTGGGTTAATACTCAGAGCATTGGCAGTTATTGGACTGCATATTCCACCAGTGATCGTAATGATTGCAGTTACAAGTAACATTTCGACCTTCGAAATGTCAACTTGGCTGCGGCCAACTGACCCAGCAATGGTAACTTCTCTCTGGAGCCTAATGATTTTTGTAATATATAGTATAATTTGTTTAATAGGAATAAAGAAGAAACGAAGATACCTACACTTCCATGTACGAGGAACTTACAAAGTTAATTTTCAGATATCAAGTGCTTCAGTCTTCGCAAAAAGCAACAGAAAATTCAGTGGTACAATTCGAGGTACTTGGAGGCAATCCTATGAAAATTTCTCTTGTGAAGAGATCAGTGACCAGTGTTCATGCTGATTTTATTGAGCTCCAGATTGTCTAATCAAGCTTGACTCGTTTATGTCTCAATCGTTCTCAAACTATCCCGAGCTTTACTTGTTATTTGTTTAGTGACAAGGTTTGAAAATAGTTTATAATTGACAACCTATTCAAGCTTGGTTTATGTATCTCACAAACCAATCTTGAACTAGCTCCTAAGCGAGCAACCATGAGCCAAGTTCGAGTTCGAGTAGTTTGGTTCAATTTACAGCCACAAAGTGCTTTATAGTGACGTGAATATATTTCCCAGGTCCTAAATTTTGCTAATAAATATTTTCCATAAGAAATGATTAAGTTCGCTTAAAGGATAAACAACATTTGTTAGACATCAATGTTGTGATTCTTGAAAGGCTATGAAGTCTTTACTGGTCTTACTCCTGAAATAGCTTTTCAGTGTTCGTCAAAATACCCAGATATTGAAAATCGATTAAAACACCAAAAAACCATTCAAAGTAAAATTGACATAAAAATATACCAAATTAGTACTATTAAAGAGCACTTTTAAGATACCATCCATTAGTCAAAAAGTACCAAGTTGTCTAAGAATTGAAGTTATGCATGTTAATTTGTCAATTCCAAAAATGTCAGTGGCATTTAGGGTTTGAGAGAGAGATTAGAAAGATGTGGGAGAGACAGAGAGAGAAAGAATTAAGGGTACGAAGGGACATGTAGGGTTCATACCTCTCATTGAAAGTCAAGAGTCCATGAAGACCAAGCGCATGCACAATCCAGCTTTGAGAGAGAGATACCGCGGGGGAGGGTGAAAAACGGGTAATCTGAGCAGCCGACTCATAGGTAATGGCTTGGTTAAGAAGTGGTCTCTTGTGGGATTGGGTATTTGACAGGATTTTCTGTTCATCGACAGAAAGGAAATTTTCCTTCCCGCAGGATTGTGGTGAAAAAAATTCTTTTGACCGGAGATTACAGAGAGGAAGCTAGTTTGGGTGTTTGTGCGTAGATCCAGCTTTCAGGGAGAGATGGGTTGGTGTGTGTGTGCTTGTGTGTGAAGGTTGGGGGGGGGGGGGGGGTTCCATTGTTTAGCAGCATATGTTTTCAGCAGAGGTAGACCCAGATTCTCAAATATGAAGAAGGATTTCAGTTTTCGACATTTCGAAATTTGCGTAATGGGGAAAACACTGTCGTTTAGTAACTAAATTTGATGACGTCTTATCGTAAGTGTCGCTATTAAATGATACATAAATAAATGTCGCACCATTAATGTCTCAAGCATCTAAAGCAACACTAAGTTTGCGACACTTTAAAAAGGGTCGGCAAGTTTGTGACATGTAAATAGTTGTGTCGGCAAATTTGCAACGCTTTGGTAAAAGTGTCGCTAGTTTATGACATTTCTGAAAATGTCGCTAATTAAGTGTCACTGAAACCCTTTTTTTGTAGTGTTCGTATCCCAGTTAATAATAATCTATGAACTGATTTTCAAACTATTGAGGAAAAAGTCACCAAAGAATGGAATCCCTTCTATCAAGAAGCCTTCGATAAGATCAACAAATACTTGAGTAATCCTTCAGTCTTAACTCCTTTAGTATCGGGTAACTATTTATTGCTTTACTTGACCGTGACCGACACAGTCGCCGAAGCGTGGTGCTGGCTCAACATCTAAAAAAATTTGCTAACAGAAAGAGTGATGTAATATGTCAACAAGAAATTGTCTCGAGGAGAAGTAAACTATTCTGCTTTAGAAAAGACATGCGTGTCGCTGGTATGGGTGACATAAGGCTGAGACATTACTTATTGGCTTATCCTATCAAGTTAATGGCTAGGATGGACCCAATAAAGTATCTATTTGAAGGTAGTCTTATTTATTTGTACCGCTAAGTTTCTCTTGCTACTTTCTGAATTTGATATCACATATGTTACCCAGAAGCCGACATAGGGAAAAGTCGTGACTGATATGCTAGCAGATTATCCTACGAAAGATGTTAGTGAATGGGAAGTAAAGTTTTTCAGATGAAGATGCTTGTGTCATGGAGGTAGAAACCAGATGACAATAGTACTTCGATGAAGTTGCGAACGACAAAGGATTTGGGGTAAGAATGCTCTTAATCTCATCAAACAAAGCACATACACCCATAGCCTTCAACCTATCATTTAAAGGTACCAATATACGCTCAATAAAAAGCATGCATCATAAGTATGGAAGTATCCTTAGTCTTAGGTGTGAAGGATGGTACAATGTATGGAGACTTAACCATAATCGTTCATCAGATACAAGGAATGTGGAGAATCCGAGATAAGCGCCTAAAGGCCTACCACGACTATTTCGAGAAAATTATGGATAACTTTGAGGACATAGAATTCCAATATCTTCCTCGGTTTTAGAATAATTTTTCTGATGTGTTAGCAAACTTTGCGTCAGTGGTAGAGATAGCCGAGGGACAAGAAATTGAGCTAGTTGTCGCCACGAAATAGGACCGGCCAGCCTACTCCTTTATGATTGTATCCCGTTGTAGTTTCTTAGAACCAGTATGTTGACAAGCATCCGAATTAACTAAAAGAAGAAAAAAATCTCTCTTTGTGTGCTTGCTTGAGATTCTCATTAATGTTGCGTCTTTCTCAACTAATTTTCAATGTGTTCCAAACCTGTGTGTTGGTGTGCCGGCATGCTTATGTGCTTTTGTATCATTGTTTTTGAAGTCATTGAAGTAGTTGTTGTTCGATTGATGATTCTTCGAATTTCTTGCTCAACTCAATGATGTTATATGGTGAAAGGCAAGTGCCGCATCTTATCCCTTGTTGCCAGAAGCACAGTTTCTCCATATTAATGGGAGGAACAAGTTGATATGGTCTGAAACTCAATGACAAATTGTCTTTAGACATTGTAGCTCTTACTTTGGGTGATCTCTCTGCTATTTTCCTTTTATGTTTAAGTGTCGAACAACTTCCATGTGTTGTTGGCTCCTGCTCTTGCCTATAAATCCCTATGTCTAAGTGACCAGTTAGCCCCAGCTCTTTGATATAAATCATTATGTCTAAGTGATCAACCGCTTTCATGCATTGTTGGCTCCGTCTCTTAGATATAAATCTTTATACCTAAGAGACTAACCACTATCATGCATTGTTGGCTCTAGCTCTTGAGTGTAGATCTTTATTTTCAAGCGACCAATCACTTTTATGCGTTGTTAGCTCCGGCTCTTGAATATATTCATGCGTATCTAAGCGACCAGTTGCTCTCACGTGTAGTTGGCTCCAGCTCTCAGTCATATACTCTGGTATCACTAGACGAGCATCCGCAAGTTTGCGGATCCGGCATGTAGGCATACTCTTTCTCTATTCATCAACCATCTATAAGTTGAGGGCTCCGGCAACGGAACTATTCATGTTTTTAGTATATTTAGAGGACCACCAATTAGATGACTTTGGCATCCAGATATGCGCCCTTTATTCGTTGAGCATCCACATATTTGGGGCTTTGGCTAAGGACAGAGTTATCCTTTTTCAGGATACTTGGACAATTAATTGTTATTAGTGTTGGCTCTAACTTATAGGAATACGCCTTCATCTGGCGGCCAATCAACATTACTATTAGCTGTGTTCCAGACGAAGTGTAATATCACCTGACGACTGATCGTTGGTACTGTTGGTTTCCGACTTTGAATGATATCCTCTTTTCCTAACTACGTTGGTCCAATTCCTCTTCGAAGGATATATAGGAAACTTTGCAAAGGTATATTTTTGTGTTATTTACAAAGTTTTGACCTCATATCCGTGTTGTCTTTGGTGGATGTTCACTCGCGGGCAAGCTCCCTCACCGAGGGGATCTGTAGACACCCCAATTTTATACTCTTTTTATTTATTTATTATTGTTGGTCTTTGTTATGGTTATAGGCCTAATAAATAATGAGCTTAATTTATCCAGTCCAATCCAGTTAAGCCTAGTCCAGTAAGTCCATTTCGGTTATGTCCAGTCCAATTTAGTTTGAGTCCAGTACAATTATAAGATTGTGATTGGTTAGATAACTTAGAAATATCATGTGATTAATCCATGATACATATAATACTCCTTGATTTTGATGAACATTGGTGATCATTTTAAAATCTGGTACATCTCATATGTTTTATAAGATATAATTATCGAATTAAAGGCAGATAATGTCCCAAAATTAAAAAAAAAAGTCTTAAAATATTAATCAAACTACAATTTTAATCAAATATTTGATTCTACCAGAGAACTTAGACGCAGAAACTTATCCTTACCAAAAGAAGCCTTTGGGTTACTGGCTTTGCCGGGGGGGGGGGGGGGGGAGGACTATTCTCTCTAGAACTTTTTTGGACCATTTCTCTTGAAAGGTTGAGAAAAGTCGCATAGGTAAATTATCCTCGGCATCAATAAATGAAGGTGGCTTGTTACTTTACCGAACATTAATGTTAGTAAAAACTCCACTTTGGTTTGTAGGATTGCTGAATAAGGTTAATGGCTTTCTTAGAAATACGTTAAAAAAATATAGAGCAACTCTTTTTATGTTACCGGGTTAGTGAAACAACCCGTAAATAGCAACCATCTGTAGTTTCTAGACCGTGCACTAAATGAGGCTGGTGTACTGTGTGGAATAGGGCTTTTGAAGGTTGTGTTTGGCACTTGGGATAGACCAGCTAAAGCGACAAAGCAAGGCGAATAACATTCCTGAAATCAACATATAGATAGCGAAATGTTTGGAATTGACCAAATATTTAAAACCATTTGTTACAGCAAATTCGGAATGCAAAATCAATTGCTAAACGCGTTTAGACTTTAGACTATGAACTGCAAGCCGAATTTGCTACATGAACCTGAATGAGAACGTTTTCAATGATAGTGGAAGTTGTGCCATCTCCATGGTAGTGAGTCCCTGACAAAAGAATTTCACGGGCCACAAAAGGGATTACAGCCATTTTCTTTGCTATGGAAATAGATCTTTCTACTATTTCTTTAATTGTACACTCTCGTCAGTGTAATTTGTTTTCAAGAATCATTTGATGTAGGTGAAAGGAAGATAGAAGAATGTGATGAGAAGTGATGTATATTTTACTAATTTAGCATATATGGAAACCGGAAGAAGCCAATGATTATCAAATTTGGCAGTTAAAGTCGCAATGGCTCCTGCTTTAGGCTCTTCTTGTTGCAACTCGTTTCACCACTTGACATTTCTTTGAAGTCACACTTAAACTTAAGAAAATATTCGGTAGTTGTTTAATTTCACGTCATTGCTTTAGGTACTATTAGACTACCAATATTATCTTGCCGAAATGGTGAAGATTATCACGTATTGGACAACTGTCTAGCTGGAGTAACCCTTAACCACAATTTACGAGAAAGAAGCTATTAGTCCACTAATGGTTTCTGGGGAGCAGTACCGTTGGCCTAAGAAGTTTGTTGTTAGATTTTACGACAAACCTATATGCACCAATTGTGTCGTGCTGTGCCAATTTGTCTTCGAAGCCCATGCCATACTTCACAAGAAAAACATGGTCGCAATGCCTTTCACCTCGATTTTTTTTTTGTGCGTAAATATGATCGGTGAGCCTTGCGTAATGTTATTGGCAGTTTGCAATAGACCTATCAAACGGGTAAATCCACTAGGTAAGGGTGTTAGCCGATTGGGTTCGGATAAAAAGGGTTGGGGTCAAGATTACCCCATTTTCTCCGAGTAACCTTTTTTTTATACCCGTACCCTACCTGTACGGCCTAGGTAAACTCACGGGTAAAAGATTAGTTTTCATAATTTTTTTATAACAAATATTCCTTTCCTTTTCATTTATTACAAATATCGTTCTCCATCATGATCCATTACACAACAATCACAAGTCTGAAAGATGCAGTACACAACAATCACAAGTCTGAAAAATCAAGATCAGGCCTTCCGTCTCGAGTTAACAACATAAAAAGAATAAAGTTTCAAGATTAGGCCTTCTCAAGAACAAAAGTGACGATGAAATAGCAGTTCTCTTGATTTTCTTTTTCTTGTTCTTGCGAACGCCTGACCTTGACTCTTGAGCGATGGTCACAATAGATCTGGTTGGTGACTGAGTAACAGAGTGAAGGTCATAGTCACAACTAAGAGCGACTGTAACAACCCATTCCATAGCCTCACTACAGGGTGATGCTTCCCTCGAAAGGGTTATCCAAGTAGGTACTTATAAGTTCATAAGCGATTGAGCTCTTATAAGGCCAATCACAAATCATCCCACATTTGATGTGGGATATAATAATCTCTCCACCTTATACCTTAGCGTCCTCGCTAAGGCTCGATCATGCAGAATCTTCCTATCTAGCCAATGTGAGATATACCAGGCTTACCATTTGCTGCTCCAACAATCCTTTTGATACGGGATATACCCCGGACTTGCCTTCATTTTTCCCAACTATCGGCAACTCGACTGGATAGTCCAGCCCAAGATTTCGAGAGTCGCTGGATCTGATACCATCTGTAAAGACTCATTCAACAGCCGCACCACAAGGCGGCCTTCCTCAAAAGAGCTAGCCAAGTGGGTACTTATGAGTTCATAGGCGGGGTCATATAAGGCTAATCATAAATCATTCCACATCCGATGTGGGATATCACAGTGACTGTCAGTGACGGAGTGCAGTGGTGCCTCTGCGGTCAGTCACTTTCTCGAATGGTGGCAATGGCGACAGAGTGACGACGAGACTAACAGTGGAACTGCAGTAGATCTGTGAGCAACTGAGTGATGTGGCGCCGTAGAATGGAGTAGTGTGGTCGTGACTTTGGTGGATATGTGAGAGTGAGAGGCTTCAGAGAGTACATCCGTGAGTAAGAGACTTGAGAGAGGGAGGGGCGACAGAAGTGAGAAGAGGAGAGAAAATGGGAAGGTTTAACCCTAAAAAGGTTTATACAGTCATATAACCGGGTAAACCCGGTTAACCCGTACCCGACCCTAACGAAACTAGAATTTACGGGTCCATTCGAATATGTGTCTATTTTCAGCGGGCCTCCTCTGTATGTACTCCTACCTGGGTTTCTTGAACTGGAATAGGTAAAGCATTGGGTCCGGATTAGAATTTTCCAGGTCTTGCAACATGTTCCAAATATTCTCATTCAAGGTGATGTTCTGAAAACTGCAGTCTGGCCCTCGAGGTAATTTATCAACTTACATGGCACCGCTCATGTTAGTGCCCGTAACCAGACTTGACGAGACAGTGACCAAGTCCCGTTACTTCAAGCCCGTGCACCCAAAATGCCCCTTAGCTTTATGCAAACACCTCACAAAAAAAGAAATAAAAAAGAAGAAAAAGAAAAAGAAAAGATAGATCCAACTATTTGACCATAAGTGAAAGTTGCGCTAATATGTCGATGAAAATTGCGATAAGGCTTTTAGTTAGCAACCTGTTCCAAGTATTCTCATTGAAGGCGGTACTAAGAGAATAACGAACTATATTTCAGGAAAATACATTATTATGGAGACTATAACAATGGTTTTAAGTAAAAAAATCATCCTTAAAAAGCCAACCAGGCTAATTGTTGTAGTCCGACATGGAATGTACATTGCGGATTCAGAACGATTCTCATATAGTGGACTTTCTCCTCTTGAACTAGCTTTTGACTTGAACATCAAGACTTAGCAGAAGTAATAAGAGTTAGGATCAGGGTTCAGACCTTGTTATAGCTGGTGCCATGTCCCATGGTGTTTAGGTCACACCTTGCATTGCTATAGTGCGCTTCATGTGGACCAAGGGTGGGATTGTCTGAAAATTTTGCACTAGTTGGGAAGACGGGTGTTAAAGTCCCACAACATATTTTTAAGTTGGACATTAGGCATAAACAATAAAAAATGTAATTTCGAACGAACTTTGGAAACAGAAGCTACCACACAAGATTCAGTTTTCCTTTTGGCATGTACTTAATAGATTGCCCACCAAATAAACTAGTCACCCTCTACATATTTTGAAGGATCTCTGCATTTTCTGCATCGACGAGCCTGAAACATGCTCCCACCTTTTCCAATAATGCTCTGGATGTAAGCTATCTGGTTTGGGCTGAATTTGGAATATGCATGGATGACCCAAACGTCGCAATTGCCGATTGATAAATTGCCTGGATTTCCAAAAGGAGCAAGTCCCGTTCTCAACCAATCCGAGTAATCATCGTCATGCTATCGTCTATCTGGCTTCAAATGAATGCAATACAGTAACATATATAAAAACAACTTTTAGTGAAGGTTGTGATAACAAACTCGCAAACATTAATCTTGGCATTTAGGAAAGCTTTCCAATCTGATATTATTACTTCTCCTCCTCCAAATTCAGACAGGATCTCCAGGTATCAACGACCAAAGAATACCAGGTAAAACATGGCCCTTGCTTTAGGTTGATGTCCTAGAAGCTGGTTGTGCTTTTTATATGTTGGGATGGGATGTACGTTCCAACGCCATCGCTTGAGAGCCGGAACTGCCTTTTCTGTCATACAGTCAGGACGGGCTTAGTTTGGTTCTTTGGTTTCCTATTTTGACTCTGTGAATCCTTTTGCATCTCAAGCATCTGTTAATTTGAAAGCACTTATTTGGGTGAAATGCCAACATATACTGCATCTGCATACGGTGATTTATGCTAACTCAAAACAGCTGACCAATCAGATGACAAGACTAGAGATGATTAACAAGACTGCAGGACCAATCATGTTTTATGTATGTCAGTTTTGTACCAAACTTCATGTACCCAACATAGTTTCGATAAACAGAAGACTCCTGATTGAAGCAATCTCCATGGCTACTTTTGTATGTAAAGCGCCATGGTATCTATGGTTTGGATTAAAAAAATAGATACTTGTAGATTTGCTTTGTAATTTTTTCGGTAACATCCAACTCTTGGGTGATTTAACGTCAAAATTTTGTCATACAGATGCTTAGATCCTAGTAATCCCAAATAATGCAAGACTCTAACTGCACTCACACAGGCACGGGAGGGTCTTTAGATTATTTGTGAAGCACAAAGCTCTTCAACTCAACATTGCTTCTTGTCCTTGTTACTGTTGGGTTTTCCTTCCATTGACACACTAGAAGCTTGTGTGATTTATTTGCTATCCAAGTTCTTTTCAGTAATTTCACAGATTTCTCACCATTTAAACAAACAGAATTTTAGAAACAAAAGGACGACTTAATAACGAACCGCACCCTCTATAACACTACACAGGTTCCCTGTTTGGTATCCCAATATATTAGTATTAGTATAATTCTAGAATCATACTTAGAAAGTGCCATCACGTACAGACTAGGCAGATTTATTGTGACAATTCAGAACAGACCTAAACGCACCGCCATTGACTTTAGATGTTACTCTTGTTTCACCTGCAGGCGTCAATGATGGCAGAACTTGATACCAGTTATTGTTCTCCCAACCCATACCAGTTTTCACAAGAAGCCACGGCTGTTACGTCCCTTTATTGGTGAAACTTCCGCTAAATTTGGTTGGCGAAACTAATAGTAATGCTTTTAGCATCCCTTGTAAATTATTCCAAGCATAAGGTGATATCAGCAGTGTCACGAATTATATCTAATCGCGATATCTATTATGCAGGCTGCAAGGATGATTGTGTAACGAAAGCAATCCTTCTATATTTAACCTTTGACGATGTATCAGGTTTATATCTTCAAACGATTATTACATTTCTGCTTATTTTTCGTTGATGCCGAAGGTCCAACAATGACATAATACTAACTGTGGAAGAAAAATGCTACCCACGAAATGGTGCCATGTGTCACCATCTTGTGGCACCAAAACTGTCAGAACCATTAATGGGGAAGTGGAAAGCCGTAACCACCCACCATTGTGGTAATAATTCTCCACTTAGTAGTAATAACTGTCCATTAATGGAAATAACCTCCCATGAATCTGGTAACTCCCAAATCAATGAGAAATAACTACCCAAATAACTACCCACAAGGTAGAGAGCCATATAAAAGGAGAAGAAGAAGGTGATGATAGAGAATAACTTCCGCAGAGAGGCTGAGAAGAAGGTTGAAGATTTGAGTAAGAAGTTAGAGCGAGTGGAGATGTCTAACGCTGGGCTAACCGCAAAGAATGCAGAACTATCAGCTCATGTTAATGATTTAGAGGCTGAGAAGTCGTCGGTACCTCTTCAGGCTGTGCAACTATTCAAGAGATCCAAGGTTTTTCTGGATCAACGCCTCCGTGATTCCAAAGGGGCGCTTGTGCATGGTTATAATGAGTGCAAGAATGATGTCTTGAAAGATCATCCCGAGCTGGACATGAGCATCTAAGAGCATAAGTTCACTCGTGAGGTTACTTCTGAAACCGAGCGTCGGGCCGAAGAAGCCGAACATAAGAAAGCTGCTAGTTCCCGGGCGCTCACTAGCCCATCCATGAGCCGCAGTATAGGTGCTTCCGGGTCAGCGTCTATGGCTATTTCAAGGCCGCAACTGCCTCTGGCTGAAGGTTGCTCTCAAGAGATGGAGTTACCAACAGATATTGCTGAGCAAAATGATTAGACTAGGATTGCCTTGTCTATTAGACTTAGCTTTTTTAGCCTCTTTTGGAATTTCTTTTGCTGCCTTGGGGCTTCAATGTGTAAACTTTTAACTTTTGATGCAATCAAGGTTCTACTTTTGCACTCTTGCTTGCCAATCCTTTTTATTCATAGCAGAGATAAGGTACATCTGTGGCCATATGGCGTTAAGTAAAGAATGCAAAGAAAACTAGGCTGTGACAAGCCGTAGTTTTACAAAAGTGATCTACGCGTGAGTGAGATCTAGTAAGTGACCAAGTATGGCCCCCTGGTCCTGCTCATGTGTAGTAGCATCTTAAATTTGTGGCATTCCATGTACGAGGAATTGCTTTGCCATCCATATCCTCCAAGTGATAAGCTTCTGGGCCTCCCAGCTTCACAACATTATATGGACCTTCCCTATTTGGCGCTAGTTTTTCAATGGCGTCGCATGGTGCGGATGCTTCGATGCGGCGAAGGACTAAGTCGCCTACTCTGAAGATTCGAGGACGTACTCGTTGATCATAAAACTTGGAGACTCGCTGGCGATAAGCTGCGAGGCGCATCGCTGCTTGCTCGCGCCGCTCATCGAGGAGATCAAGATTTGCACGAAGGGCTTCTTCATTCTGGACTGGGTCATACATTGTTAGACGAAGAGACGGTAATCCAATTTCAACGGGAATTAATGCCTCTGTGCCAAACAATAAACTAAAAGGTGTCTCGCCTGTAGAGGTCCGTGAGGTCGTATTGTAAGCCCAAAGGATTTTAGGCAACTTGCCAACCCATAGCCCTTCTGCTCCGTCAAGCTTCTTTTATCCCTTACAGAAGTGTGCGATTGGTAACTTCAGTCTGTCCATTCGTTTGAGGGTGCGCTACGGAGGTGAAACGTTGTTCAATGGATAAGTTAGCACAAAAGGTTCGAAAGGTTGAATTATCAAACTGCTTTCCATTGTCCGTGATTAGCATACGCGAAATTCCAAAGCGACAACAACCGCTCGCCAGAAGAGTCTTCGCACTTTCTTTCCGTGATTAAAGCCAGGGCTTCGGCCTCTACCTATTTAGTGAAGTAATGAATAGCTACAATCATAAATTTGCGTTGAGCAATGGCGGGGGGAAAGGGGCCCAGGATGTCCATCCCCCACATCGCAAAGGGTATGGGGCTGTTTAATGTTGACAAAGGGCTTGGTGCTTGCCTAGGAATGGAGGAGAAACACTGGCAGGCATCGTATTTCTTCGTATAACTCATGGCATCTTGCTGCATAGTAGGCCAGTAATAGCCTTACCGGAGAACTTTGTGTGCCAACGCGCGTCCTCCCAGGTGTTGACCACAGATGCCATCATGAACTTCCCGTAATGCGTAATTTGCCTCAGTGGGGGTAAGGCAGCGCATATAAGGTGGTGTAAATGATCGTTTATATAACACATCTTCTACCATAGCATATCGAGCCGAGCGTAGGATGATACTTTTGGTTTACTTCCGGTCTACAGGCAATATGCCGTGCTGAAGGTAGGCCTTGATGAGATCAATCCATGATGGCTCATGCTCAGTCTGCATTACTTCCTTTGTCATGATGCTGAGCTCATGCAAAAGCTCGAGATGAATCGTTCGACTAAGTCCCGACGGGTCAAGGGATGCTAAGTGTGAAAGCGCGTCAGCTGATGCGTTATCTGCTCGACTGACTTGAATGATGTTGAAGTCTACAAAAGTCTCCGCAAGCCTTTTGACTTTCTGAAGATATTCAGCCATTTTCGTACCCCGTGCCTCATATTCCCTAGAATATTGCTTGACGACTAACTGTGCATCGCTATGGGCATGAAGCACTTATGCTCTCATAACCTTTGCGAGATGCATCCCAACAATAAAAGCTTCATATTCGGCTTCATTGTCTGAAGCGGGGAAGTCAAAGAGTAAGGCATATTTCACTACGAGGTTTTTAGGGCCGTGCAGGATCAAGCCAGCTCCACATCACGCTTGCATTGGAAGAACCATCCACTGGAGGGTCCAGGTAAAAGGTTGCCCTTTTTGGGGCAACTGCTCCTCGTCTTCAATGGGCAAAGTACATTCAACAATAAAGTCAGCCAGGACCTGTCCTTTGATAGAAGGGCGTGGCCTATTACGGATATCAAACTCCCTGAGTTCGATGGACCACGGGACTAGTCGTCCCGAGACGTCGGGCTTGTGTAGTATTCTCCGCGGTGGTTTGTCCTTGAGCACCGTTATGGAGTGAGATTGAAAGTAAGGTCAAAGCTTTCGGGCTGCGACCAAGAGACCAAATGCGAGCTTCTCTGTATCTGGATAACGCAACTCAACACCTTGTGGTACTTTGCTCACATAGTAAATAGGGAGCTGCTTTCCGTCTTGTTCTCGAACAAGCACTGCACTTACAACCGAGTCTGCTATGGCCAAATACAAGAAGAGCTCCTCCCCCAGCAAGTTGTTTGGAGAGGAGTGGGGGCGCTGACATATAAATTTTCAATGCTTCAAAGGAAGCTAGGAATTTGGACGTCCACTCAAAGTTTTTTATGTTTTTCAAAGCCTTGAAGAAAGGTAAACATCTTTCTGCAGACTTGGAGAGGAACCTGCTAAGCGTCGTTATCTGTCCAGTTAGTATTTGCACTTCTTTCACTCTCTTTGGGGCAGTCATGCCTCGTATAACCTTGATTTTTTCAGGATTGGCCTCTATTCCTCTGTACGAGACCATGAAACCTAGTAACTTGCCCGACGAGACCCCGAATGCGCATTTGGCTGGATTGAGCAGCATCTTATATTCGCGCAAGAGGCTGAAGCATTCTTCGAGATCAGCAATGTGATCTGCCACACAAAGGCTTTTGACGAGCATGTCGTCAACATAAACTTCCATAGTTTTTCCTAGCGAAGGCTTAAAAATCTTATCGACGAGCCGTTGGTAGGTGGCACCTGCGTTCTTTAAGCCAAAAGACATGACTTTATAACAAAAGAGGCCTTCATTGGTGATGAAGGCCATTTTTTCTACATCGCCGTAGTGCATGTGAATCTGATTATAGTCGGAGAAGGCATCCATGAAGCTAAGCAACTCGTGGCCCGAGGTTGCATCTATCAATGTGTCGATGCGGGGTAGAGGATAGCTGTCTTTGGGGCAAGCCTTATTTAAATCAGTGTAGTCAATGCATATTCTCCACTTGCTCATCCCAGCCTTTGGAAGCATGACCACATTAGACACCCACTCTGAATAGTCGATTTCAGCAACAAAGCCTGCCTCTAAGAGCTTGTCAACTTGTTTCTTGATGATCACTTGCCGCTCTGGGGTGAAGGATCGCTTTTTCTGCTTCACTAGTTTACAGCGCGGATCAATTGAGAGACGATGGATCATTATGGATGGATCTATTCCTGGCATATCTGTCGTGGTCCATGCGAAGACATCTATATTAGGGCGAAGGAAGGCTACTAGTCGATCGCAAAGAACTAGTTCCAACGTGGAACCTATCCTTAACTGGCAATTTTTGTCTTCTCCTAGCATTATGGACACAAGTTCTTCAACCGGCTCAGCTCGCCTGAAAGTATGCTCATCTCGCTGGTCTTTAATAGCGAGCGCCTCTTCTACTCTGCAAGAAGCCATGTAACACTTGCGTGCTACAGCTTGATCTCTCTTCACTACGCCAATTCCGTCAGGAGTTGGAAATTTCATGCATAGGTGAAACATCGAGGCCACAACTTGTAATTTGTTAAGGCCCGCTCGTCCTAATATTCCATTATAGGCTGATTTGGCCTTGACTACCAGGAAGTCGATTGACTGAGTAGCTTGAAACGAGTACTTCCCAGCAACTACAGTGAGGGGAATTACTCCCTCAACTGGTGCGGATGCTCCTGTGAAGCCGTACAGTGGCGAGGAGACGGTTCGTATTCGCTCTCTTGATATCTGCATTTGAGAGAAAGCTTCTTCAAAGAGTATATCTGCAGAGCTTCCTGTATCCACCAGGATGCGTTTAATGACATACACATCTATTTGGAGGGAGATAACCAGAGCATCATCATGCGGTGTAATGACTTCTTCAAGGTCTGCATTATCGAAGCTTATAGTGGTGGGGGCCCTGGGGTGCTTAGTAGGTCCCTACGACAAATTGACTTGTCGTGCGTAAGCCTTTCGGGCTGATTTTAAAGTTCCCCCAAGCACTTAGGCCTCCAGAGATTGTGTTTATTACCGGGGGGTCCTTGGGGACCGACTCCTCATGCCTTCTTTGACTTCCGCCTCGCCGTCCTCCCTGGCGTTCATTCGCCTTGACAAATTACTTGAGGTGCCTCTTCGCGATGAAGTTCTTGATCTCACACTGAAGAACTTTGCATTCTTCAATCGTATGGCCATGATCTTTATGGAAATGGCAGTAGAGCTGGGCATCCCTTTTATCGGCCGACATCCTTATCGGCTTTGGCCACTTTAAGATGTTTTGGCTTTTGATCTGGTTAAGAATATGCTCCCGAGATGTGGTAAGGGGGGTGAGGTGTTTAGAAAGGATTGCCCGTGAGTGTTTAGGCTCTTCGGGTATCCTCCCTTCCGGACGATCATGCCTCTTCTACCCAGAAGTCCCCTCATCCTGGGTGGTCATCGAATCTTCTTAAGCTCGAAGATACTTTTCTACTCGGTCAAGTATATCGGTCATATTCTCCGAGGGTCTTTTATTTAGCGAGAACCGCAATGGTGTCCCTAGTTTCACACCTCTTGCCATTGCCGCAAAAGTCACCCCGGGATCGAGGTTGTCGATGAGGAGTTTCTCGGTATTGAAACGGGCGTAGTAGGATTTCAGGGACTCCTTGGGACCTTGCATGATACGAAAAAGGGCCGAGGAATCTGTATTCGATTTGTCAAGAAATTGCTGCGGAAGGATTCCGCTAACTGAGCCCTATAGGATATAGAGCGGGGTGCGAGGTGTTGGAACCACACATGTGCGGCTCCCTTCAATGTTATGGGGAATGCTCGGCACATGATCTGATCAGGGACCAGATGCAGGTTCATTCTTGAGGTAAAGCGAGCCAAATGTTCCATTGGGTCTCATGTGCCATCATACGATTCACAGGGAGGCATCTTGAAGCTCGGTGGTGCAGGAAAGCGATCAACCTCTTTAGTGAATGGCTGCCCAACGATGACCGGGGCACTGGTATATCGTTCGGCACGATGTTCACCAAGATAATAATAAGAGTCCTTCTTAGTAGAATGAGCTTCATAAGTGCTTTCCTCTTGTCTCCGGGACCTTGTGTTACGCCGTTCATCATCGGACTGTCCATTTTCTCGTTGTATCACATGCTGATTTGTCTGCTCCGGAGTCTTCAAAACTCTTGGTTCTGATTGCGGGGGCGGTTTGTTCACAACTGCCTATAGCTGTTTGATGGACTGTTGCATAGCCCGAAGAACAGCCATTAAGTCAGCTTCGTTGTTCATGACTGGTGGAGTAGTGTGGATAGCACCAGTTGTGGGAGGTTCAGATGTGCCAACAGTTTGAAATGGAGGTAGGATGGTGCTTTCAGGGGGAGGAGTGATTGTCACAGCTAGTGGTACTAATGTTACGGGTGCTGATATAGCTGCCACAGCTAGTGCTATCACCGCAAGGATCGTGGGTATTGCTACTGTGGTGGTTGCGACCTTTTTATCGCGATTGGTAGGCTGAGACGTGGTTCCTCTACGTAGCGGGTCACAAATTAGTGGCAGTGGAGGTGCTCCACCTTGCTGAGCTTGCGAATTAGGATTTTGAGACATGGTCGATTCACGAATCTCGGTCCCCCGGATGGCGCCAAGATGTTGTGGATGAAATCCGGAACTTGATTCGTGAATAGACCTGCACAACAAAGTGACAACACCGGTGACTCGCCAGAACCATCCTATTGGCAGTCTCTGTGACGTTGTAGCCAGACAATGTCTTCCTATCCATGGGAATGATTGCATGGTTGGACCAATCCCATGCCATGCGGAGAGACTTGAATACCGACTCATCAATAGATACTCCCCAGGCGGGGTGATGCGGGGTGTCAGGACGAACGGAGGATGATGTGGCTCTACTCCCAGCTCTACTCGAGACTTTTCGCTTCTTTGAAGTGTTTTTAGACCTGTCCACAGAAGTTAAGCCCAAGACAAAGTTTTCAGTTTGAGTTTCTGTCACCTTCGCCTGAGACCCAGAAACCAAAGCACCAAAATCCAAGTCCTGCATCTCCTCCTCCTCGACACCATGTATCGAAGCTAGCTCATCAGGAATTATGTCTCCTAAAACTCCTTGAGCATTGAATAACGGCGGATCTCCTTGTGCTCGTGACGACATGTTTTCTCCACGCAGAATAAAAGTAAGATTACCATCTATGATTAGACAAACTCAAGGTTTGGTAAGAGCTTTACCAGGATCGTTTTCGCCCTCTTCCTCTTCATCTGCCTCGTAGGCAAAATCTTAAGGCTCAGGAGGAAAAATGATGCCGCACTCGCAGAGCTGAGCATTACTCAAGGGATATCGGATTCTAAAGGCTCAACCCCCTTAAGCTTCCCAATGTGTTCAAGGCCAGTCTCCGACAAATCCGTTTCTCTTAGTTTATTACAGGCTCTAGTTTCACACTCAACGAGCCATACATTATTGACTTCGCTCCTTTGAGACTTAGGCAATTTAACAAACAAAAATCTTTCCTTCTAATGGTGATTAGATGATGGAGGGTGCGGAAATAGGTTGGCTTCGGCCTATGGGCGACGACTCAAGAAATACCAACCTACCTGCTTAGTTATCGTACAGATAGTAAAAAACCATCTGAATACTCTAACCCTAGGATTTAAACCTAGCTTATGGCACTGGTAGATGAAGAAACTCATAAAACGCCATGCGTGAGGAGAAAATTGGTCGGGCCCAAGCCCGTAAACTTTCAAGACTTTGATGAAGAAAGGATGAAGGGGAACTCTAAAGCCATTGATGAACATATCCCAATAAATACCAATCTCGTCGAGTGTAGTCATATTGGCTGATTCATTCTCATCAGGAAGCCTAAGTTTTATAATCGGTGGAATTTCACAGCGCTCACGTAGAAGTTTCAAGTCATAACTACTCAGCTTGCTTCTAAGTGTGTGCACATCAAAAGGCTTAAGAGATTGAGCACATTCCCTTAAAGCTTCCCTAGCGGGAACTCCTCTTGACTCTTGGAAGGGAACCAAGGGAACTCCGGTTTCTAAAAATAAAGGATCAAAGGTGGGCTCTATCCTAACACCTGATACACCAGCATTAGGCTCAGAAACACATTCTTCATCCTCATTGGACATAATTTTAGATCAAAACAAGAGATTTCAAAAGAAAAGTTGAAAACAAGTTTGAAGCTTACTTGAAAAAGAAAAACCTTCGAACTCTTTAGAAATTCTCCTATGAATGAAGCCTCCAAATCACCTAACTCTCTCTCAACAACACTTGAAGAAATGAGAAGTTGTGAAAAGGGTAGAAGGTTTTACCCCTTATATAGAAACAAGAGACTCACCCAACGGACGAGATCTCATGATGGTTAGATTATCCTGAACACGTGGCACCATCTCAAAAAATGACTGGGGCCAAAATTACCTATTTACCCCATGACGGAGACTACAACGTAGCTGAATAGACGAGCTACTTTGGTCCTAGCCTCTGCCGAACAGGCGAGCGCATGGGACCACGTTCCTCTAATCTAGCCAAGTAGACGAGCTACTTTGGTCCTAGCCTCTACCGAGCAATTAAGTGCATTGGACCACGCGCCTCTACTCTAACCGAGTAGACGAGCTACTTTGGTCCTAGCCTCTGCCGAGCAGACGAGCGCATTGGACAACGCACCTCTACTCTAGCCAAGTAGACGTCCAAGCCTCTGCCGAGCAGGTGAGCGCATTGGACCACACGCCTCTACTCGACTAGGCCGAGTAGACGAGCACCTTCGTATGCCTTTACTCGGCTAGGCCGAGTAGACGAGCATCTCTGTACGCCACTACTCGGCTATGCCGAGCAGACGAGGGCATTGGACCACACGCCTCTACTCTAGCCGAGTAGATGAGCTACTTTGGTCCTAGCCTCTGCCGAGCAGGCGAGCGCATTGGACCACACGCCTCTACTCGGCTAGGCCTAGTAGACGAGCATCTCCGTACGCCACTACTCGGCTAAGCCGAGTAGATAAGCATCTCCACACGCCTCTACTCGGCTAGGCCGAGTAGACGAGCATCTCCACACGCCTCTACTCGGCTAGGCTACTTGGCTAGGCCGAGTGGACGAGCATCTCCGTACGCCACTACTCGGCTAGGCCGAGTAGACGAGCATCTCCACACGCCTCTACTCTGCTAGGCCAAGTAGACGAGCATCTCCACATGCCTCTACTCGGCCGAGTAGACAAGCACCTTCGTATGCCTCTACTCGGCTAGGCCGAGTAGACGAGCATCTCCGTACGCCACTACTGGGCTAGGCCGAGTAGACGAGCATCTCCGTACGCCACTACTCGGTTAGGCAGGGTAGACGAGAATCTCTACACGCCTCTACTCGGCCAGGCCGAATAGACGAGCATCTTTACACGCCTCTACCCCGCTAGGCCGAGTAGAGAAACACCTTGGTATGCATCTACTCGGCTAAGTCGAGTAGACGTGCACCTTGGTACGCCTCAACTCGGCTAGGCCGAGTATACAAGCACCTTGGCATGCCTCTACTCGGCTAGGCCGAGTAAAGGATCACCCCACATACCTCTACTCGGCCGAGTAGTCGAGCACATCATTGCACTTCCATTCGGTCAGGCCAAGAATAATAATTCCATGTTCTCCTCCAGGGAACATGGAATGGGGGGCAAGTGATGTGGAAGAAAAATGCTACCCACGAGATGGTGCCACGTGTCACCATCTTGTGGCACCAAAACTGTCAGAACCACTAATGGGGAAGTGGAAAGCCTTAACCGCCCACCATTATGGTAATAATTCTCCACTTAGTAGTAATAACTGTCCATTAGTGGAAATAACCTCCCATGAATCTGGTAACTCCCAAATCAATGGGAAATAACTACCCAAATAACTATCCACAAGGTAGAGAGCCATATAAAAGGAGGGAAGAAAGGTGATGGGAGGTAAGTGACTTCCAATTAAAGTTTACACTAAATCCATCTTGAGTTTATTCTGACTTAAGCATCGGAGATTTTCCGTTGGAAATTCTTCTGGCGAGTCACGAGTGTTGTCTCTTTGTTGTGCAGGTCTATTCACGAATCAAGTTCCGGATTTTATCCACAACACTAACCTTTTATCAAATGTTTAGGGTATGAACAATGTGTAAAGGTTTAAAAATAGACTTCCCCCTTCATGTTGTGCGAGTAGTTAGTGGAAACTAGAAAATGAACCCTGTTCTAATAGTTAATTGCCTGGATTCTAAAGGAGCAAGCCCTGTTCTCAACCGATCCAAAGCTTCATCACTAATCTTCGTCACCTTAACGTCTATCTGGCTTCACATGAATGAAATAATATTTAGAAAACAACTTTTAGTCTGATGGCTGTGATAGCAAACAAACAAATTTTAGTGTTGGCAATTGGAGAAGTTCTCCAAGCTAATATTATGACGACTCCAAATTCAGACAGGATGTCCAGGAACCAACTACAAAAGAATACCAAATATGACTTAACCCTTGCTTTAGGTCCATGTCCCGGAAATCTGTCGTGCTTTTTATATTTATTTGTTATAAGTACGTTCCAATGCCATCGCTTGAGAGCCAGTACGGGCAATTCTTCATACAGTAAGGGGGGATCGGCTTGCTTCTTGGGTTCCCTCTTTTGACTCCGTGGATGCTTTTACATCTCAAGCATCAACTATTTTGAAAGCACTTATTTGGGTCAAAAGCCAACATATACCGCCTTTCGTGATTTATACTGACTCAAAATAGCTGATCATTCAGATGATAGGACTGGAGACGATTAGCACAACTGAGGACCGATCATTGTTATGTACATCATTTCTTTACCACATTTCCTGTACACAACATAATTTTGTGAAATCGGCCAGTTTTTGCTTGCAAAGCGAGATCCCCGATATCCTTAATTTGGATCAGAAAGAGATATTTGTTTTGTAGTTCAGTCGGTCTCCATTGCATATTGATGCAATGTTTCTATTATTCAGCAATAACAAATGCTATGATTGGTAGGTAGGCATTTTTTTTTGTCCATAATAAAAAAATACTAAAAGTTTAACTTCATCGTGTTGGACCTCAAATTCTTGGAACATAACAAATTTTTTGCTTGTAGTTTTGGTCGGTAACATCGAACTCTTATGTGATTTAACGCCAAAATTTTGTCATAGGCATGTGCTCGTATCCTGTAATCCAAAATAATCCATCACTCTCTACTGTAGCCGCACAGGCACAGGGTCTTTAGATCATTTGAGAAACACAAAGCTCTTAAAGTCTATCTGGATTTTTGTCCTTGTAACTGTTGTTTTTCATTAATTTCAAAGATACAGTTTTACAACTGTTGTTGACGCCCAAAATGTAGATTCTTCATATTCCAACAATTAGTAACTTTTAGAGACAAAAAGAGGACTTATAGCACAAGAAGTTCCCCATTTGGTCTCCTAATATTTGCCAATTCGACATACATGCTTAGAAAGTGCCATCCCAGTCTAGAAGATTTATCGAGACGTTTAAGAACAAACCTAAATTCGCCGCATTCGACTTTAGATATTACAAACCAAAATTCGCCGCCATCGACTTTGGATATTACTTTTATTACACGGTGAGTCAATAGAGCATAACTCGACGCCAGTTATTGGTCTCCAAACTAGGGACGGACCGCCCACGCGACCGGAGGGGCCACGACACCCTCCAACTTTTGAATTTTTTTTTTAGTTTTTTTAAATAATGGATAATTATATTTGAAATAATGGATAATTATATTTAAAATATTTACGAGAATACCACTATAGTGTTTTTTTTTTCTTGTGTCACCTGCCGTCATAGTCTTTGTCTCTCTTATTCCCGTAATCTATCTTCATTCTTCTAAATTTCAAATCTCAAATCTAAAGATTAGAAAAAAATTACAAAAATGATCAAGGTTAGTTCTTCAATTTTCATTTAAAATTTTATAGTATGTTAACTTGTGCGTGACTATTGCTCATATAATTAATTATCATATTAATATTACATATATACAGTAAGAATTAAGCTTCGTTTATGTAAGATTAGTAATTTGTTGTTGACTAAACTTACCAAGTTAGATAAATCACTATGATTAGTAAAATTATTTGATTGGTTGTCAAACTAAACAATCTATTTTGTATTTAACATATTTAATAGTGATGCTAATTATAATATGTTTCTAATTCTTTATGTTTTATGCGAACTTGAACTTTCTGAATTCTTTTACGTTAGTTATCAATTTTTTTAACGTTTTCCGCCCCTCACCCCTGTTCCCAACCCATACCCATTTATACCAGACCACCGCTGCAACACTCCCTTTATTGTTGAGAACTTAAGGGTTTAGTGAAACTTATGGTAATGCTTTTAGCATCCCTTTGTATAATATTCCAAGTATTTTCACCGAAGGTGATATCTGTAGTGTCACGCATTAAATCTCATGATGATATTTATTGTGCAGGTTGTAACAAGGATTGCAACTAAAGTGATCCTTCTATATTTGACCTCTGATGATAATTAATCGGGTTTCTAGAAATATTACTCTCTTCGTCACTAGAAGTGTTACAATGACGGAGTACAAGCCATTTACCGACAATTTAGGATATGAATAACATATGAAGGTGTAGAAATAAACAATTCCCTGTCATTACCACCAAAATAGCTAGTGGAAAATAAAAACCAATGCATGTTGAGAGTTCCAAATCTCTGAATAAGATAAAGTTTAACATGCGGCTTTGTTGAATTGATCGATATGCTTTTGAGATTTTGGCCTTGTTCAGGTGCATGCAAGCTTTTATGCACTTTTCTCGCACAACCCCGGCCACTATATGTAGTGTGGTACCGTCCCCTCCTATCAATATATAACTGAGTGAACATGGCTTCCATGGCGAACAAAATGGCTGTAGTTAGTTTCATGATGTTATTCCTTGTCATGACAACAATGGCACGGGAAGCTCCTTCCTCCTATAAACCTGGAGATAGCACTACTTCCCCCTTCGTCGGAGCGAAACCAACCGAAGCCTCTGTCAACATGGCAAACCCCAATTTCGTCCCTGACCTACCTTGCTACTGCCGGATTAACAAAGCTTGCTGCTTCTAATATTCCAGTGTGAAATTGTTAGGGTGTTGATTTCTGTTTGCAACTTCTTTTATTGTTTGTCCTTTTATGTGTTCAAGTGTCCTCTTTATTCTTCGAGCTTTCATTGAAAGGTGTTCATGTTATCATGATTAGTGTTATCCCATCTACATGACACTTTCACATGTGCAATGTAAGAAATTAAAAGTGGTGATTTGTTATGAAACCTTCCTGTTCTTATGGCGACTTTGATGCGAATTGATATCCCAATTCTTGTCTATTTCAAGTGCGGTTGCAAATAAGTGTTACGAGGTGTTGCTGCTAAAAATATGCTCCGCGTACGTTGGCGGAATCCGAGCCTGGACTGATAACCTGCATGACATAAAACGGGTGACCGCCGGGTGGGGTTCCCAGAGGAGAACTCTCCGATACTTAAGTCAGAGCGCAATTACAGAATAATAACTCTGAAAAAGTATGAATTGTGTAATTCTCCTCATACTTGAGGGGTAGACCCTCTTATATAGCTGTAAAAGGAGAGTCCTAGTAGGACTGGGCCGTGAGCCAGATGTATTAGGATCGCGTTAGGATCCTTGAGGATCACGTCACGATCTCTAATAAGATAATTATCGATCTCCCAATTTGACTGGGATTGCCAGGTAATCCCTAATTATTGAGAGTTATATTTGAGTTATATCATAAGCCCTCCACTTCCTTAGACAAAATGTTTGGCTAAGGAAGTTTAAACCTGGTGTCTCGAGACATGCGTCATATTTGCAAGGGATTCTTCATCCACTTGTAGGGGTAATAATATTTCTCTACTCCATGTGGTCGGACCTAAGCTCTTGAGAGCTTAAGCTTTGTAACTTTTGCCCAAGTAGGGTGCTAGAGCTCTAGCTCTTGAGAAATAGGTCTTTAAAATGTCGCCTAAGTAGGATATTTGGAATCATCTTTCGGAAGACGAATCATGGGTTCTCGAGATCTTTTAGAGGCTGTGCCCCAAAGTAGCCTCTCTAGAGAGAGGACACAGGGCTGTGCATGCAAGTTGTTGCATGTGCTAAGTGTTTGAATGTCCCCTTGAGGGGTCACCTCTCCTGTGGAGGGTGTTTGTTTTGTGTAAGTGTGTGTTCTTTAGCTTGAGCTGACCACATCATGCTTGCGTTTTACTTTGACGCGAACTCTTATCATCAGCTAAGAGCTGGCAAAGAAGCCTCGCACTCACGCTTGGCTGGGTTTTGAATTGACAAAGTATGGTGGGGGGATGAAGTCCCATACTCCTTTCCCGTTTTATGGGTTAGAACTGCAGCTAAACCGTTTGGATAGAACTTGAGCTATATCCTGTCACCCTTGAGGGTGCTCGTCCTTCGAAGGACCGCCCTAGAGGGCTAGTGGAACATAGAGTTCCAGTAAGTTCCCTTGAGGGTTGATGGAGCGCGAAGCTCATGTAAATACCCTCGGGGTTTGACGGAACTTTGAGTTCTCGTCATATGCGCCCCCGGGGAGGATAAAGCGCTGAGCTCATGCAAATACTCTCGAGGGTTTGACATAACTTAAGAGTTCTCATCGTACGCACCCTCAAGGGCAGACGGAGCATGGAGCTCATGCAAATACCCTCAAGGGCTTGACGGAACTTAAGAGTTCTCGTCGTACGCCCTTAAGGGCGGACGGAGCCCAAAGCTCATGCAAATACCATCGGGGGCTTGATGAAACTTAGAGTTCTCGTCTTACGTGCCCTCGGGGGCTGACAGAGCATGAAGCTCATGTAAATACCCTCGAGGGTTTGACAGAACTAAAGAGTTCTCATTGTACGCGCCCTCAGGGGCGGATAGAGTGCGGAGCTTGTGCAAATACCCTTGAGGGTTTGACAGAACTTAAGAGTTCTCATCGTACATGCCCTTGGGGGCAGATGAAGCCCAAAGATCATGATAATACCCTCGAGGGTTTCGATCAAAGCAACAAGTACTTGTTATTATGGCGCTAAATAAGAAGGCGCAGAGCATTGAGTCTGTAACATGTCCGCTGCTATGAAGCCCCCTGTTTGAGAGGGCACAAGGCATTAGGCCCATAATATTGCTGATATCATAAGATATGAAGCCCCCCCAGCCTTTGAGAAGGCGTGGATATACAAATAAGGCTTTTCAGCCTAGGCCCGGTTGCAAGAAGACCTGTGGGAGCAATATAGAAGACCATATCTGCCTGCTTGACTGGACGAGCACATAAAACTAAAGGGCATGGAGTCCGTCTGAGCAACACGTCACTGATGATCATTAGGAAGTTGTCGCAATTTATTGAAATACTGAGAAGCAACTAGATTTAGTTTGCTTGGTTGCATGAGCTTGAACTTGCAGCTGTACCAGCCATATCAGCGATGCTATTGGCGAAGTGCTCTGATTTACTGATCGAGGTTACTATGTGACTGAATATCAAGAGACAATAGGTAATGCCGATTGGCAGGATGCTGCAGCAGAAACCCTAGACATGACTTCAAGTCGCAGGGTGCTATGAATTTTTTCCTCGCTTTACGAAGCTATTTATACGTCACTGTTAATGCTTGTGGACGCACTTTAAGTCCTTGCAACAAGAAAAAGTACGTGACTGAAAAATAGCCTTTGAAGCAATAAAGCGTATAAAAATGCAACTATGTTTTTAACACAAAAATAAGAGCGGTGTTCAAACACCTCGGCCCCATTAGGGTTTTGCTAGTTAAGCGACTAATGTGCTGCAATGTGTGTCACAAGTGAGCTTAAAAAGTCATAGCAGTCGATAAGACCCGACATGTGACGTGCTTGTGTCAATTGACGTAATTGCGTAATGGTAGACCAAAACAGAACACAGGTCTAGGTAACATAGAAATGTATAGGGAGTAGCCTCTGAAAGGCTTGCTAGCACCACAAGTCATAGTGCTTTATGTTTAGCGAAAAATAAGCGAGAAAACATACGCCGTTGTTAAAGAGTTTGTGCGGCATATTTTAAATAGTAGACATTTTGTGGTCTTAAGTCCAAATAGGCCATTTTCTCAGGTTAAAAGTTTGATGCTTTTAAAAAATGAGTGGCCTAAATTGAATAAATAAGACTCTATGGGTATACAATATATATTTTTGTGGGGTAAAAACATAATTTGTTCATAAAAAGAAAGAAGTGACCTGATGCTCGAGCTCTTCTTCATGAAAGAGAGCAGCCGTTGTGTCGCCGGAGCACCACCGCCATTGGAGCCACTATCAGAAGTCAGCGGTAGATCTAGCCACTTCTCTTTCAGGACATCAATTGATGACAAGGCCTTTTGCTCGGTGATCGCCATGGTGAAAACTTGCTTGTCCGGTGAAGGCGGTACGGCCGATAGTGGGCCGTAGCTATGGCAACAGATCGCCGCTTGATGGGGATGATTGTACTTGCTCCGGCAGCTTCACAGTAGCGGTGACCGTTTGGGGTCCGCGACTCCAGTAGTGATGTGGTGCGCATCTTTGACAGGTTAGTGGTGGTCAGTGCAGTCGATCCTGATCTGTAGGTGGCGTGTGCATGGCCGAAGAGGAAATCTCGCGATTGGGTCTAGACCAAAGGCGGCACGACACTCGGATCTAAATGAATGAGTGGCGTCCAAATTTTACAGTGGTGCTACAGTGAGGGGTCACCATGGCAAGGTGACGACAACAGTGCTTTTCCCATGGCCGCGGTGGTGCAGATCTAGAGTAAGGGTGGCCGAGGTGGCGCCATTATCGTTTGTGCGTGGCATTTGTCCCTTTGCCCGCGACGGCGACGATGGCCTCCTTTGGCAGCTCGATTTTGGTGATTATGCCGATTGGCACTTGCGGTGGCAGCGACGATGTCGGCTAGTGGCAGTCGCTTGGAGGTGTCGCTACTGCTGATCATGGTGGACGATGCGATCAGGCCGCGACGGTACAACATTGTTGCACAGTGGTGGCAATCTCTCTTTTTCTTTATTCTTCCTTTTTTTTTTTGGGTGTTGGGGACACTCCGACAGCTTTGCGGCGGTGGTCAGTGGTTGTGACCGGTGACCATGGTTGTGGTAAAGAAGCTCGTGCGGCAATGACTGTCGAAGGCCCATGGTGGTGGGTGGCCTGACTATGTACGGTGTCGGCGCATAGCTGGAGGACACGCTGCTACGGCGACGGTGAGGTTCTGACCCATGAGTGGCCGTCCGAACACTCTGCTCGAGCAGAGTGGGTTTGGCCAAACATAATTCTGCCCGAGCAGAATTCTGTTCAAACATTCTGCCAGAGCAGAATTCTGTCCGAACACTGCTTGAGTAGTGGCCGTTCGAACACTCTGCCAGAGCAGAGTGGGTTAGGCCGAATAGAATTCTGCCCAAGTAGAATTCTGTCTGAACACTCTGCCCAAGCAGAGTTGCTTTGGACGAACATAATTTTGCCCAAAAAGAATTATGACCGAGCACTCTGCCAGAGCAGAATGCTCTTTGGCATAACAGAATCCTGCCCGAGCAGAATTCTATCTGAACATCCTGCCCGAGTAGGGTGGCTTTTGCTAACCAGAATTCTGTTTGAACACTGCCTGAGCAGTGGCCATGCGAACACTCTGCCCGAGTAAAGTGGCTTTGGCCGAGCAGAATTCTACCCGAGCAGAATTCTGTCCGAGTACTCTGCCTGAGCAGAATGCTCTTTGGCCGAACAGAATCTTGCCTAAGCAGAATTCTGTCCAAACATTCTGCTCGAGCAGAGTGGCTTTTGCCGACCAAGTAGAATTCTGTCCGAACACTGCCTGAGCAGTGGCCGTCCGAACACTCTGCCCGACTTTTGATGGGAGGACCAAAATCTAACAAGGTTGGCACTCCAAGTTTTTTTCTTCGTTGGCCATCTAGATAAAGGGAAGTTACCCTTTGATAAAGAGTGTAATCCTTATTGTAAGGATTTTGAAAACTCAGGCAAGCCTACTCCCAACAACCTTACCAATCACATTCTTAGCCATATTAAGCTTCAAGGCGGTCTTTCCATTGACCAGCCTCTTTTGGAAAAGCAATTAGAGGGGGCTAAGATTATTCCCCGCAAGCCTATTCCAACGGGACTTTTGATTCCTCCTCCTCCTCCTCCTGCTATTCCTAGTGCATCATCTACTGAGACTGTTCCTCTAAGTGTGCTTCATATAGGTTATTGTTTTCAATTTGGTTTCAATGTTTGTTCTTGTATTGATTTCTTTTCTTCATGCAGAAATGGCCAGTGGAAGTGGAAAATCACCGCAAGGAACCTTTCTCGGCATGCTTAAAAAAACTAAGGTGAAAAGAAAGGAAAAACAGCCTAGTGTAGAGCTGCCCCCCTGCTCCAAAGAAGACAAGGGTTACTCCTCCTGACGTGTCTCCATGAATTGTTGAAGGAGTGTCTATCGATGAGGATCCCATCTATCGACCGAGGTGGACACTTAGGTGCGATGACCTTGGGATGCCAGATAGCTAAATTTTGGAGCAGCATCTTTTTCATGGAGTTCTTCCTCGGGACAAGGAGGTTTTCTAGAACCAGACTCATGAGACTTTTGCCTGTTCTTTTGCTCAGGCTGTGTATACGGTAATACTCTTTCTCCCAACTAGTTTTTGTTTTCACCTTTATCTTTCTTTTAGCTAATTGTTCCAATATTTATTTCAGATGTATGCTAGCGGGTCTGTAATGTTGTCTCGCTTTGAGATGGCAAGGCAGGTGGCAGCTGAAGAAGCTCAGTAGAAGAGGGATGCCATTAAGGAGGTAGAGCAAGCCACCCATCGTGCCGAAGAGTTGAGCAAGTAAGAGGCTAACTACATAGCCCAAATTGCAACTCTGGAGAAGAGATTGGAACAGGCAAAGAGGAAGATAGCTGAAGAGGCAAGGAAGGTGGATGAGGCTCATGACCAAGGCATCCGCGACTTCCTCGATGGAAATGCCGGGGAAGAATGGCTGAAGAAGCGAACAGATGATGGATTGGAGATCTATGAGATGGGCTTCACGAAGGCCAATGAGATGTTCGTTGAGCGCTTCCCTAACATCCCCTTAGATGACTTTGTCATGCCTGCAGATCTTTCTCCATCAGGGGAAACTGCCATGCTTTCAGAGGCAAGAGATGCTGCAGCTTCCCATCCTCTAGAGGAAGGTCCCTCTGGCGATGCCCCCGAGCCTTAGACTTAGTCTTTGTATCTAGGCTCTTTATTTTTAGACTGAGTTACTTGGATGCCCTTACGAGGGCTTTTGTAAACTCTATCTTTTTTCATTTGATGGTATTTGGTTCCACTATGTGTTTTCTCGTGGTTTTATTTTACCATTCCCACACAGTGTTTTTTACTTTGTCTCAAACCCTTCGTTTGTCTCTTAAAGGGTTGGCAAAGAGGTCGAGCACCCTCACTCGGCCTAAACTTCGAAGAAGTAAAAGCTTTGATGGAGTGACGATGCCTCCATTAACTTTTGCTTCTTCACGGACTTAGATCTGTAGCTACTCTGTTTGGCCTATTCTCACTTGTATTTTTGTAAAGAAAAAAGCAAGAGTTTAGACTTTCTACTCGGGCAGAGTTTTCGGCCATCATTCTGTTCGGACAGAATGTTTTGTTCAAGTTTGGCACTCTGCTCGAGCAGAGTGTTCGGTGGGTATTCTGCTCGGGCTGAATACTTTACCACATTACAACAATGCTTAGAAAACTAACTTTATTGCTTGGGCAAAAGATAAAGTTTACACTGGATTGCTTAACAACCCATTATTCCAAAAAAATCTGCTAGCTATTGCTAGAAAATTGGGGTTTTGATAAGGTCTGGGCCTTTTATCCCTCTAAAAAAAGTGTCTTGCCTCGGGGCAAGATGCTACTGGTAGTACTTACGCAAGTTCTTAGTATTCCAAGTATGAGGGATGGGATCTCCCGAAAGTGTTACCAGTGTATAGGCACCTGGTTTGAGCACCGTTATAACACGGTAAGGTCCTTCCTAATTTGGAGATAATTTTCCCGTTGCTGCCTTTGGATTGGAGACTTCTAACTTGCAAAGGACCAAATCTCCCTCTTTAAACTGCTTGGACCGAACTCTCTGATCGTAATAATGTGCGACTCGTTGCTTTATAATAATGGATCGTTCATGAGCTTGAGTTCAAGCTTCTTCTACCAAATCAAGATTCGCTCGGAGTCCAACTTCGTTATTTATTTCGTTGAAGTATAAAGCCCTCGTACTGTTGGAACTCCTATCTCAACAAGCAACATTGCTTATGTTCCATAGCAGAGTAAGAAATGTGTTTCTCCTGTGACCGAATGTGGAGTTGTTCGGTAAGCTCATAACTCCTTGGGGAGTTCATCAACCCATGCGCCTTTAGCCTCATCCAGCTTCTTCTTCAATCCTTGTAAGATGCTGCGGTTCATATTTTCAGTCTGACCATTGGATTGTGGATGAGCTACAAAGGTGAATCTTAGGTCGATCGAAAGGTTTGTGCAAAAGTTTCGGAAGTTGCTGTTGTCAAACTGCTTTTCGTTGTCAATGACCAAAGCTTTTGGTACTCCAAAATGGCATACCATGTTTTTCCAAAATAAGTCCTCACATTTGACTGAAGTAATGGTTGCCAGAGATTCTGCTTCAGTCCATTTGGTGAAGTAGTCTATTGCAACAATTACAAATCGTTGTTGTCCATATGTTACTGGAAAAGAGCCTGGCAGATCCATTCCCCATATTGCAAAAGGAATTGGAGATATAACCGAAGTTAAGGGGGCGACCGGTGTATACGATACTGGGGCAAACTTTTGACATTTGTCGCACCTTTGTATGAATTCAATGGCGTCTTTCTGCATCGTAGGCCAATAATATTCTTGCCTTAGGATTTTCTGAGCTAATGTCCTTCCTCCAAGATGTTGACCAATACCCCTTCATGTACTTCTTGTAATGCGTATAAGGACTTTGATGGGCGTAAGCATCTAAGGTAAGGAAGGTCGAAGGATTTCCTGTATAGAACTCCTTCCCCTAATGCATACTGAGCAGCTTTGACACAAAGGTTCCTCACCTCATGTCTTTTAGTTTGTAGTTTGTCTGTGGACAAGTATTTGATGATTATGTCCATCCAACAGGGTTCTTGATCTACCACTCCAATTTCAGTTTGAGAACTGATACTACACTCTTTGAGGAATTCAAGGTAGACTGAACACCGGACATCTGTGACTTCGGCTGAAGCCAGCCTCGACAATGTGTCTGCTTGCGTATTTTGATCTCAGGGAATTTCCTGAATGGCGATGTTTTTGAACTTCGATGTCAAATTCTTGACTAATTAGAGATATTGAGCCATTCTTTCGTCTCTGGCCTCATAGTCTCCTAAAACATGGTTGACCACTAATAAAGAATCGCTATGTACTGATAGCAAATCTACCTTCAGAGCATGTGCCAGCCTTATTCCTGCGAGAAGGGCCTCATATTCTACTTCATTGTTTGAGGCCTGAAATCCAAAGTGGAGGGCATACTCAACCATGAAACCTTCTAGGCTAATGAGAATGATTCCTGCTCCACTGCTACCAATGGCTGAAGAACCATCTACATAAAAGACTCCAAGGATCTGGAACTTCAAAAATTACCAACTGAGGGGGATCTTCAGGTAATGTACACTCGACAATGAAGTCTGCTAAGGCTTGGGACTTAATTGTAGTGCGAGGTTTATTTTGGATATCAAACTCCCCTAACTCGACGAACAAATTTACCATTCTTCCTGATGCCTCGGGGCTCAGTAAAACCTTTCTAAGTGGTTGTTCCATTAGAATGACAATGGTATGAGACTGGAAGTATGGTTGAAGATGCCTAGTTGATATGATAAGGGCTAGTGCAATCTTGCCGATCTTCGCATATCTTGTCTCTACATCTTGTAAGACTTTGCTAACATAGTAAATGGGTTTCTGGACTCCATCTTCTTCTCTAGACAAAACGGTGCTGACTGCAACCTTGGTGATCGAGAGGTACAAGAAACAGGTCTTCTTCAGGAAGTGGTTTTGAAAGTAAAGGCGGAGAGCCCAAGTATGTTTTGAGCTCTTCAAACGATTTCTGGCAATCGTCCGACCAAAAAAAGTTTTTTGCTTTCCTAATGGCTTTGAAGAATGAAATGCATCGTTCTGCTGATCGAGCCACGAGCCTTCCCAAGGCTGCGACCCTTCCTGTTAACTCTTGCACTTGTTTGACGATTTTTGGGGACGTCATGTTTTGGATAGCCTTGATCTTCTCTGGATTTGCCTCACTTCCTCGTTGGGAAACCATAAACCCAAAAATTTTCCTGATGCAACTCCAAAAGCGCATTTGCGTGGGTTCAGTTTTATCTTATACTTTTGAAGTATATCGAAAGTTTTCTTTAAGTCCTTGACATGGAATTCAGACTTTACACTCTTGACGAGCATATCGTCAACGTAGACCTCCATATTCTTCCCGATCAAGTCTCGAAAGATCATGTTCACTAGGCGCTGGTAAGTTGCCCCCTCGTTCTTGAGTCCAAAGGACATTACTTTGTAGCAGTACAGACCTCTCTCTGTGATGAACGATGTTTTGGAGATATCGTCCTTATGCATCATAATCTAGTTGTAACCATAATATACATCCATAAAGTTGAGCAATTCATGGCCCGAAGTAGCATCTATAAGGAGATCAATCCTCGGGAGTGGGTATTTAACCTTTGGGCATGTTTTGTTCAGATCCGTGTAATCGATACAAATTCGCCACTTGCCACCCGGTTTAGGAACCATGACAACATTGGCAATCTAATCAGGATAGTAGATTTCTTCGATAAAGTCGGCAGTCAAGAGTTTATCTACTTCTTTTTCAATATTTTTCCTGTCTTTCTGGCACAAAGGTTCTCTTTTTCTGCTTGACAGGTTTCTTGGATGGATCAACATTTAGCCTGTGGGTAATAACCTCGGGATCAATTCTAGGCATGTCTATGGCTGTCCACGCAAAGACGTCAGCATAGGTTCTTAATAGGTTCACTAGCTCGAGCTTAGTGTCTTCCTTAAGATTCTAACCTATTCGAACTGTCTTTTTCTCATCTCTTGTATTTTCGTATCTTCCCGGAGGTCTTCGATAATGAGTGCTTATTTGTTATTCAATCGGCACGAAGTCATGTAGCACTGACGAGCTGTAGTCTGGTTTCCTTTCACCTCTCCAATCCTATGTTCCGTGGAGAACTTCATCTTGAGGTGGTAAGTCGACACCACAACATGTAACTGATTAACTGATGGTTGTCCCAATATGGTGTTGTAGGCAGAGGGGACCTTTACCACCACAAAATCAAGCATGAAGTTGGCTTTGTGTTGGAGGTGTACCAATTGTAACTGGGAGTGCGATAATTCCTTTGACTACAACTGGATGGTTGGAGAATCCATACAACGATGTATCCATATTTCAAAGACGGTCCGTCGGAATGTTCATCTTCTTGAACGCATCATAAAATAGAACTTCTGCGGAACTCCCATTATCGACCAAAACACGTTTTACATCAAAGTTCCAGCTTTGATCGTGATGACTAACAGATCATCATGAGGAGTTTTCGTATCTTTTAAATCGTCATCAGAAAAAGAGATCGTAGGCATAGGCCCGGTCTTCTTTTTCTTACTCGGGGGTTGGCTTGTTATGCATACTTCCCTGGCATATGCTTCTCGAGATTGGCCTGATGAACCTCCAGCGGCTAATCCCCCAGATATGGTATTGATTGTACCCGTATTCTCTTCTTGATCTTTTCTTTCTTCCACGGGCATAGGTATCTATTGTCGTCCTTCTTTGTGGGCTACAAACTTTCTCAACTGGCCACGCTTGATAAGGGCTTCGATTACTCGCTTGAGTGACCCGCAATTCTCAGTTGTATGGCCATGATCGTTGCGAAAGTGACACCATAAATCTTTGTTTCTTTTATTTGGTCGAGATCTCATCTTGTCTGGCCATTGAAGAGCCTTATCGTCTTTGATCTCGTGAAGTATCTATGATGGCTTGGCATTGAGGGGTGTCAGATTTTTTGAGGCAAACGGGTCTTTGGGACACCGTTCGTCACGTTTGGAACATTTTGTCGACTTTTTTCCTTGGGGAGTTAACTCCCGAGATCGTTTCTTCTATTCTTCCTTCTATTTTCCACGTCGTCCTTTGTGTGTCTCTAGGTATTCTTCAGTTTGAATATATTTGTTAGCCTTCTCGAGAAGGGCTTTCATATTACCTGGAGGGCTTTTGTTAATAGAGAATGCGAACTTGGATGTTGTTAGCATTCTTGGAGGCCTCGGAGAATGCTAACTTGGATGCAGGTTATCGATTTCCAAAGTGGCTGCGTTGAATCGTCCGAGATAATATGCCAAAGACTCGTTTTTCTCTTGCACAACGTTAAGCAGACTCGCCGAGTTTTTTCTTTGGGAGCGACTGCTTATAAAGTGCTTCTGAAAGAGATCTGATAATTGGCTAAAGGAGTGGATGGATCTCAGTTATAGAGATTTGAACCATGCATGTGCAACTTTCCTCAAGGTGGTAGGAAAGGCTCTGCACATGACAACATCAGAGACCTAGAAGAGTAACATGTTCGTTTCGAATTAATAAACGTGTTCTCCTAGATCTGCAGTTCAGTCGTAGAGGTCACATTGAGGCATTCAAAAATTGGAAGGGAGTTTTGCTTTCTTAATGGCTTTGGATAATGGATACCCAGATTCCTCCCTCGGGGGAGATCATTTTGAGGAATGATATTTAGGGACAACCTTCCAGGAGTCTCGTTCTCGGGAATGAAACTCAGGAGTATTCTTTCTGTGGATAGATCTTCGAGGGGTTTCAGTTTTAGCGACCTATACGGGAGAGGAATTGGTACTGTCTTCGATTGATGGATCGCGATGGTAGCATGACCCACTCCTGGTCATGTGCTCTCTGCTCTTCTCTTTGGGATCAAACGTTGGATTGGCCGCAGACCTGTATTTGTGCCGTAGCTTGATCTAGAGGTAAGACGGAGACGAAGATCGCTAGGGTACAGATAAGAATAGTGGGTGGACGGTGGAGCCACCGCCATGTCGAGCTTTTGCTGAAGAGTATTCACCATGTCTTTCAGTTCATGGATTTCTTTTGTAAGGCCGGCATGAGGTGTTTTGAATAGCTGACGGTTTAAATGATGTCGAAGGTCATCTTTTTTTAGAGTGGATGTCAGAGATCGGTTTCTCCGAGATCTGGTTTTTGATTCGGGGGTAACAGACGTTACGTTAACATAAACATCTTCATGAGAGTTGGCACGACGGCGGCGTAAAGGGGTTGAGTGTCGGTCATGAGAACGACCTGGTTGATCAGAGCTGCTAGTTCGTGTGCGACGATTTTGAGAACGACTACGTGACGAGTCGCTAGAAGAAAAATGATTGGCCATGTTCTCTGTTGGGGTCCCACGGATGGCGACAATCTGTTGTGGGTAAAAATATGCCCCGTATACGTTGGAGGAACCCGAGCATGGACCGATGACCTGCAAGACAGAAAATAAATGACTGCCAGGTGGGGTTCCCAGCGGAGAACTCTCCGATGCTTAAGTCAGAGCGCAACTATAGAATAGTAACTCTGAAAAAGTATGAATTGTGTAATTCTCCTCATACCTGGGGGGTAGACCCCTTTATATAGTTGTAGGAGGAGAGTTCTAGTAGGACTGGGCCGTGTGCCATATGTATTAGGATGACGTTAGGATCCTTCTAATAAGATAATTATCGATCTCCCAGTTTGACTGGGATTGCCAGGTATTTTTCAATTATTGGAATTTATATTTGATTTATATCACGAGGCAAAAAGAAGTTGCACCGAGAAATGCCTATAGCAGAAGGAGTGATTGCTACAATTTTTCCATCTTTGCTATAAGTAGTTGTTGAAAACAAGAAGCATTGCATTTTTTTCTTTTTAACACGCTACTGTCACTTCCAAATTTGACCATCCTTGGATTTTCGCTTCCTATTATGCTTGAAAACAAAGCACACGAAGGATTGCAATGACATAGTAGAAAGATGGTTTCCAGAGCTAACAAATGGCTGTAATCACCTTTTGTGCACGTAAAACTCCTCTGTGCGACGACTAACATCTATGGAGAGAGCACAAATTCCCACGGTACCTCAGCAAACACGGCTTACAGTTTGTACTTAAACACATCAACCAATTGCTTTTGCATTTCGAGAGTGCTACAAAAAGTGTTTTTGATTACCATAACTGCAATGACCAGTACCGGAGAACTTTGTTGCACTTAGAGTTTCAGCTATAACCAGAAATGTATACCCTTTGTTTCTAGGCCTCGAGGAGTTTTGTCTCCTCCTCACGGGACAGCCATTTCTGATATCACCCGCCTTTGCCCTATCGCTTTACCTGATATCGCCTAAAGTCCAATAAAACCCTCAAGCCCGATGCACGTAGTGCAACAGGCGTCGGTATGCCAGAGCATAGTGCACAATTTAGGTACAATTGATGGTGGCTAAATATGGCTAGTTGCTACCAATTCAATAATGTTAGAAAGGGTTGCTCCAGTATTTTGTTGAACATATTCCGTAGATGCCACTAACCATAATTATCGACTACAAAAACATTAAGTAGAGTTTCTATTAACACGATTTGGTTCAGGTACAAGCTACTTATATTTATGGGTGTGGGGAGTAATTCATCTATAGTCCAATGGGTTTTGAATGTCTAATTCGCCAAATTGATAATTGGTTTAAGTTGCTGCGTTTCTGTACTGTACACACAAACATATATAAAAGCTCCAAGTTCATTCACATTGATTTTTACACTTTGCCCATCATTTCACACAAAATTACATCCGTGCCACTCCTATTAAAAGCCTCACAAAAAGCCGCTCTCTTCCCTCTCTTCTCCATCCCTCCGACGACACAACCACCGACATCTCGAACGAACGCCAACACTCCACCAGTGACTAAGACCACCTTGCCGTCGTCGCTAACAGTTAGAAGAGAGAGGTGATCAGTTTACCAATTCTCTCTATGTACCTTCACTTACATACGTTTGATTCAGAATCCATGTTTTGCCAAACTCAGTTACATACCTTTAATTTCTGCGAAGAAGCATCTGGTTGGAGCTTCTTCAATGAGAAGTACAGCAGTGAAATTAAAGAGATATCATTGTAGTGAAACGCCCGGTATTACATTTACCACCTTCCCCTCTGAAAATTAGAATGATATGGCTCTTGTTTGTTTTTGCTGAACGCGGAGGATTATTTTGTGGAGAGCTTGTTATGATTTGGGTTCTTTAGTACACTTGATATAGTCCAATAAAAATTGTTGTCCATGTTGTAATTGATGTACGGTGAAAGTTTGTTGCATTGTGTATTATATTTCTGGGTAACCAAACAGAGTACGGCTTTCTGGACGAGGAAATGGATTGACAGTTCATTACTTTGTTGGTTTTCTTCTTTTGACCATTGCCAATTTCATAATTCCTATTCGTGCCTTGTCTCAGCTTGAATGTTTGTGTTCAGAGTATATGAAAGTTTACCCATTCTTCTTTTTGGAAACATCAGAATTACATGATTTCCCTTACATTTTGTAGATGTATTTTGTGTGCGCTGCAATTTGTATTTGTGGGGGGTTCATGTAGATGATTTTTTTTTAGTATGGCTTTAATTTAATTCAACCTGAAGAATCTAGTGGTTCAACAAGGCTTTGCTTTTCCTTATGATTCATTATTTAAAAATGAAATGGTCAAACTTAGAATCATGTAGCACATGCAACCACCAGTTTATGCTTTTCCATTTATTTGAAAAAAAGAAGTTAGTGTTTTGTATACTTGCAATTTCTGTATTGAATTTCATAATTTTCCACTTTACTGTGGACCAAATAATATATGTTCTTTTAAAGACGTTGGAAATTCATTAAAACTTAGTGACTGCAATAATTGATGTGTAAATAAATTTACGAGGATGCATCGCGTAGGTCTTAAAATTTAGACAGCCTTTGTAGCATTTTGCCACTTTGAGTTCCTAAGGATGCATAACCTCTTACATATCAGCCTTTATAAATGACTTGTTCCATGAATCTGCCAATCCCCGGAAGAGGGTTTGAAGCTTCTGCTTTAGTAGTCGATAGAAGTTTGTCGCATTTTGTATTGTCTTTTGTGATTCCTGCAATGTATATGAGGTAGAGGAAAAGTTGCAACACCTTTTCAATAAATAAAACAGTTGATCTCAACCAAAACACTACTAGAAGATGAAATAACTCTAAGTTTCATATTGAAGTACTAAAAATCATTCCGAGATAATATTGGGCTCGGAGCTCAAGACAGCTTAAAATAGACACTGTTATATCCTCGTTTGGATAGCTCTGTTGTAATTAGAAAACCACTAGCAAAATCCAGAATGAGGTCAGTGAGAGTGACCTTCTACCTGATGAACTTACAATTGAAAGTGATAGGAATGCTGGAAATGAAATGACTTTGTTTGGTTGGCTTTCCCTTTGGCTTTTCCCACTTGTCTAATCCTTATCTTGCATAACATCATAAAGGAATGCTGCATGATGTTTTGTATCAAAGTACCTTTTTATCGCATAAAAAGAACTGATTTCCTTGAGGTATTAATTCTCGTACATTCTATCTATTTGTTTCTTTGTGTATTTGCATTTATACAGGACTTCTCACCCAAATTATATTCAGCTTTGCTGACACTTTTTTCGTTAAAGAAGCAGGAGAAAATATCATGGCATATCTTATTTGGGTAAGCTCTTATATCTTTCCTAAGTTTTGTGGTATTCTACCTTTCGATGGTAACATTTGCATTTAAGATCCAACTGTTTCTAATTTATGGTGGATGTGAGGAAAACACAAATAAGAAAATTTATAGATAAAGCTCTTATGGACTATATTTTCTTAGCATTTTAAGTTTCCCCTCCATATGGTAATTGGATTAAGGAGCATGTTTGTTTTTCTAAGAAAGCTGTCCTGATAAGTTGCTGGTTTCTTTGCAGCACATCTATTGAGATTCCTAAAGAACTTTGTGAGCTTAAAGGCATTGGCAAGTAAGTGTAAGTATACATTAAACCAAGATTGCTTGACCGACATATTTCTAACCATATGGTGTCTTTCTTCAGAGTAATGATAAGCAAATACGATCGGTAATTGGAAACAATTGAGGCTACTATCAAGGAGTACTATTAGCCGGATAGGAATACCAAAAGTAGCAATGACAGTAATGATTCTGCAAAAGGTCAAGAGGCGAGGTTAGGACTTCAAATACGGGTTTACAAGACGATGATTTCATGCTCAATGGAAGTACTGGTCGCTTAAAGAAACCTGTTATGAGCTAGCAAAACAATAGTGCGGATGTTATTGATTGCAGTGAGCCAGATTACAATGACTATCTAGATTTTGTCGAATTCATGTATTAATGTGGAGCTTAACACCTCACATTTTCTGAGGTTGATTGCGGTTATCATCTTGATTTTTGCCAAGAACAGCGCTCATGATGTAAATCCTAAATATATTTAGGTACTTACCATTACCTGGTAATTTATCATCCCATTTTACGGTTAGGGAACTGAAAAAGTCGGTGGTTCTGATAATATAACAGAAGATAAAAAGGCCTACTGTTGTAAAAGCTATCCGAACTCACTAATTCGAAAAAAGAGCTGCTCCCCACCCCACTCTAGCATGCTTTTGAGTTTTTTGTTTTCTTCAGTTCGATTTGGGAATATCTATTTGGATTGTCAGTAAGGCATTAGAAAAAAATGGTCATGGTAAATGATTTCATGTTTCGTTCCAATTATTGTTAACATTAAAGATTCATTAGATACTCTTAATTTATGCATGCTAAGTAGATTCACTTTCATATACTCACAAAATTTTAAGCTCATTATAATTTGCAGAGTGTTGTTTGCTCTTCATTAGTATAATTAACGGTCTGCAAAATCAAATCTTAAATTCTTGTTCTTTTTTACTTTTAACAGTAGTGAATTTTCTCTTCATTAGTATAATTAACGGATTTGAAAGTCAAAATATGATTCTGCTGCTTATGCATAATTAACTTGGGCTGCCAAAATGGCTGCTGAATTTGGGCACTGGGGTTCCTTCAGTTATCTGCAGAAAGGTTGATGCTCCAGATCCCGTGGTTGCTAATCTCGTACATACTTTGCAATGTTGCTAACGCGGCAGAATGCATAAAATATGCAGTGGAAAATGCGAGATTAAGACGCTTATAACTTGGCAGTTAAGGATTACAGAGTATTTATTTTAGGTTGCAGATCGGAGGTGATGTTTTTTTTCTTCCTTTTTGTGAGCACAACCATGGATGTACTTCTCTCTATCCTCCTCCTGGTTAATATTGCACCTTTACCTCTAAGACCTGTTCTGACATATATGATTGGTTAATCTTTGATGCAGGAGCGTCTTGCTTCTGTTGTTGCTGCTACTCGACTCAATACGAGCCCTCTGATTGAAGTGCTTAGATGAGCATTCTCAAAATCATGCCGACTGCCGGTCTCTATTATCAAATGATAGTTGCATTTAGTAGCACCAGCACTTCTTGCATGGAAGGAATAAAAGCCCAAATTGGACGAGAATATGGTCATTAGAAAAGTGTGTCCGAGATTCACAGCTATGTTAGAAAAGTTTTTTTTTCCCCTGGTAGATGGGTGGATTTGGATTTCTGTGGGCAATTCTTGCAAAATAATTTAAATGTGTAGGCTTCTTTGCAATGCAATATTTATAAGTACATCATTGAACGACTTTAAATATATATTAATATATGCCTGAACTTGTGCAGTTTCAGGTTTGGTGGTTAAGCATTTTCCTTTTTGTTCTTTAATTCATATTTTCATGAAATTGTTTTATCATTTATCAAAAAATATCATAGAAGACAGTCACGCGCGTAGCGTGTGGGCATCTTAATACACGGAATATATACAAGCACGATTACCTTGAATAGCATTCTAGAATTTCATAATTGCTCCAAGAAGTTGACGATGAAGTAGACTAGCAGGCTATTTTATGTGTTGCCTCCGGTCGTCTAACTTGTCTTTAGTTAGTGACTTCATTAATGCACTACATAATTGACCTATAACTGACCTAAGGATCATCGCACCGGCGTGGTGAGCAAACCAAGTCTTAGAATTGGACACATATACTTGATTTAAAAGAAATTTGACAAACTATTATTATCATTCAGCCGGCAGATAGAAAATATTTCAATCAACCGAAAGTTGTTAAAACTTTAGATCAATAATCTCAATCAAGCAAAACAAAATTTAATGGTTCCCTAATATTTCAAAAGCAAATTAATTTGTTTTCACGATCAGATTGTTTCGATGACCCTAAACATCCACCCATGGTAAAAAATGTGAACACTTTTATTTGACTAAAAAATTTAGGCTATGTTTGAAAATCATTTGGTTTTTAATTTTTCTCAAGTTTTGTAAACTGGAGAAAAGAAAGTGTTTGACACATGATTTTCATTTTTTTCTTCTTTAGTTTTGAAAATCAGTTTTTAAAACAGGACTGTTTTTTAAAACTCTCATTTAGGAGTTTTCGGTTTTGCTTTTTATTTTGAGACCACCACCACCTTCCTACCGCTGGCAGCCACCGCTCACCGTCGCTGGCCACTGCCACCTCAAACCACCACCAAAGAAAAAACTCAAAATAAAAACTAAGTAATCAAACACAAAAAAAAAATTTAAAATAAAAATTGAGTAATCAAACACCCATTTGTTTTTATAAAAAAATTAAAACTAAACTGGTTTTTATTTTTATTTTTTTGAAAACAGAAAATTAAAACTGGAAGTGATTTCAGACGTTACCTTAGTTCCACAATCGACCGAAATACTTCAGGTCGGTGCAATTAATGCTGCGACAACCTCATACATCAATATTTTTCAAAAGCTCTTCGTAGTTGAAATTTGGTTGCATTTTTCAATGTCAAAGCTTTCATTGAAGCCATAATGCATAGCAATCAAATTAACTCAAGTATAATACTTTTTGTCACTCAATTCTACAAGAAAATATTCATTGTTAGATCATTTATCGTGGGGCAACCATCCTTCAGAAAGTGAATTTAATTTTCATTAATATAGTCATTTCCAAATTCTCAGAGTTTTTTCTGTACCCATCCTCTGTGTGTGTGTGTGTGTGTGTGTGTGTGCAAAAGTAATTTTTACTAATACATGGGAGGTTGCTACATAATAATGGACTTAAACGATCCAATGTTACATTCATAAACAACTCTAGCTCCTTAGAGTCATCAAATCCTTTACATAAACATTGAGGATAATGAGTTACATGCGTTTGATTACGAAGCTAACCCAACTAAATAGTCTAATTAAGCAATAAATCTATATTTATACATATATAAAAGCACGTATGTGCTTAAATGACTAACTTTTTGTTTTCTTAAGTTGCCCTTTTCAAGTTGAGGTCTTTTTACAAGATTAGAAGTGATTAGGCGTGTTTTTGACTTAACACTTTGTTCATACCCTATTCTGGTCGCACCCCAGGACCCGCTAAGGGACCCACTTTGCACGACACATCACCCAGTCAGCGGTCAACTTTTCAACGCTCGAGAGCCGGTCAAAGCAACGCATGCTCAAGTCACGTGAACCACTCGTGAAGCGACCTCGGCATGCCTTCCACCTTGGGGGTCGGCCACCTCGAGGGGTCGGCCACCTCAAGGGGTCGGCCACCCTAAGGGGTCGGCCTCCCTTGGGGGTCGGCCACCCCAAGGGGTCGGCCACCTTGAGGGGGTCGGCCACCCTTAGGGGTCGGCCTCCCTTGGGGGGTCGGCCACCCTTGGGGGTCGGCCACCTGCCTTGACGACCGACGCTCGTCACCTTTGACCGTGCTCCGTTGTCACGACGACCGTCGCTCGCGGCCCGCTCCGCCGTAGTGGCGACGACCGTCGCCCTCGGCCGTGCTCCTTCGTCGTGATGACCGTCGCTCGTAGTCTCGACGACCGTCACTTGTGGCCGCTCTGTCGCCATGACAACCGTCGCTCACGGTCGCGCGCCATCCACGCAACGACCCTTGTTGCTCGGACGTCACTCTGCGACCCTCGTCGCCCGCACTCCACCGCGCCCATGCGCCACAATCATGTTATATGCTTATGGGATGGGCTCACAACCTCAAAGCCATCACCATCTTCGTTCCAGGGGGACTTCGCTCCGTGCTCCGGCATGAGGACCCTTCGCAGCGGGATAGGCGACTCCTCCGGGACACTATCTCCGCCAGGGTGCCTGCGTGACTGGCCTACGTGCTCTGGCACTGGGGGCTCGCGTCGGCACCCCTAAGGACTATGACCCCCGGGTCACTTCGAGATGGGAGCAGGTCTCCGGAAGGGCATCTTGCCTAGTCCACCTGGCAGCTGGGCGTCGGGTCTTCCCCACCGCTGCCAGGCCTGTGGGATTCAGTAAGGGCTTGGACTGGAGGCTGGGGCAACGGGCTACTCTGACCATGCTACCGCGGCATGATCAGTCTCCTCAGACAGGCAGAGAGATGTCGCAAGGGCAGGGCAGCACGAACTTAGGGACCGGCAGTCCCAACGGAGGATCAGTGCTTTGGCCCCCTGGCGACGTGTCGTTCCCAGGGGGTGACACATGCACATTTTTTGCCTATAAATAGTGGACTTTGGAGCCTTTTCAAGGATCTTTCTCTCATTTGGACTTTTCACTTTCTCTCTCTAAAACGACATTCTCTCTGGAATTCTAGTGAGAGAAACACACTTGGACTCCCGTCTCCGGACCCTTGACGCTACACCCTTGTCACGGACTGTAAACTGTCGGTCCTGTTCATCGTCACCCTGCCTGCGCAGCGCTGCCAGCCCTCACGACCTGTCTGGGGAGCCTTGCCCTCGGCCCTTACGCCGTCCTTGCTGTCTCCCGCTTTGCCTACCTGGAAGCTGACTCAGACCGCATCCTTTGTGGCACCTCCACGTAGCATCGAACCATTTTCAGGACCATCATTTTGGCGACTCCGCTGGGGAGGTGAGCATCGTGTTGCAGTCTGCATATCTTCCAGACTCAGGCACCATGCATGTGCAGCGGAGGGCTATGAGGACTACCAACAGTGCAGTTCATTCCTTGCCTGACACACTCGCGCAACCATGCCTCAGCAACGTATGGCTACTAGAACTACCGGTCACATCCTCTACCCAGCCATCCAAGAGGCCGTCATTTCCAGACTTGGAGAATATTCAAGCTAACATTGTTCTACTGGCACCACCCTTGGTTTTATGTCTCACTTCATTGGGGGCTTCACCCCTTGCCTACCCCAAGCAAGCCAAGCTCCCTACCCCTTCTGCATGCCTCTCATTGCAGCGACTTGATACGTGGTGCGCGGGGTGGCTCGAGCCACGCTACTAAGTCTCAACTCCGTCAGCCGACATCCCCCTCGGGCAGTGCGACCTCACGGGCATGCATGCAACACGTCTTGCCAACCCTCCCGTGCCTTGGTCACTCAGTCGGTCGTCGATGCTGACCCACCGCCGAACTCCACACTCCGTCTTCAACACTTAGAAAAAATTTCTTCATTTTTCGCGGTCGGGTCATCACCCCCGCTACTTCACTCGGCGCCCTCCCCTCTCTTCGACACTTAGAAAAATTTCTTCATTTTTTGCGGTCGGGTCATCACCCCCGCGACTTCACTCGGCGCCCTCCCCTCTCTTCGACACTTAGAAAAATTTCTTCATTTTTCGCAGTCGGGTCATCACCCCCGCGACTTCGCTCGGCACCCTCCCCTCTCTTCGACACTTAGAAAAAATTTCTTCATTTTTCGCGGTCGAGTCATCACCCCCGCGACTTCACTCATCGCCCTTGTCACTCTTCAACACTTAGAAACATTTCTTCATTTTTCGCGGTCGGCCCATCACCCTCATTCCACACTTAGAAAAATTTTCACAAAAAGTTTTCACCCTTCGGTGCTCTCTCCAACACTTAGAAAATTTTCCACAAAAATTTTGATCAATCCCCAACCTCCCTCTTTCTCTCCCTTTCACCTCAAAATTATTTCTTCCTCCAAATTTTACATCCCCTCTCATGCTCCTTTTATAGGCTCCACAAAAAAAAAAAAATCGCATTGCATTTTTTTATTTCCAACGTCAAAATCAAAAAACAGCCCAGATGGGCAGAACCCGAACCGCGAGGACCCCGACCTGCGCCTGCTTCGGCCCATTTTCCCTCCATTTTTATTCAGCTTCAGCGGGTCAACCCGCCCGCCCGTTGACCCGACCTGACCCAACCCTAATTTTCCTCTCTTTCTCTCTTCTCCTAACGCTGCACCTGCCTCGCGCCGCCGACGGCAGTTCGGCCTCCCTGCCGCGCCTGGCCACCGCCGTGGCCCTTCCCCGGCATCTCCTTTTCTCGCCGAGCTCCCTCCTCACGATCCCACACGCCACCGACCTCGTCGCAGCAGCCCACGCCGCCGACGACGGCCTCTTCTTCTTCCTCTTCCTCTTCTTCTTCTTCTTCCGCTTCAGCCGACCACCCTGCTCCCCCGACCCCCCTACCCCGCTGACCCCCCCCCTCGGCCCCTCATCTCTCTTCCTCTCCCCTGATCCCGTAAGCCAGCCGATGGTGCGGCAGTCCCGCTCCTTCGCCCCTCTCTCCAACTTCGGCCATTCATCACCACACAGCAGGCCGACCCCCCCGGCCGAGCCCCCTGGCCGACCCCCCTGCCACCTCGCTGACCCCCTGCTACCCCGACCCCCCCTCGGTCTCTCTCTCTTCCCTACTCCCCGACCCCGTACACCTGCTGACGGCATGGAAGCCCTGACCCTTCGCCATTTTCCTTCAACCCACCAGCCATTTTCACCACCAAGCAGCTGGCCGACCCCCCACCCCTGGCCAACCCCCTACCCCGTCGACCCCCTACCCTCGGCCGACCCCACCACCTTCGGCCACCCACTTGGCTTATGCCCACCAACCTTCGGAGGCCATAGACACTCACGTTGGTTCGGCCACCCTCACTCACGGCCACACCCTCGGCCACTCCTTTTGGCCCTTGCCCATCGCGCCACCACAACCACCTTCACACCAAGGCACCAGATAACACCGGCCATTGACCGTTGCCCGTCGCCCGGGTGCCGTCTTCGCAACACTCGTTGCCCATCGCCCAGGCGCCGACTCCGCGACCCCCAGTTGCACGTCGCTCGGGCGCCGTCTTAGCAACACTCGTCGCTCGTCGCCCGGGCGCCATCTCCGCGACGCCCCTCGCCCGGGGGCTACCTCCTGCAACCCTCGTTGCCCATCGCCCAGGGGCTGTCTCCGCAACCCTCGTCGCTCGTCACCCGGGCACTATCTCCGTTCCCCTCGTCTCCCGGGGGCTGCCTCCGTGCCCCTCCTCGCAGGGGGGCTGTCTCCGTGACCATCGTGGCTCGTCACCCGGGCACTGTCTCCATGCCCCTAGTCTCCAGGGGGCTGCCCCGTTGCCCTCCTTTGTCACTCAAAGACGACATCAACAACTGTTCGGACAAACGACATCAACACCTTACTATGTGTTTATGCGTGCAGCGCCAGCTCGGGTTGCCCCTCCGCGCACGCCGCACGTAGGGGGCTATGTTCCCAACTTATTCTGGTTGCACTCAAGGGCCCACTTTGCGTGACCCCCCTCCCCCTTGTTTTGTTTTAGTTTCACTGCTTTTTTTGGTTTGAAAAACACATTTTCACCATTTTCACAACGCTAACAAAAGCACCCACCATTTTCACAAGGCAACATCGCATTCAGCCTCCACATCCACAGCCACAACGCCACACCTTCGGCCCGCTGCCCATCGCCCGGGTGCCGTCTTCACAACACTAGTTGCCCATTGCCCGGGCGCCGTCTCCGCAACATTCGTTGCCAATCGCCCAGGGGCTGTCTCCGCGACCCTTGTTGCTCGTCACCCCGGCACCGTCTCCGAGACCCCCGTCGCCAGCGCCGTGCGCACCTTCCGCGTCGACCCCCGTCGCCAGCGCCGTGCGCACCCTCCGCAACATTAGTTGCCCATCGCCCAGAGGCTGTCTCCGCGACCCTCTTGCTCGTCACCCGGGCACCGTCTCCGCGACCCCCGTCGCCAGCGCCGTGCGCACCTTCCACAACACTTGTTGCCCATCGCCCAGGGGCTATCTCCGCAACCTTCATCGCTCGTCACCCGGGCACCGTCTCCGCAACCCCCGTCTCCGCGACCCCTGTCGCCAGCGCCACGCCTTCCGCAACAATCGCGGCCTATCACCGAGGTGCCGTCTCCGCAGCTCATTGCCAATCGCCTGGGGGCTATCTCCGCGACCCACGTCACTCGTAGCCTGGGCACCGTCTCCGCGACCCACGTCGCCAGTGCCCTGCATACCTTCTGCACGGACCCCCGCCACCATTGCCGTGCGCACCTTTCGCAACTCTTGTCACCCGCGTCAGTTGCGTCCTCGCGCCGGCTCTACAACTCTTATCGCCCTCACACATTTGTTGCTCGCGTCCGTGCTACAGCTCCGTGCTCCCGTCACCCGCGCTCCTTCGCGACTCTTGTCGCCCGCGTGCCATCTCCGCGACCTTCGTCGCCCGTGTCCGCACGATAGCTTTGCGACTCTCGTCGTAGGCCCTCCAACTCCGCGACTCTCGTCGTCCGCGCGCCACCTCTACGACCTTCGTCGCACGCATTCACATGACAACTCCGCGACAGGCCCCGTAGCCCGCGTGCCGTCTCCTTGATCCACGTCGCCCGTGCCAACTCATCGCGCTCTCTACAATGCGCGCTCAATGCCAATGGTCACTTGATGCTCGTCACCGACCGTGCACAATTGCCATGATGACATCACTAAGTATTGCTCCGCGACAGTTGTCGCCGCGCCCTGGCGCCATGCTTATGATGCGTGCGCCAGGCACCAGGTATTACTCCGCGACAATCGTCGCCGCGCCCTGGCGCCATGCTTATGATGCGTGCCCTAGGCACCAGGTATAGCTCCGCGACGTTCGTCGCCGCGCCCGTGTGCCATCCTCATCATACGTGCCCACGGCACCAAGTATATGCTCCTCGACCTTCGTCGCCGCACCCATGTGCCATTCTTATCACGTATGCCCCGGCACCAAGTATATGCTCCGCGACCTTCGTCGCCGCACCCATGTGCCATTCTTATCACATGTGCCCGGCACCAAGTATTGTCCCCCCGACGCTCGTCACCGCGCCCATGCGCAACAATCATGATACAGGCCTTCGGGCATCATACTTATTCACCACACCATGCGCCCCCACCATGGACGGGGAACATGCTTTGACCCACTCTCCGGAGAGTGCGGCATTTCAGGGGCTCCATTCGTAGCACTCCAGCACGAGGACCCCTCCCTGCAGGACGGGCTGTATGCCGTCACCGGCTCAATCAAACTGCGGCATGGGCTGAGGGCCATCACGGGCTAGTGCCATCGCCGGCTCAATCAAACTGCGGGACGGGCTGTATGCCGTTGCCGGCTCAATCAAACTGCGGCATGGGCTGAGCGCCATCACGGGCTAGCGCCATCGCCGGCTCAATCAAACTACGGCATGGGCTGAGCGCCATCACGGGCTAGCGCCATTGCCGGCTCAATCAAACTGCGGGACGGGCTGTATGCCGTCGCCGGCTCAATCAAACTGCGGCATGGGCTGAGCGCCATCACGGGCTAGCGCCATCGCCGGCTCAATCAAACTGCGACATGGGCTGAGCGCCATCATGGGCTAGCGCCATCGCCGGCTCAATCAAACTGCGGGAAGGGTTGTATGCCATTGCCGGCTCAATCAAACTGAGGCATGGGCTGAGCGCCATCACGGGCTAGCGCCATCGCCGGCTCAATCAAACTGCGAGACGGGCTGTATGCCGTCACTGGCTCAATCAAACTGCGGCATGGGTTGAGCGCCATCACGGGCTAGCGCCATCGCCGGCTCAATCAAACTGCGGCATGGGCTGAGCGCCATCACGGGCTAGCGCCATCGCCGGCTCGAATCAAACTGCGGGACGGGCTGTATGCCGTCGCCGGCTCAATCAAACTGCTACACGAGCTTAGCGTCATCGCCGGCTCCATCACCAGGGACCCTGGCCCTCACAGCAGGATGGGCTATAACCATATGGTTCATGCGTGCGACGCCCGCTCGGGTTGCCCCTTCGTGCGCGCCACACGCAGGGGGCTTATGTTCATACCCTATTCTGGTCGCACCCCAGGACCCGTTAAGGGACCCACTTTGCACGACACATCATCCAGTCAGCGGTCAATCTTTCAACGCTCGAGAGCCGGTCAAAGCAACACATGCTCAAGTCACGTGAACCACTCGTGAAGCGACCTCGGCCACCTCGAGGGGTCGGCCACCCTTGGGGTAGAAAGGTAACTGCTCAATTGTATTCTCCATCCATCCATCCACACACGCACACATACACAGACAGGAAAAAGGTAAGAGGGATATGAATGTAAAAAATTTAAAATTTCAAGCTAAGACGTGAGTATTGCAATCATTACCCTTTCCCGAGTGACTGTGGCGGTTCC